>CM061750.1:125578949-125749177 GCA_030979885.1 Lolium multiflorum
AACTACAGCTCGAGGACGAGGTGTCTGCATGGGGGGAGTAATGTTGTGGCGTCAATCGTATTGAATAGGGCAGTAGGAGTTATTTCGTGTCAGGTCCAAGCAGAGTCCTAGTTGAATACTAATACTAGTCTTAATAGGTTTCCATCAGGCCTCCTGGCCTGGTCCTCCTATAAGAGGAGATGTATCCGTGTGTTTTAGGTCAAGCAGTAATAAACCCCCAATCTTCCAATTGTTATTCCCAACCTCTCTAATTTCTCTGATCTACCCCTATTATCTTCTGAACTCGCCGGTCACGGCACCAACCCGCAGGCGACGCTCTCGCCCGCCAGTGAACCACCCCTATAATCTACGCAACAGAGGCATTCACAACACTTTACGAGAGTAATACTGCAAGTGGCAAGTCCATTTACACCTGGGAAAACTAATATGTGGTGTTCATATCCGTTTTCGCGGTAAATCTGTTTGAAGCTAATCTAAATCAAAATACTGCTGATCATGTTTGCGCTATGCTTTATCAATATGATTTTATTCTTATATTTTGGGTATGGCGTGGAACGAGCTTGTAATTCTGGATAACTTATCTCTCACTGAGCAGCTAAATGTCTAAGTGCGCATGCTCTTCATTGTACAATATTAGTCAGTATATACTGTTCTTAGAATATTCTTTAAGTTTGACCATATGTGTTGTTGTCTTTGTGTAATGTTCTAAACACGTGTTTTTTCCTTTGAATTAAAGCTGCGAGTTTACTTAAATATCTCATTGATGCCTCCCTCATATATCTCCTCATTGGTTTGATATTGCTTGTTACTTGTTTGACTTCTTATGATTGAAGAAACGGGCATTGGTGATGGACATGATGCAGCTGATCTTGTGCACCATACATAAGATGATTGTCTGATTAAATATGCTGTTGACCGCAAAATTGAGCAGGTATGCTTATCTTCTGTATGTACGTTGAGATATCTGAACAATATGTATTGCCTTACTTTTTTTACTGCCATTTCTCAAGTACCAAATTTCAATAGACGAATGTAAGATTAATCTCTTTGATTGGCTGTTCACCTGGCCAACCCCTCTTTTTTGACCGCGCATGTGGCCGCCTCTTTGTTTTGATGGTAGGCTGCATCTTGAATCTTGCCTTCACTTATTACTTCCTCATGCCTTTCTCAGCAGCTCTCTATTCTCTTTCTTATGCCTTTAACCACATGCCTTCTCTTTAATTTGCTGAAGTTCTACCCCCTCTGTACTGGATGTGCACTTTCCCTTGCCTTTCCGTTCCATCTAGCTGCCTTGGTTTCAGTTTATTCCATCCTTAGTACTCCCCCAGTTCATTCTGGTAATGTGGTTTCTTCTCTCTGAAGACTCATGACCCAGGATCCCTTTTCATGTAAGTGGTAGCATAATGAAATGCATCTTCTTTCATGTTATTCATGGAAGTTTTTTGTTTGTTTATCTCTACCAGTTGATACATGCCTTTTATTAGTTTTTCATGTTTATATGGATCTAACAAGTCCTAGTGTGATTTATATGTAGTTATCTCTACGTAAGTACTAGTTGTTAACTGATAATGCATGTGCGTGAGCATTTGCTTCATAGATCCTTTACTACTTAAAACAGGATAACTATGCAGTTTGAAATTCCTTTTTTTTATCATTATGGTACGTAGTGAATTGATGATTGTCCCAATACTCGAAGAGCACGCTTTTATTGAATGGTTATATTACTTATTATCTTTTTTGCTTGCAGCGATTGCAGTTTTATTTGATGATTATTCTAGTGCTAGGCAGTATGCTTAAATATTTTCTCAGCATATTTGTCAGTCTCCACCTAATTTGCATTCAAAATTGGATAGTATCCAATATTCCCACTGTAATTATGTATAGGATTACCGCGGGGCGGGGGGGCTTATATTCCCATACAGAGGTAGTAACATGATTTGTCTGCTCCAAACTATATGTAACTATGCTTTGTGGGTAGTTCATTTTCTCCGCTTTTGGTCACTTCATTAAACACATGATCGAAATGCCATGACTAGATTCACCATTAGTAGTGCTTTCATCACAAATTGAATGTTTTACTAATGTATCAATATTATCACTGAAACTAGTGGTCAAAGTTTTGTTTTTTATGTATTGGAGAGAAAAAAAATGGCATCTATTTTAGGCCAAAGGAAGTGTGTTCATTAATAAGATGATGCACGATCCCTTAATTGAGGCATCTAGCTACATGAGGTTAATTAAATTTCTAGAAAAAGTATCTCTATAACTTGAGAATTGCTAACAATACGAATGAAGGTGTGGCAGAACATTTTGCAAATTAACTATTCTCCTGTAGCTGTTCTCTGTTTCTAATGTTGGTTTTGAGCAACAATGCTGACACGTTCAGTTTTGGAGCTTTTGGCACAAATTGCACAAATAGTAGTGAAGTTAAATGTTTACTGTTTGAGTCATGCCAAATTGTACTCCCTCCGTTTTTTAATATAAGACGTTTAGGATTCCACGGCCAAACTTTTCCACGTTACAAGTTTTTTGGAGTTTCCGATTTTGCCCCTCCGTGGCGTCGCGCACGGACACGTCGCACCGCGCGTGTTCCGCACTCGCTCTCCTTGCTCGTTCCCCATCTCCTCCCCTCGCTCTCCCGTCGACGTGCCCCACCGGTGCCGTCGTCCTCCTCTCGCGCCCCACTGCGGCCGACGTCTTCCTCACCGTTCCCCACCGCTAGCTTGCTCCCCATCACTCTGATTCCTCTCGCACCCCGCCCGCGCCAGAGAATCGGAGGTCAAAGGTCGATTTTTTGTGCGGCGGCGATGTGCTGCTGGGCGAAGAAGCGCTAAACCTGCGTGCGCAGGCGACATGCTGCTGGGCCAGGAGGCTCTGGATCTGCGTGCGCCGGCAGCGATGTGGCTGGGGTGCGAACGCGGAGCAGGGTGAGGAACAAGAGGAGGAGGGTGACGCCCAGGAGCAGATGTGCGCACCGACAGTGCCCATCTCCAAGCAGGACATGCCAGGGCTGCGGCTCCTGGGCGGGCAGTCGGACCTGAGCAGCCTCGTGGAGACCAAGAAGAGGGCAGTCGAGCGAGGACGACGCAGGCGTTGGAGGTGAGCTCCACAGACAGCTATTTCTCTGAATATTATGATGCGATGCATGCGACTCTGCTTTCGCGCTATGCAGGGGCTAGTTATGTCTTGGTCTAGCTTACGTCCTATGATGATGCTAGCTAGATGCAACTTCTTATTGCTGATTGGTAGGAATTTCTTATCGCTGTGCATCCTTTTCAAATCAGACAATATATTGGCTTATTGGAGTACAAATGATAATACTCTTCATAATCATAATTATACAAATGATAATGCTTGTGATGATGCTAGATGCAGTCTGTGAGCACAATTTGATTAGTCTGATACTCTTATTAGTTTGGTCTAACTCCCTGACCTCCACCAACTTGAGAGCACAATTTTCATTCTTCCATGAATTTGCAGTTTATCTGTATCTTGGTTGGATAGTTTTGGCCCTGCAACGAATACAAAAAACGATTCATGTTCACTTCCTTGTCAGTTATAACCAGATAAGCAGCACAACACATATCAGTACTTGATTTTTCAGTTTAATCATTTACAACCAACCTAATTTGAGTTGCACATATGTGCATTCTAGTCAACTCTACAGTGCACCAGTTCACAGGCTCACAGCTAGCTCCTCTCTCATTTCATATACAGACAGACTGACTGCTGAAACATTTTCTGCGGCAAGGTCAACTCTACTGATTCCTTTGTTTTTCACCGCCAGTCCACTAGTGAACTCACTCCACACTATGCAGCCAGACAGAATACTGACCCATATTTTACACTGGTTTGTGCCGTGACATTGGCATTGTACACTGAACAAAATGCAAAGTCACTTGTGCTACTCTTTTACTAAAACATGGTTTATTTAACTTGGACCAACCCATATATTTTATGATCTGCGGTGGCACCCTGGAGAGAGCGGAGGAGCGCGGTCACGCCATGCTGGTGTTGGCGTCGTCCGTGGAGGAGGGTGAGAACGAAGAGGGCGCAGCCACGGTGGCCTTCTCCTTCAGACTCCCTGTTAAGATGAAGATTTCCTAGCTTTTGAGACTTGGTTAAGAAGGAAGGGCGGTGGCCATGTTAGTATGTTATCAGCTAACAATGTCAGTAGTGGTTCTGAACTTTCTTTTAAAATCCAGCTAGAATCATAGTTTTAAAAACCGGACCGGACCGGCGGTCCGACCGGAAAAAACCTAAACCGACGAGTCCTCTGGTTTTTTAAGAAGCACTGGTCGGAATAGTAAAAAACCAGTAAAAAATAGGAAAATAAAATGCGATAAGGAAGAATTGAACTTCTGACCTGCCCGGAAGCAATCCTAGGTCCAGTTCAGGTCCAACACCAGCTACGCTGAGTCTACT
Organism: Lolium multiflorum; assembly: GCA_030979885.1. Classification (NCBI taxonomy): domain Eukaryota; kingdom Viridiplantae; phylum Streptophyta; class Magnoliopsida; order Poales; family Poaceae; genus Lolium; species Lolium multiflorum. The sequence goes on from CM061750.1 coordinate 125,583,375, forward strand.
TTCTGTTGTGGAGCTGATTTCGATACTATATAGTTGATTTTATATTAAATTTTCCTGAAATTATATTAAATTTTAACAAATCATACCGGTTTTTTGTCACCATCGAACCAAATGAACCGACGGTTGGACCAGCGAACCGCGAACCAACAGCTTGACCGGTTCACTCACCGGTCCGGTTTTTAAAACTATGGCTAGAATACCCAATGTTGATCAGCTAGGCCTACTACTGACTGGTTAGTACTTCTAATCTGTTGATTTTCAGTTGCTGCTGGGGAAGCTAGGTTCTGCTACTACTGTTGGAGATCAGCGGTCGCTGTGGTGGTACTTGCCGGAGATCACGGCGAGATGTGCCAGCTGCTGGGAGCCGCGAGGTAATGTGCTGATGGGAGCCGGTGAGAAGGCGATGCGCTGTGGAGAGGTTGGGGACGAGCTGTTGGAGCTCTATTCGTTGATCTGTGCAGCCGAGATGTTTGGGATGAGCTGCCGGAGTTACTGGTAGTGTATTCCTGCTAATCCTAGATTCATATGCATCTGCATCACAGTGCTTGCCAGTTGACATGAACAATGTTCACATTTGCAAATGAGACACCAATTTATGATCTCCAAATAAACATTGAGTAACTGCAATCCATTTTGATTTATTCACTTGATGCGGCAAATTAACTTTTATTGCAAATGAACCGGTTCTCTTTTATTGCTATGTTACAGTTAACTGGAGTAGTGCAGATGATTGACATCATCTTCTTGTTTAGGTGGACAAAAGTTAAGATCTGGAAGCACCATTATCTTCAGGCGCGACAATCGGGTGGCTCGACGACTTTAGGACGCGGCGACGATCTGGAGGTGATTGCCGGCGCGCACGGACTGTTGAGTTTGATCGATGAATCAGGAGGACGATCACACAGTGACCTCATCGTGGAGTTCATCCAGGCCATGGCCTGCTCCTCCCTTGCTGACGCCGCCCAACACCTCGACTCCTGCGGCTAGTGGCTCCGCTACCGCCCCTAGATCGTCGGTGGAGGAGGCGGAGGAGGAGGCAGTGGGTGATCCAATCCCTGGTGACCTCCTGGCCATGGCGCCTTCTGGCGAATCCCTGGACGAGGGCGATGAGCTTCTGGCTAAGGGGACGGCGGGCGGCTTCCAGGATCGATCGGAGCTAGACGTGGGCGCGGATCGCGGATCGTGTGGTGATGGGGAGGACCGATTCTTCCTGGGGAGGAGGGAGCTGGCTGGGGGAGGAGTGAGATTGGGGGAGGAGGGAGCTGGTTGGGGGAGGATGGAGCTCTCTAGGGGAGGAGGAGCTGGCCGGAGCTGGCCGGTGGAAAATTGATTCCGGCGGACGACGGGGAATCGAGATCGGGATTCAAGTTTTAAACAGGGGTATAGATGTCTTTTCATTGCATTTTCACCTGGTCGGAAAGTAGTCCCAACGTCTTATATTTCTGCACGGAGGGAGTAAGATATTACTCTAATGACATCTCCAATAAATTTTACAAATTGGTTTGGCTGATGAAATTGGTTGCTCCGCAGGTATCTATCTAGGATCACATTCCGGTGGCTGAGCTTCAGAAATGGTGTGCACCCGTGGGTTCTTCCATTTTGTACTCCTCCACCCAGAAACTGGCCCTCTGTACTGGTCAATTGTGAACTCTGGCTTCTAGGAGTAATGACTTGAGTTGGTAATCTTTTTTTGAGAATACTTCCTTTGGTAACTTACCGTCTAGTTATCTAGTCTCTGTAGACATTAGTCAGCTCAGCTGGCATGAAACACACAGTGACTTGCTTGGATTAGCGAATCGGTGATGTCCATGTCTGTTAATCCTTTAATTCATCGCTTTATGCCTTCCAAGAAAGCACATGTCGAGGCAGGCAGTGTGTGACTGAGTTATGTCAAGTGTGCGCGTCTTGTTTCAGTATCGTTTGCTTTGCGTCTCATGTGTGAGGTTGGGCATCCATCCAGCCAGGCATGATTGTTCTAGGACACCAGAGACGCCCCGTAACTTGCAAGTTCATGGGCGACGACGAAGTTGCAGATGCGGGGAAAAGGAACTTGAACCTCAAGAAGATTACAGAAAATGAGTCGACGAATTTCCCTGAGGATAGCGCCAGTCATCTCCAACTCCAATGGATTCTTGGAGGTTCACTGCATCGGTTACCACTGTCACTCGCACCACACCCATGTCCAACTGATAGAGCCATGGGTATTAAGCTTAACTGAGCCCTGCTCATGTCGGTTCCAGTGTAAATGCACATGTAGGTCTGTGGATATGTAGGGGAGGGCTGAGCAAAAGATGCTCAAAAAATACAATGCAAAGGCATACTAGTACCGCATTGTGTCGAGATTCTTCAGGGTGTTCTTCTCATTCGCAACTTCATTCAGAAATGAGCATAAGGACCGATAGAGGAGAGCTGCAATTGGCACAGTTGCAGCCTGGCACTACGCCGCATGATCTTGTCTTGTTGCACTTGAGAAAGAGGGCCTGCCACAGAGAGAGCGAACTGGGGTCAATATTAACACCTCTTCTCTGAATAACCCGCGTAATAAGAAAGACTTTGCACAAAGTGCGAAGCGAAGCGAAGCAGTCCATGTATGGCTGTAAATTCAGTTGTAAGAGACGATGTATCCATTTTTGAGACAAAATAAAGCATCACATGATGGCTTTTCGTAAAAATAAAAGTGCCAAGTGAAGCGAAGCGAAGCAGTGCATATATGCTGCACTGAAACCAGTTAGCTTCAGGCGGGTGCTGTGCCCTACCTTAATTTTTGTCACAGAATAGGCATTTCTCTTTGTGTGCGTTCAATCCAATTTTGGCTATTCTCTGCTCGTTCTCGAGAAAAAAAGGTACTGGGCCGATTAGGAGCTGTCTCAGCCGAGCTGGGCCTTCGTGGCCCGCGTGCGGGGGAGCCTGAGGATGGCACGAGGGGGCCGTCGCTCGCTCGACCATGCCCTCCACGCCCAGCCGCCAGCCTCCCTCACGTCCCTGCTCGGTTGATCGCCTCCTCCCTCGGTTCTTTTTTTTTTTTTTGAACGGGTGTGTATTACTCATATAACCAAATGTTTGTTACAAACGCTAACACAATCTAACTGAACCGATTCAGCCACACATGGAGGAACAGCATTCTTTAGCACACCCTCACTTCCCTCTCTTCTACCAAAGCTAGCTAGATTATGCGCTACACAATTGGCAGACCTGTTGATCTTACAAAAATTTTGATCAATGAAGAAAGACATCAAGTTCTTTATGTCGCCTATGATCCCTGATATAGCAGATTTGCTGCTCCTCTTGTCCTTCAGTTCTTGGACCACCGTAGCATTGTCACACTCCATGATGAGCGGGCCAGCAACATAATTCATGCTTGCTTTTAATCCTTCCAAGCAAGCAATAGCCTCAGCTATGTCTGCCGATTTACAGTAGGGGATAACACCCCAGGCACTGAGGATGACCACACCCTCCTTATCACGAAGAACAGCTCCCCAAGCTCCCAGATTCTTCTCTTCAATAAAGCTTGCATCAACATTTAATTTTACCCAACCAGTTTCTGGTTTTCTCCATATTTCTTTTGCTTCTTTCTTTTGTTTGGTCTCACCATCATCTAGTAGTGCCTCAGGTTTCTTTCCTTTAACATCTGGTTCATTGTTGTTTGAGGAAATCTGCAAAAAGGAGGCTAAATACGATTGGATAAAGTTAGCTGATTGTTCAATAGTACATTTACCATCTCCAAAAATGATGTTGTTCCGCAGATGCCAGATCCTCCACCACATAAACAGGAGTTTTGAGCGCATCTCTGGATTACTATTGTTAAGTAAGATTAGGACCCAATCATGTCCTGAATACCGAAACATGTTTTCATTTGGCAACTCCCAAGCTTCCTTGAGTTTTTTCCGCAAAGCTACTGCCTTTGTGCACACAATCATCGCGTGATGAGCAGATTCGGGCTCCATTCCACAAATGCTACAAGTGGGAAGGACATCCATGTTCCTTCTGTGCCGATGTCTCTGAACCCCCAAAGAATTAGTTGCTAGTTTCCATCCAAACACTCTTATTTTGGGAGGGACATTAGTGTTCCAGATTAACTTCCATAATTTTCTGTCTCCATCAGGATAGTTACTCGGTTCAGCAGCAGGCTAGGCTAGGCCGGCAACGGCGGCAAGCAAGGGTGCCAGCAACAACAATCAAGATAGGCTTCTTCCCGGCGGCGGCTGGCCGGCTACCGTTCTTTGCCCGACCTCAATTTCTTTAAACCCTTGGCCACTGCGCCGACGGCAACAGGGGAGGCACACCCCCGACGATCGCTGCTCGTTCCACCCCAAACTTTGGGTCTCCGTAACACCTCCATCTGCTACTGAGGGGGGCGGCTCCGGGTTCCCAGGATGTCGTTCCGAGGCCGTGGAGGGAGAGGAGGAGGAGGCAGAGGCGGCCGTGGCGGGAGAGGCTACGGGGCCTCCATTTATTTCCCAGTGAAGCACAGCCCCCACGAGGACTTCCCGGTACAGCCAGTCTCCTCCGACTCTCTACACTCCTCTCCCTTTTCTGTATTCACGGATTCACCACCTCACCTCGGTCGCTCGCTCGCGGTTTTGGGATTAGCGAGATTGCTGGAATTCGGATTCACCCGGGCTTTGACTCTCGTCCCGTGCAGGAGATCACCCTGCCACCGGTGATGAAGTTCGCCGAGCTGACCAACAAAGTGGAGAAGGAGATTAAGCTGACCAAGGAGGAGGACGCTCTGATTCATTCCACACAGAATTTCGAGGAGTTCATGAGGAACTCTTGCTACCACCTAGAGCTGGATGCCCCCAAGAAAAGTACGGCGAATGACATTTGTGTTGCATGGGACAAATTTTCTGCTTACTCTATACATCCTAGAATTATCAACCGTATCTGTTATTCCATTGCCAAATCTCTCAGAGCCCATCATAGTGCACCATTTGCATTTATTTATATCTTCATGGCCTGAGACTCTCGTCATCTTTCCCTTTCAGAATATACTCTGTTTTTTTTTTGGCCTCCTTTCTTGTACAGGTAACTGCTTTCTACTTTGTTTTGTTAATTTCTGCCTGATTACTTTTGCTTGTTTTGTTCTTCTCAGAAAATGACGGCAAGGAGATTAAAAGATTTTCTGACAGGAAGCCCAAAACATACAGCAAACGTGAACCTCTGAAATCATACCTCAAACTAACTCCTGGAAACTTCCCTGCGGAACTGTTGGATGGTAGTCTTGAATCTTGAATAAAGCATTGTGCATATATTTTTTTTAGCTTGCTACATGACTGCAGTACAATAGACCCTCAACATTATGTTCCATTCAGGTTTTAAACAAATGCAACCAAGCAACAAAAAACGTCGGTGGGATAGTGTTTCAGGTTTGCTTTATTTCACAAATCATAGCATAATTTCTTTGTTACTTTTGTCATGAACTTCCTGCTCGTGCTTTTGAGATGTGACATCTTCAGGGATTTGTTTTAAGGAAACTGCTTTGTTAGCACAATTTTTTTGGCATGTCTGTTGGTAGGCAAAAATTCATTAGCCTTACATGCATTGATCTTTTCCATGGATCTTGTCTGCCCATTTCACAGTTGGGCAGGCGTTTGAAGCATTTGAGAAGCTTGAAGAGAAGCATAGCAAGGCAAGCCATCACTATCTTTTAATTTTCCTTTCAGATTGCTGGAATCAATTTGGAAAGCATTATTCGCTGTAGACATATTATTACTAGTTTTGGAGTCTTAGGCTACGTTTCACATTTTTCAAGTAGTGAGAGGTTATGCTACGATGTTGATACAGATTTGGTACTTGTAGGATGGGGAAAGCAAGGTCGAAAAGGATGGCGAAGAGGAGGATGTCGAGGACGAGGGGGAAGTAGAAGAGGAAGAAAGTTCAGATGACGATTATAACCAGGTGAGTATACTGGAGCTTGGAACATTATACATTGAAGCTCTCTTTGACGTAGGAAAATGGGTTTTAGATGGTGTATTGTTTTGGAACAGTTTTTGTATGCAATGTATGTGTGTTCCGTCACATCAAGAAATATGAAATGGATAGACCAACTATATATCATTTCCCTGTCTTCCGTATTGTCTTGTCTAGCACTTTTTTTGACGAAAATGCAGCCTAGCCTGCTTTTCATTTAATTAGAAGAGAGTACAAAATGTATAAAAAGCTTGAAAGAGAGAAAACTAGGAACAAAAGCTCCTAGTAGCTATGGGACCTTGTCACTCGAACCTTGATCACTCCCATCGTCTCACTCTGTAGGGTATCGAGTTTGATGATGACGACGATGACTGGAACCAAGAGGAGGAAGCCCGTAAGTTTCCCTTTGATCTTCTATTCGTATGACTGCTACCTTGTTTTTCTTCCCAATCAGTTTTGTATACATTTGCAAAGCTTGCTGAAAAGAAGAGCCCTTTTGTGTGACAGATGAAGATTGCTATGACTAATGACCGTTGGCCTCTGAAGGGGTTAACGGTGTCGCTGGTGTTCCTGGATCACATCTTCCACATAGCGCATTGAATGAAGACTATATATATAGTACTCCCTCCGATCCATAACTAGTGTGGGGATTTTGTACTTATTTTGGATCGGAGGGAGTAGTAGTTTAGATTAAAATAGCCAGATCAGGGTGGTTTTGATTATTTGTTATTTTTTGCTTGCTGGTTCTTCATTCAGTTGGGTTGAAGAATATATACATTGGTCAATTGCGTGCTAGTACAGAATCGTGACGCATTCAGTGCATAGACAAGATGCAACATGCATGATTTTGCCTGCCAATTTCAGCTCCCGTGCGTGGCCGTGAAGTGGTGCGCAAAGGTGGTCGTGGAAGACGATGATGAGGGGAACATGCCGGAGGTTTCATGTCGTCCTGAATATCAGTATTCCTGTCCTGGCTTCAATCCCGCTGAGGTTGAGCCGTGGAGATGGAGAAGCTCGAGTGATCGAAAAGATGAGGTTGATGATAAAAAGCCTACCTAGCTAGCAAGGTCCCTGCCTAAGCTACCAGCGACCTCTGGTACCGCGAAATTTATACTCGACGGTGATGCGTGCGTGATGATGGATCCTCCTAGGGCCTCTGGGAAAGAAGAACGTGACATCCCAACGCACACAAGTGTCGTGTGTAGCTGAGTGTCATAGATCCATTTGATTTGCATACATACATATTTTCCGGCAGTCTCAACGATGAACAGGGGCTGCAGTCCAGGCGTTTTCAGCAAATTCAGTTTTCTTGGAGGGCCCTAGTTGAGGAAATCTGGTCGGAGGTTTGGGGGCATATGTGTTTTTGGCCTAAGTCGAGCCGAGTAACAAAGTGACAACATAGTGTCTTCCTGAAGAGAGAGAGAAAAATGGCGAGAAAAAGAGGAGAGTACAGAGATGAAAGGCGAAAAAAAGAGGAGAGTACAGAGATGAAAGGCGAAAAAATGCACCAGCCGGGAATCGAACACGGGTCTGTACCGTGGCAGGGTACTATTCTACCACTAGACCACTGGTGCTATCATGCTAATTTCATCCATTTAGCATAGACAAACGGGGAGGAGAGCAACGTACAGAACGCTGCCATTAGAACGAACCAACAGAATGACATGATCGATCCCTCGGGCCATGCACCCTGGATGCAAAGCGGAAAGCACACGGCTACCTTGATGTCACAGCCGAACCAGAAAGAGGAGCTCCTGCCTCCTTGTATGGGTATGGGCAAGTTTTTAAGCCGATCATCGACGACCCGTAATCGTCGTGCTCGCTCTAGCTTTGTTCAGGCAAACGTCACTTCACGCATGTCCCGATCCCTCCAATGGAAGCCTGAAACGCATGAGGAGTTTCAGTTTCAGAGGTTGGTCACGTACGCAGCTACGGTTGCTGAAAGCTACCCATACCTCGCCGCCGTAGCTAGCTAGCTAGAGGTGTGTCGCCGTCGTCGTCGTGGATATGTAATTGCTTGCTAGCGATGCCCGTCCTTGTATCTGACTAGCGCATGAGTCATGACAAGTGTGATTCCGGATAAATTGCCACTCAGCGCGTGAAAGCTACTCCGTATTTACATTTTAACACATGGAAATACCCTGAGCCATTCTAGACACGGGAAAATATCCGTTTTGGTCCATTTGAGTGGCCAACCTTGTCCATTTGGATTGGGTAGCCGAGCAGCCTGGCGTATTTCGGTCCGCCCTAGCTATTTTTCGTTGTTTTTCACTTTTTTCACTAAAGAGGCCACCAAAACATATTGTAGTGCTAATAAATTGCTCCACTAATTAGGGAATCAAATAGTTCACACATAGTAGTACCGAATCAAAGCGCAAAAGGACATGAGCTTCATGTGAAATAGATAAACTATGATAGATGTGTGTGATCACGCATCTCGTTGTGGGATGATAGCTTGCTTCTTGAACTAAGCCCTTTGTTCTGGTTCCATGAGGCTCAAGTTGGCGAACATGATCCAGTTCTCCTCGGCGCGCAATTTAGTCTCGGCCTCAATGGCTTGGATATTGAGACCTCTCTTTGTGAGGTCCATGAAGCTAGCATAAGTCACATCTTTCTCCCGGCGTCGCTTCTGAACCCTCTTGGCAAGTGCCTCATCCTTCTCGGCCATCAACCCCTTCAACATCTCGCTCAATGCGAGTGCGGAAACATCCCGCTTGAGATCGGCCTTGGCGGCTTTGTGACTCCTTGGCCGAGATGGAAAGGCAACATTGTGTGGACCTTCCTCTTCGAGATCAATGAACGCCAATTTTCCGTCACCACCATTCTTGAGACTTTTTTTTGTATAGCCTAGTGTCCACTTGGGACACTCCTTGAGCTCCCTCGAACAATGGTACAAGTTGTAGGATTTTTTACGAATGGCCTTGAAGTAGTTCAAAGCAAGGGGCACCTACAATAATGCGTAGACATATTGAACTAATGTGCGTAGACATATTGAAAATGGGCATGGCCTTACCATGTCGGGGACTCCGAGGCCGCTCACAGGATGTGCAAGCACATGCTGGATCGCACTGCAAAACTTGTTAATCTCATGTTGGGAGCAAGTTGCCTACGCTCATGGAAATCTTAGGTAACCTTCCTCCTATATGATTGTCCTTTTTGTTGGGCACCGCAAATTGGATCACCGCTAATTGCTTTCCAAGACCCACATTTTGGCACTGGTTCTCCTTGCCCGAGTATCCTATGGTCCGTTGGTTTTTATTTTTCTCGGACGGCGGCATCCTCGTCTGCATCGGCATACGCCCCATCTATGGCTGCATCACCCTCATTGTCGGCTTCGTCATCCACGACCTTGTCTTCCTCCATTGTGTTGTAATATTGCCCAAACAATGGCTCCATGTCGATGTCGTAACCCTCACCTTGGGTCTCTTTCTCGGTTCCAAGGCCCTCATCCGGGATGAAGCCGCTAACATTGATCATCTCGTGCATGTAGGCATCAAGGTCCTCGGCATAATAGGCCTACAGATAACTAGATATCACAAGCCTAGTCTCAAATGCATGTGTACGAGTAAATAGATGATCATGGCTATACCCAGTCAGCTGGCGTCGTGAGTGGCATTCTCTCGAACATCTTGGGTGGCACATGCATGTTCGTCGGCAGGGGTCTCCCATGGCTTATTGTTATGCGCCGGGCCCGAATCCTCGGGCACTAGCGTAAGGTTGAGGGAAAGGATAGGTGGCACGAGGCGCTCTGGAAGAACTGGACCTCTGGTGACAGTGATTACGACCCACCGAGAAGGTAGGACGGTGCCTTGACGTGCTAGACGGGGCACGACGTGCCCGATGGTACAGTGGGCGGTTGTCGTACCAGTGGCGGCCTTGCGACTTGGGAGGTGGCCAGGCTTGTTGAAGAGGCATTGGCGGTGGCTTGGATGTGGCTGAGCGCCTCGCCCTTGATGGCTAGATCATCATGACGGCCTAAATGGCGGCTTGTGAGGTGAAGAGCTGGGCGCTGTCGTTGGCCTAAATAGCCAGGACCAACTTAGTGTTTTCCTTGATCTTTGTGTTGGCTTCTGTCTTGGCCGTCTTCACTTTCGCGATGCCGCGCAAGGAACCATGTTTCTTGGTCTCGAGAGCCTGTTGCCCCAACGTGATTTCTTTCTTCAGGGTCTTAGCCCTGATCTTGCGTCCAGCGGCAGCAGGGGAGGGGCGAGGTCTATGGCGGCAGCCTCCATAGTAGGCTAGGGCGCCAGCAGGATTTGACTACGAGTGGCGGGAGAGGACGTGACTTGTGTGACACTAGTGGATGGGTCCTCCAAGTAAGAAGAGAGGAACACGCGCAGGCACGGTTGATGTCCGCACCGATGCATTTTTAATCCAAATTTATGCTTGTAATGGGTCGTTGTGGATAGCTTGATCCGTTTATGTCGTGCCGCTGAGCTGGGGTTTGTGTATCGTGTTGTCCACACGAACCAAATCGGATAGCACTGATCCATTTACATTTCACCGCTTGAATGCCCTAATCGTGTGCATGATCCAACTCCACAAGTCCCTATTGCTGTTGGACGGCGACGTGTGAGTTAACCGCCCAAAGACAAAGGGTGGAATTGAAAGGAAAGGAGAGATCCTCCTCATCTTGTCGGCCATCCTTTCCCGAGGGTCAACTCAACAACGACCTCCAACCAATCCACTGTACAACTTTCATCCCACAGCGAGAGACGTCGCTTGTCGATCAGCAGCAGATGGGAAAGCTCGGCGCCAACTTGACTCGGAGTCACCGGCCACAAGAAAGAAGATTTTGGGATGAGACAGAAACCTCACAAAAAGGCCAAACATCAGATACTTTGTTTCTTCGTCTCCATCTTGTTTTGCTGGACAGTTGGAGCATATACTATGCTTAACTTAGCCGTGATTCTGGATTAGTCGGCGAGACGCCAAGTTGTTTATACGCATGATGCGCTAACGCGTGCGTGGAGGAGTACGACGTGCACCGAGGCTTATTCATTTGCTCGCAACCGCGTTGTGGCCTGTGGGCGAATAAACAAACGGGACACAAGGCATAATTAAGTGCCATTGCCTGCATGATGCGTTGGAGCATTGACGGTTTCCCCGTCGAGGGAAGGCATGCTTGATTTGTTTTATTTTTTCAAGATAAAAGAGATTCTGCTATAGCTTGCTTATATGTGGTGCGTCATTGCAAGTCTCTTGTTTAGTTTATGAACAGGAGAAAGAAGGTGCTGGACAAAAAATGACTGAAGGAGGAAATGTTTGCTGATCTTTTTTTCTTCGCAATGGAACTAGCCTGGCCTCCGCATCGACTAATGCATGTGGCTTTTTCTGAATTCGTTAGAATTGAGGTCTTACAAATGATTGCATCATTATTCGTTTTGATGACATATGCCGTCTCTTAATGTCCTAGAAATTGTCGGCGAGGTTTGCTAGTAGTTCGGGAGATCCTAGGGACGATGACGGGACAGGTTAGCAACGGTCTGAGGATTAGCGGATCAGCTGAGTTGCCAACAAAACACTGTGACATATATTAGGATGGGGGAAATTTGTCGAGGATTATTAGCAAATTTTCTTATGTGGTAGAAATTGATTGGTTAGACCACGTGTTCGAAGTTGTTTATGTTGTATACATATATGTTACTTATGTGCTTGAAGTTGATCAATGATTATTTCTTACAATTAATAATACTATTTTTGAATAATAAGGAATGATTTTGGTCATACTGATAAAGAAGGTCAGCTTACTGATCTTTTGTACTGGTATCAGCTTTTGCTAATAACATATAGAGAAAGATGTAACCAAGAGTGAAGGCCTTTGAAGCCTTCTTCTCCCTTTGTTCCAAATTTATTATTTACGGATTCAATGAACCAAGGTTTTGGATAACATTTTGCCTAAATCTGCGATAAATGAATTGGATCAAAATAGTATAACTCATCTTGCTTCTCTACTTCCCGATGTAGCCGACGATCTCTACTTCTTGCTGTTGTATTTCTAGGTAAGTTCACTAATCATTTCACTTGCACTCAATTGTTCCTAACTTTTTTGTGTTTATACAATTTTACATTGATAATATTTATGTGCAGTTTCTTTGATGGATAGGAATTGCACTTCACTTGAGGAAGTACACAACGGCGCCTCACGTATAAGAAAGTCAAAGTCAGTGGATGCATCTCAAGTGACAAAGATGGAAAAGAAGGCTATGAATTATCTACTTTGTATATGTGTTGGATAGCTAGCAATGATTCCATGTACAAATGCATGTATATATGGTGGATGAACTATGCAATCAAATATAATTGATATCATAGTATTATGTGTTGTTGTTCTATCCGGGTAAATCTGCTTGTATCTTCTTGTATCATGGTTCTGCAGGTAAAAGCGTATGCTACACAAGCAATCAACATATTGCTAGTTTAAACAAAAAATATGTGAGAAAGAAGAGAACAAATACGATGAAAAATACACGTTGTTTGTGATGAGAACAAACACAGATGGTAGGCTACAGAATAAGGTTTGTGATGTCCATCACTATCGCAAACGATTTTCTACCGCAAAACATGTGCGCTCTGAGACCCCACCGTACATGGTTAAATAAACCGTCTGCACTATGGAGAAGCATCGCACAGCTTGCATAGTGACAAAAAGGTTCACCGTGTGTGACGACACGTTTTGTACTAATGACGGTTCCTTCACAATATAGGTGAAACCCCAAATTGTGGAATCGAAAGGTGTCTACCTCACAACCTCGTGTTGTCTAATTGACTCAAATTTCTCATTTGGTATGTAGATAGGAAGAGGATCATCATTGTCTCGAGCAATTTGCTTGAAGTCATTTTCTAGGTATAGAACTTAGTTTTTACATCACCTGAGCCAAGAAAAGCCTAATCAACAAGTGATTTAAAATAGATTTGTGATGTAAACTTTATAGGGCAGCCTTAAATTTTAGTTCTGGTGATGCAAATAAAAATTACCCGAGAGGTAATGTTTCAAAAAAAAAAACAAATTTTGACCGTGCCTGAGAGAATCTCCAACATGTATCTAAAACAGACGAAAAGAAATTGATAGCACGCTAAAAGAAATTGATAGTGCTTGCTCAACATAGAACAATATCTCAAACGTTGAACAATTTGAGACACACTAAACTAAATTAATGAATTATTTAACATAACACATTTCAAATGCAAAACATAGTTTAACACAGATTACAAAATGAGAAACACAAAACGAAGAATGCACCAGCCGGGAATCGAACCCGGGTCTGTACCGTGGCAGGGTACTATTCTACCACTAGACCACTGGTGCTATTATGCTAATTTCATCCAGTTACTGTAAATACCATGGTAATGACGTGAGAAGGACAGAAATCAGGTGTAACGGAGAGGAAAGCAACAGAATGCTGCCACACGAGAACAAACCAGCAGAATGATTGGTCCCTGGTTCCCCGGACCACACGGGCTGTGCTGTGCACCCTGGATGCAAAGCAAAACAGAAACGATTTCCCACTCTTGGAATACAGTAGACCAGGACACGAGCACAACCTTATCCTCTCCCTCTCCCTTATCCGCTCCCCCACCTTGAGAGTCGCCGCTGTGCTCCCGGCGCCGCTCCTATCTCCCTCTGCCGGCCATGCCGGTTGGAGAAGAGATGGAGTTGGCTGCTGGGCGTCCCTGTATAGTCTAGGTTTGCTGGCTCTCGCTGTAGTTGTAGGTGTAGGAGTAGTTGTGTGCGCCTCCGTGGCGTATGGCGAGATGCCGCTGGGCCTCTTCCGCTCGGTGCTGCCGCTCGGCGCCGGCAGGCCTTCCTTGCTGATCTTCATCAAGCTCCCAAGGTGGGAGATTCATGGAGGAACTGCCAAGGTTGGAGACCCCAAGAATAAGAGCGATGGTCAGCGTCGGAGCTCGGGATGCGTAGCGGTGATTCCTCTTCTGGCCGGCCGAGGCGGCGAGGGGAAGTGGAGGAGCTGCAGCGTCTCCCGCAGTGCCAAAGTCTGGCATGGAGGTGGCCTTGGGCTGCCTCGGAGCTTTCTCTCGGTGAGTGCAAGCAGCGCCGGGATTGGGGGATTTTGGTTCTTCCGTTCGCGTCCATGGTGGGCGATGGCCGAAGCTGGATTTCTCCAAAGTTCCTTAAATAAAGTGGAGGCTTGTGGTTACCAATCGATGCAGAGATGCTACTGTGTATTTCTATCTCTTCCGACCGGCCGTGGAGGCGAGGGGAGGAGACGATGCGCCCGGTTCTCTGCAGATGGGAGGTGGGAAGCAATTTTCTTGAGCACATCCAAGGCCACTCCATGGCCTATCCAGTTGCCGGCGATGGTTTCCGGCGAATCAACCTCCTTTGCGAGGCCCTTCCTGAGGTTTGCAGTCGCATACTACGGCTGCGTAGAGGCAAGTGGTTCCGTCCCCGCCTCTTCGCATGACGGCGGAGTAGCAGACCTCTGGCTCGACGGTGGGGAAAGAGAAGGACCTGATTGCGCTTTCTCATCTCTCAGTGAGGTCTTTTCTGCAAATGCTAGGGACCTATATGTGTATTCAGATCTTATGGGGTTCTTTGTAATATTTTGTACCTCCTCCGTTTGGATTTATTGAGAAGCTTCCTGGCCCTTCGGGGCACTCCTTGTTAAAAAAAAAAACAGAAACAGCACGGCTGCCTTTTGGGCAGTTTTGAGACGACCAAGACGAACCGTAATCAGCTTCGCTTTGCTGTTCGGGCAAACGTCGCCTCACGCATGTAGTACACCACATGGTTCGTAGCTGCGATGAAATAAGGTCTGAATTTTAGGTGAAAGTGGACATATGTCAACATAGGGAAGCCGCAGACTGGGCGGCTTCGAGCCTCAGAAGGATTATCAGCAGGCTCCGCTAAAAAATCTAATAAGTGGTTTTATATTAGTGAACGGATACTTATACTAGTGAAAGGAGTGAAAGGAGGAAGTACTCTTATTTACACAGTCACAGTAACCGCGTGACTGATCCGATCTCCCTGTTGCTGTTGGACGGCGACGTGCGAATTAACCAACCAAAGACAAAGGGTGGAAAAGAGGAGAGGAGTTCCTCACCGTACATGTCGATCCTTTCGGGATGGTTAACTCAACATCGACCACCAATAATCTACTAGTGTACAGGTACAGCTCCCATCCTCTCCGGGACGGGATCCTCTAACGTTGAGGTCTAAAGTCAGGTAAGCTACAGAAGCCTAACTTCCCTTCTTTCAAATTGTATGATTAAGACCAAAACAACTTAAATTATTCTACACAATGCAAATTTATGTTAAGCATTCAGGGTAATTACATACAGACAAAATTATGATGTAGTAAAATTTAGTTCAATTTTTTTATGTCTACAGTAATTGTCTACAGTAATTAATTACATCAGATAATATAGTACTAATGCTTTTTTGCCCTGACTTTACTTCATTCTTTTCACTGACTTCGCTCCACAACGTTAGAGGAGCCGGTTCCATCCTCTCCACGACCACGGCGAGAGACGTCGCTGCCAATCTATCAGCAGCAGATGGGAAAGCTCCGCCCCCAACTTGGCCGATCGATCTATACCAAGTCACCAGGCCGGAGAAGAAGGTTTGGGAAGAAGACTCTAGCGCGAGACCGAGACAGAACCCTCAGAAAAAGAAGAGGCAGCAGCAGATACTTCGCTTCTTGTCCATCTTCTTTCCTCGGAAAATAATACTCTAGCGGCAAAGTACTAGATACTTTGCTTCTTCTTCTTTCTTCTTCGGTTGGACAGTTGGAGCAGATAGAGTCTACTATGCTTATGTTAATCAATGGCGATTCCCCATTGTCTCCAAGACTAGGAAAGAAAGCATTGCTCCGTATTATTAACCTGTTTCATCCATCGTGCTTGTTCCTACGTACACAATACTAGGTAGTACAATACAATAGTAGCAGTGCAACACAAGAGGATGCCGGTCCTGCGCTAACGCGTGGTCGTACGTGGAGGAGTAGAACCTGCACCGAGGCTTATTCATTTGTTCGCAAACGCGTGTACGATCGGAGGCAGGCCGTGTATGTCAGTCGGTCTGTCTGTCCCAGGATGTGTCATAGCTACAGTACCGATGAATCAGCGTCCTTTGCCTGCCTGCAGGATGTCATGCGATGAAGAATTGACGGTTTCCCGTGCCACGACCTTGATTAATTTTAGCAAGAAAATTAAACTAATCAGTGTTGCTAGTTTGGGACTTTGGGGTGTAGATTCTGGCATTCTGCTAATTTTAACAAGAGTTGTATTTGGTGAGACACCGCAAGTCTTGGTAAGAGGAATGCCCAGGTTTAGCTTATGAACTGACAAGGGGAGCGAATTGGACCAAAACGAGCGAGAGGAATGACGTCGTCGATTAGTCTACCAACACGACAGATGCCGTCTTGGGTCGTCCTGATGTTGCCGGCGACGTTGCTAATACGGGAGATCCTAATGACATGACAAATCGCCAAGGATTAGCTACCGAGTCGGCAACAAAAGCGTTAGAGCATCCCCACTCGTTGGCGCTCCCCACGCCCAAATCCGGCGAAATTTTCGTCCTGAGATAAGATTTGCGTGAGTAGCTTCCACCGCTCCTGCGTTTCGGGAAAAAGAGGATGGCTCGGGAATCCGGACGAAGAGGAGACCGGCGTGGGCGGCGGTTCCGAGTCCCGAGATCCTGGGAATAGGGACGAAAAAGGCCGGACGAAAAACTTGGGCCCGACTGGCCGTCCGGTGGAAAAAAGGGGGGGCTGTGGAGATGGAGATGCTCTTAGGGTTGCGCTTTTTGTTTCTTGTATCTACAAAAGAAGAAACCCGGTAGTTTGATTGCCTATGCGGATTTTTTTTTCCAACCATTGCTTTTTAAAGTGGTGTAGACTCTGTATGAGGATGCATGCTCGATTTGAACATTTTCAGTAAGACAACCTCTCCACGCGCTCGTTGGGGGAAACGTCGTATCGAGCTCGTGCGATGGCGAGAGCTCACGCGCATCCCCGAAAATTTGGCGGGAGACATTAGGTCACCTGCCGCCGATGCACACCACTTATCCGCACCTCTCCACCTCACTGCCAAATCCCTTGCCGCCATTTTCTCTCGTTCGAGCTTCTCGTCCACGAAAGATTCTTCACCGACAAGCAGGTAAACGACACCATCTACTCCGGTCGGTGGAATACCGCCGCGGCAAGTCTTCTTCCTCCACCTCGCAGACATGTCATCTTCCTCGTCCGATGATCAGAGCTGTGTGAGTAACATTGAACCCTAGCCGTGTGATCGCTTAGATCTGATTGCATATGGTAGCTTAGATCTGTTAACTTTGGTAGCTTATGTGTGGAGGTTGTATAGTAGATTTTGCAACTCTTGTTTCTTGATATTTTTTTCCAACTGGGTTTCTACCCCTTTCCATTTTAGGCAACTATTGTTTCATGATGTAGCATGCGGAAGAGGTAGATCAATGATTCTTTTATCTTCATTGTTGTGATAGTTGATAAGATGAATGGTTCTAAAATGTATAATTCTTCTTCTTGTGCTAGCATTTCACTCATAGATGGTACTACCTCCGTTTCAAGGAATAAGGCGCACGCGTATTTCAAGACGAACTTTGACCATAAAAATTGAGCAATAAAATTTTAATTTTATTATATGTAATTAGCACCGTTGGATTCGTACTGAAAAGCACTTTCTAATGATGCTAATTTCATACAAACAATTTTTATATATTTAAAATATTTTTTGGTCAAACAAAAAAATGTAAAAAGATGACGCCTTATTCCTTGAAATGGAGGTAGTACCACACAACCGTAGAGCAGTTAACTAACTTAACGGCGTTGCATTCTTCATCTTCATTGACCTTGTTAAAATGTTAGATGTGCTAGCTTCGTGAGCAGTGTGATTGTAAGTTGCATGCTTACCAATATTTTTGTAGTATGGTACTTTGATTTGTGATATAGGGGAAGTAAAACTCACGGACTGTAGGCTAACTCAGTAACGTTGGCGGTGCCGCTTTGATATCTGTAAGCGGTGCTATGTCCACCTCCGTCCTCAACATGGTCCATCAGTTCATCAAGAATGGGTCCCAATAGATAAAAAGTTCATGCTGAAGGTCCTTCAAACTGTTTCAGAGGCCTTTTCGAGTCTTTCGGGCGTCAAGTCGTCAAGGAACAGATGTACAACCATTTAAGACATTGGAGAGGAAGGTGGGTTCAGGTCCTCGAGCTCAAATAGCTTGAGAATGTGTGTTGGGCAGAGGAGAGAACATCACACGTGATGGAGGTCTGCGTGTACTTTGCGCAAATCAAGGTTGGTTCAATTTGCACTTCTTGTAGAGCATTGACTTCTTCCATGTCTCATATATAACCAAGAACTAACTCAGTTCCCAATTAGGATAACCCCAAAAACACCGATTCTATCAACAAGCCTTTACCCTCGGACTCGGAGGAAGATCATCTTTGCTGGTCGTATATCCAACACATCAATATCTCTGACTACGACACATCGTACTCCAAGTCATCTCATGCAGGGAAGAAGAAAATACTAGTAGAAACCAAACTAGTTACTCGCTTGATCCGATTCAAATTAAATGTCGATAACTTAATGCGAACTTTATACTAGATCAGTATAAAATCTTCAAAACTTATTATGGATCGGAGGGAGTACAAACTAAAAATAAATGAATTAGAGATTGCATTTCCGCGCAAGTTTTGAGAAGCCGAAAATGGGTGCGAGCAACCATACTAGCCCTACACACAGACATGAGTAGAGCAAAATGGGCTTGTCTAGAGCAGGACAATCATGAGAGCGAACCGTGGTACCTCGTCATCATAGATGCGATGTCGTCCACAGGTACAGGTGATGGATGGCGCACCCACATGTTTTCGAAGCATCGGCGGAAACAAGCGTGGTCCACGAACTGGACAATCAGTTGCTGTTGGATCGCAACATGGAGCTAACTTGGCTCGCGCAATCAAATCCCGGATTGATACGGCTACGGTGAAAGAAGGAGCATGTGTTCATTTCACGGACTGCAACTGGATGGGAATCAAAACAATGAACAATTACATCCCTAAATTCCGCTACGTGATCCTAGCATTACCGGGCGGATCGCTACTACTACTGTACATCATCTGATCTATCTACGTATCATCATCATCCTCCTCCGATCCGCTATCGCTTCTACGTACAATCAGTGGCCGCCATTGACGGACGGGGAGCAGAGCAGCAGCAGCAGCAGCGTCTGTGTGTTCACGCGGCCGCTTGCTGCGTGGCTCGCTGCTACCAGAGGCCGAGGCTGTTGAGGACGCGGGTGCCGAAGAAGCAGAGGTAGATGACGATGAGCCCGACCCCGTACAGCCGGCCCAGCCGCATCCCCCTCGCCGGAACCACCAGCAGCGCCCACGCCAGCCCGGCGAAGAGGAACGCCACCGTCTCGTACACCGCCCCGTCCGCCGGGATCGTGAAGGGCGCCGGGTACTGCGCGCCCGCCGCCAGCGTGAGCGACAGCCCGAGCCCCACCACCGTGTTAAACAGCGGGCCGGCGTAGCAGGCCGAGACGGCCGTCTGCGCGCCGCCGGGCCCGCCGTGCGTGGCCATGGCGACGTTGGAGACCAGGTCGCCCAGCGAGTCCCCCCACGCCAGCACGGTGACGCCCAGCACGCCCGAGTCCACGCCCACCATGTACCCGATGGCCACCAGCAGCGCCACCAGCTCCCGCGCCAGCGTGTAGGCCCAGAGCACGCTCATGAGGAACCCCGCGGCCAGCCACGGCACGCGGTGACGCCGGCTGCGGGGCGCGGCGCCGGCGTCCGTGGTGGACGCGGCGAGCGCCGCCAGGAGCAGGCCCAGGAAGGCGCTGGCGAGCAGGATGCCGACGCCGTGGCCGTGGTCGAGCGAGGCGGCCGCCGGGCTGCGAGAGGTGAAGGTCGTGGCGACGAGGATCGGCGCCAGCGCGGCGGAGGCCACGGCGTAGGGCTTGCGCCAGCGGTGCCCCGCGATGTCCGGGATGGTCAGGCGCCGCGGGAGGTAGAGCGGCATGGTGAGCGCGTGCAGGACGCGTTGAAGGCGTGATTTTTTCGCTGGGTCCGTGTGCGGCTTGGCGGAGTGGGACGGCAGGGTGGGGGCGTCGTCGTCGTCGAGGAGGAGGGGCTCGGCGAGGTCGGGTTTGCCAGGGTTGGCGGCGGCGCAGCACTGGGAGGTCCAGACGAGGACGACGTAGGCGGCGTAGAGGGAGACGAAGGCCGCGGCGACCCAGACGGTGATGGTGCCGGTGGCGAGGACCGCCACGAGGAAGCAGAGCGCGAAGAAGAGGAAGCAGAGGTCGCGGACGAACCCGCTCAGCTCCACGACGGCCCCGCCGCGGGAGCCGGCGGCGGAGGCGAGCGCGACGACGCCGGCGACGACGGTGGACACGAAGAGGGCGCCGCCGAGCGCGCTGTTGAGGCCGACGCCGCCGCCGTCCCCGCCGTCGCCGGCGGCGAAGGAGACGACGCTGGCGAAGACGTCGGGCGCGCCGTTGCCGAGGGAGAGCAGCGTGACGCCCGCGACGGCGGGCGGGAGGCGCAGCGCGGCGGAGAGGCCCTCGAGGGAGGCGCAGAAGTACTCGGAGGCGGTGTCGCCGAGGAGGTAGAAGAGGACGAGGAGCCAGAGCAGGAACGCCGCGTAGCCGACGGCGGCCGGCGCGGCGCCGAAGCCGCAGTAGAAGAGGCGGAGGTAGTCGACGTACCCCGCCGGCGCGCACGGCGTGTGGGAGAGGATGTAGGCGCACTTGGCCTCCGCGCCGTCGAGGGCCTCCAGGTCCTCGCAGTTCCCCTGCTCCTTGGTGGCGGAGGTCGTCGCCTTCAGGAGGTGATTGGTGTCGTGGGGAGAGGAGAGGAGGGAGGCGGCGAGGAGGAGGAGGAGGAAGAGCAGGAAGCAGGCGCTGGGGACGGCGGCATTGTACACGCGCCGCCTGCGCGTGAGCTCCATAAAAAGAAGGAGGTTTTAATTGGGCGGTGCGCGCGCTAGGTGGGCATGAAGCTCGTGGAGATCTTGGTGCGAGGCGGTCGTGGGAGGTGGGAGGCGGAGAGGGAATTCCGGCGGGAGTGGGGATAGAGCTGAGCTGAGCTCAGTCCGGGGATAATGGCGCGCGCGTAAATGGAGGGAGAAATGGAGGAGGAGATGAGGAACAAAATTCAGCAGACGAGGATGAGATTTGCGTTGGGTCCTTGCGAGTTGCGAGTTAAGTAAAGGGAGTGGAGCGCGTGCGTGCGTGCGTTCGACGGCAGGAACGGAAGAAAGAGTGGGGAGGCGAGGCGATGGCGATGAGACGGGAACTTGTTGGGGTTTTGGCCGGTGAGCCCGCGTATACGCGTGTACGTGGTGGACGCGAATCGATGCTCTTGGCCCATTTGTTTGTTGAGCAGGTGGAGCGAGGCAGATTTCTCTAGAGCAACCACGTACTGTATATTATATCTATACACAACATAGTTCACGACAAGACAATATATGACATAACTATTAGTATCCATTATCCAATGATGCTTAACTAAATCCGCCTCGTAGTTGACCGGTGAGATGTCGGTCACGGATCTTATGATGCGCATGGAGAAACTCCTCAAACGTTTACGCTTGGTTAGTACGAAAATGTAAGATGTTTTTTATGTTTTTGACGTAGACTAGATACAAACTAAAAGGAGTAAATCTACACACTAAGAATGGACTACATATAAATAGAAGAGAGTGAACCAATAAAGTGACTAAAACGTCTTACATTCCCGCATGGAGGGAGTATGTGCTAACTAGTTTATTTGGAAATCTTAAACCTACCAAGGAGGGAAATAAAATTGAAAGGTTAAAAAACAAACGCACGAAATGTGGTAAAAGAAATATAGATGTTGTAGTCGACGCTCCTAGCCGAAGTTGTATTGACCATGCTAGCTTGCTTGCTCCTATACACGCTCAAGGCTTAAGAATACAGATGATATCAAGGTTAAACTTTCTAAAAGAAAGGAGTAATTCTTTGGAACTTTATGTGAAAACAAGGGTCACACTTCAATAGATGCTCATAATAGAATATCCTACGTGAGTATGTTTCTTAGTTCTCGTAAAGACATCACTGATTATCGCAAGGAAGAACACAATATGGTGTTAAACAACTTGAGGAAATGAATATACTTAATGATATTCCTGATGATCCTCTACTGATAGGGCAATGGCGTCTAATCATTCAATGAGATAAAGATAAGTCGATTTGCTGGTCAAGCTCGTGCTTGACGATCTGGACTGCGCCTGCAAAGTACGTGCGCCAATGCAATCGCTTTATAATCTCCGCCTAACCAGCAAGGATCTTAATTCCTACCTAAAATTGAGAAGTAAAAACTCATATTACAATCAAGATATTGCGGATGAAGATGAAACCTTTATTGAAAAGGTTGGATTTTGAATAGTCCTGGGTGTTGGCCTAAAAAAAATATACGAAGTTGCAGCAGTGGCTAACTTTTAATAAAATTAAAATTCGAGTCTAAAAGTGACGGGCATTGAAGGAGGAAAAGGTGAGGGTTTCGGCCAGCCATAGGTACGGTGGCCGAACCGACCTCTAGATGGTCTTTTCTATTTCAATGCGGACTCTACAAAGTGACTCTTAAAGCGACGCAACACCATATCACACTTTGGACGAAAATATGAAGTGCAGTGTAAACTTGAATATTTCATCAAGTCTTCAATCATCATTATCTTCAATCCTCACATGTTTGCTTCCATTTTCATATACGATCATACTCCAATATTTGTCCCTCTCGTACATGCTAGATCCATTATTTCTAAGATTAACAAACACATCTGATTTAGGCAGTATCATATTCTCATGTACATGAGGAATAGTTCCATGAAACAAAAGTACTTCATCGTTAAGTTGTTTGGCACGAGTTTGAGTGATTGGTCCTTGTATTTATGTAGTTGTAGGTACATCGAGTGTATCAATAGATGAGATGTCCACATCATGCTCCCCTTCTTGAATCGAAGTCGTTCTCAACTCAAGCTCATCATCCCTTCAAAGTTGGGTTTCAAACCTGCAATGTTAAATGTAGGACTAACTATACCCAAATATACAGGCAAATAAATTTTATATGCATTATCGTTTATTTTCTCTAACACATTAAAAGGATCCACAACGTGTGGAATTAACTTAGATTTGTGCAAATCAGGAAACCGATCTTTGTGCAAATCCAACCAAAAAGGACCACCAACATCAAACACAACATGTTTTCTTCCTCTATCCCTAGCAATTTTTTACTTAGTATTCATGCGTTCTATGTTGTCTTTAGTATTTCATGCAATTTTAATATCAGCTCAGCACGTTGTGTAGCATCCAAAAAAATTGCGCCGAAGAGGGTAATGGCAACAAATCAATAGGTGCACGAGGAATAGAACCATAGACAGTTTGAAATGAGCACATCGTAGTTGTAAAATACAACTAACGATTGTAAGCAAATTCAATATGAGATAAACATTCTTTGCATGATTTTAAGTTCTTTTTTAAAACAGACCGCAACATAGTAGACAAAATTCTATTGACTATTTCAATTTGTCCATCAATTTAGGAATGACATGTAGTACTAAGGATCAATTTAGTTCCTAACTTAGCCCATAAACATATTCAAAAGTGGCTAAGAAATTTAATATCAGAATTAGAAACAAATATTATTTGGCACAACATGTTAACGAACAATTTCACTAAAAAACACATGAGCAACATGGGCAACATCATCACTCTTGTGACAAGATATAAAGTATGTCATCTTAGAAAACCGATCCACAACAACAAAAATACTATCTCTCGCTGGTTGTGTACGAGGTAATCCCAAAACAAAGTCCATAGGAATATCCTCCCAAGGTATACAAGGGATAGGAAGAGGCATATATAAATCATGTGAATTAAGTCGAGACTTAGCTTTATGACAAGTTGTGCAGCGTGCCAAAAATCTCTCAACATCTCGATGCACGCTAGGCCAAAAGAAGTGTGCAGCAAGTACATTATCTGCCTTCTTCACACCAAAGTGACCCATCAATCCTCCTCCATGCACATCCTATAACAACATAAAACGCACAGAACTATTCAGGATGCATAATTTATTAGCACGGAACACAGATCCATTATTGAGGATGAATTTAGTCTATGTTCTACCATCTTTACAATTCTGCAACACATATTTAATTTTAACATCATGAATTGTTCTTTTATAGTTTCCAATCCAAATATTTTAAAGTCAAGTCGAGATAACATAGTATAATGGCACGACAAAACATCAGCAATAACATTATCTTTACCCTTTTTGTGTTTGATAGAATAAGGAAAAGACTCAATAAATTTAACCCACTTTGCACGACGACGATTCAGCTTAACTTGACTACGAATATGGTTCAAAGATCCATGATCAGAATGTATAACAAAATCTTTAGGTCATAAATAATGTTGCTAAATTTCTAATGTACGAACCAACGAATATAATTCTTTGTCATAAATACCATAGTTCAGACTAGACACACTCATGTTTACCTTGTTATAGTACCATACATCCCAAACCAATTCCACTGGCATCACGTTCAAGCTCGAAAGTCTTATTAAAATCAGGAAGTTGGACCAATTGAGCATATGTTAACTTATCTTTCAATATCATGAAGGCCTCTTGTTGTGCAGCGCCCCAAACAAAGGGCACATCCTTATTTGTAAGTTCATTCAGTGGAGCGGTGATGGATAAAAAATCTTTTAAAAAGCGCCTACAAAATCAAGCGAGGCCAACAAAACTTCTCACTTGTGTGACCGTCTTGGCTGGACCAACTTCAATCTTGGTTGGATCAACTTCAACAAAACTTGAGTGATGCTTAACAAAACTTCTCACTTGTGCGGCCAATTCTCAATTGCTTCAATCTTGGCCAAATCAACTTCAACACCCAGTGTTGTAACAACATAGCAAATAAAAGCAATTCGATCTGTGTAGAATTTACACCTCTCAAGGTTACCAAACAAATGTGCGGCACGTAAGACATTTAAAACAACACGTAAATAATCTAAATGGTCCGTCAAAGATTTGTTATATATGAGAATATCATCAAAGTATACCACCACAAAACGTCCAATAAATGCATGTAAAACTTAGTTCACTAGTCTCATGAATGTATTAGGAGCATTAGTAAAACCAAATAGCATCACTAACCAATCATATAAAACAAAATTAGTTTTAAACGTTGTTTTCCATTCATCTCTTAATTGCATATAAATCTGGTGGTAACCACTACGCAAATCAACTTTACAGAACATAGTCGAACCACTCAACTCATTTGGCATAGCATCCAAATGTGGTATAGGATGACGGTATCGAATGGTAATATTATTAATAGCTCTACAATCAGTACACATGCGTGAAGACCCATCTTTCTTTGGTACTAGAAGACTTACGAATGTAACCTTTGTCTTGTAGAATTTGAATTTTCCACTGAATCTTCTTGGTCTCTTCAGGATTGGTTCGGTACAGTGCACGGTTGTGCAGCAAAACTCCTGAAATCAAGTCAATTTGGTGTTCTATCCCACGAATACATGGCAGTCTAGGTTGAATATCTTCTAAAAAATGTCCATAAATTTCTGCAAAAAGGTTAGCATCCGTAGGTAGCAAAGAAGAAGGCATATCCTGAAATAAATACATAACCTCTTTGCAAATATTTGCATAACATTGAGTAACGTTCACATGAAGTTCAACAATATCAGATTTGCTAGCAAGCAAATAAGGTTTCTTCAAAAGAGTTTTAGCAGCATGGTTGAAATTATACATATTATTATTCTTAGGTAATACAAAATATGCGGCAACAATCTGATTCTTACTCTTATGTTTCTCGTCATGTTTTACTCTACTAGCTCTAGCAAGATCATCATTTAAAATTTGTTCGGGAGTCATGGGTTTGAGACCAATTTTCTTCCCATCATAATAGTGATTAGTTTTACTATTATGAAGGGATTCTCTATCAAATTGCCAACTTCTAGCAAGTAACAAAGAACAAGCTTGCACATGCATCATAATCAATAAAATAAGAATATGTACCAATAGTAAAATACACGCGAGTAGTTCTTATTACCTTGATATTACGAGAGCTCTCAAACCACTGAATGTTATAAGGATGTGTGTGTTGTCTTATTGGCAGGCAAAGCTTTTGCACCATGTCAATGCTAGACAGATTGTTACAACTCCCTCCATTAGTGATGTTCTGTATAGCTCGGTCTTTCACAACGTCTCTTGTCTGAAATAGGTTATGGCATCGATCATTGCACGCTCAACACACATTATGTAACTGAACTCTTACACTGATCAGCCATTTCAGCTCTCATTACCTCCATCTCTTTCTCAGAATTAGAACTGGCTCCATCACGCGCAACAATAAGAGCCAATGTATCATCACCAAAGTCACTTGGAGAGTCATATTACCCATCTTCACGCACCATCATCACACGCTGGATTGTCCATTATTTCTCGATGTGATCAAGTCCCCATAATTTGCGGCATTGGCCGTCGCGTGTCTTCCCCGTGGAGGCCATAGAAGATGAACTCCGCACAGGGCTAGTGAATGGTGGTGGAGTAGCAGCAGGTGGTGTTCTTGATGTAGGCGTGTGATACGTCCATTTTGCATCACTATTTTATATCATAATTTGCTGTTATTCATTGATATATTTCATATTTAGAGATGATACTTATGTTATTTCATCTATTTTGCATGTTTCGTGATCATTGGAGAATTATTCACCGGAGTCGGATTCTAAAAAGCACCGTCAGGCACCATATTTCGAAGATCAACAATTGACGGCAATTATACGAAAATTCCTATTTTTCCGTGAAGAGGAGGGGCCGAGAGGGCCGCCATGGCCCCCCATAGGCCGGCGCGGGCCCCCGCGCCGCCTTGTGGGGAGGGGGCCCACACCCCTCCGCCTCCCTTCGCGTACTTCTTCGCCGAAAACCTAAGACCTGGAGAGTTACGCTTTGACAGAGCCGCCCGGGAAGAGCTCCGGCGGGCAGGACCGCCGGCGGGAGGGGCTCCCGGATCAATCGCATTGATACGTCCATTTTGCATCACTATTTTATATCATAATTTGCTGTTATTCATTGATATATTTCATATTTGGACACAATACTTATGTTATTTTATCTATTTTGTATGTTTCATCATTATTGGAGGATCGAGCACCGGAGCCAGGATTCTGCTGGAAAAAGCACCGTCAGAACGCAATATTTCGGAAGATCAACTGGGAAGGAAATTATACCAAAAATCCTATTTTTCCAGATGACGAAGGAAGCGGAAGGAGCCAGTGGACCCAAGGTGGGCCAGACCATAGGGCGGCGCGCCCATGGCCTGGCCGCGCCACCTTGTGGTGTGGGGGCCCCACAGCCCCTTCGCCTCCTTTTCTTCGCGTACTTCTTCGTCCCGAAAACCTAAGCCACGAGGGTACCTCGCGAAGAGTCACAGCCGCCTCTGGGGCGGAGAACACCGAGAGATAAGAGCTCTCCGGCGGGCAGGAATCCGCCGGGGAAATTCCTCCCGGAAATCGACGCCATCGCCATCGTCATCGAGCTGGACATCATCTCCATCATCATCATCATCATCATCTCCACCATCTACACCGCCATCACCACCGCTGCACCTCGTCACCGCTGTAACGATTTGGGTTGGATCTTGATTGTTTGATAGGGGAACTCTCCCGGTTGATTTCTACTTGTTATTGATGCTATTGAGTGAAACCATTGAACCAAGGTTTATGTTCAGATTGTTATTCATCATCATATCACCTCTGATCATATTCCATATGATGTCTCGTGAGTAGTTCGTTTAGTTCTTGAGGACATGGGTGAAGTCTAAATGTTAGTAGTGAACTATGGTTGAGTAATATTCAATGTTATGATATTTAAGTTGTGGTGTCATTCTTCTAGTGGTGTCGTGTGAACGTCGACTACACGATACTTCACCATTTATGGGCCTAGGGAGTGCATCTTGTATTCGGTTGCTAATTGCGGGGTTGCCGGAGTGACAGAAACCTGAGCCCCGTTGGTATATCGATGCAAGAGGGATCGCAGGATCTCAGAGTTTAAGGCTGTGGTTAGATTTATCTTAATTACTTTCTTGTAGTTGCGGATGCTTGCAAGGGGTATAATCACAAGTATGTATTAGTCCTAGGAAGGGCGGTGCATTAGCATAGGTTCACCCACACAACACTTATCAAAACAATGAAGATTAATTAGCTGTATGAAGCGAAAGCACTAGACTAAAATCCCCGTGTGTCCTCGAGAACGCTTGGTCATTATAAGTAAACAAACCGGCTTGTCCTTTGTGCTAAAAAGGATTGGGCCACTCGCTGCAATTATTTCTCTCGCACTTTACTTACTCGTACTTTATTCATCTGTTACATCAAAACCCCTTGAATATTTGTCTGTGAGCATTTACATGAATCCTTCATCGAAACTGCTTGTCAACACCTTCTGCTCCTTGTTGGGATCGACATTCTTACTTATCGAAGATACTACGATACACCCCCTATACTTGTGGGTCGTCAAGACTATTTTCTGGCGCCGTTGCCGGGGAGTGAAGCGCTATTGGTAAGTGGAATTGGTAAGGAAAACCTTTACTGTTTGTGCTGATTTCATTTTTGCCTGCTGCTATAAGTCATTATGGAGATATCTTCTCTTCAATTTCTATTTGGGAAATCTACTACTACTGCAACGGTAGTGGATGAAGCGCCAGTGAGGAAGTAATACCGTATAAAATACCTATGAAAATTATTGAACGTGTTATGGATAACCGCTATGAAGGGGATGGAACTGTTCATCCTGGTGATCATTTACTGTTTTTACATGAATTATGCGGGTTATTCAAATGTGCAGGTATTGCTATGGATGAAGTTAGAAAGAAACTATTCTCTATATCGCTGTCTGGTAAAGCGGCGCACTGGTATAAATTGCTGAAGAATAGGGATTCTCTTGATTGGGAGGACATTGTGCCTTTATTTTATTCCAAATTTTATCCTCCAAGTGAAATTCACAAGGATCGGAACCGCATATATAATTTCTGGCCTCATGATGGAGAGAGTATTGCCCAAGCTTGGGGGAGATTGAAGTCTTTAATGCTCAAATGCCCCATTCATGAGCTTCCTGGTAATGTTATTATTGATAATTTCTATGCAAGACTTTCTTTTCAAGACAAGACCTTGTTGGATACTTCTTGTTCTGGATCATTTACACACAACAAAGAAGAGTTTAAAAGGGACCTTCTTGATCGGATCCAAGAGAATACTGAAGGATGGGAGAACGACAAAGATAGAGAGTCAGGTATAATCTTTGATTATAAATGCATTGAAGCTTTTATGGATACTGATAAATTTCGTAATATGAGTGCTACTTATGGTCTTGATTCCCAAGTTGTTGCAAATCTTTACAAAGCTTTTGCCTCTCATTATGAATTGCCTAAGAAGAATTTTGATAAGTATCATGAACCGTATAAAGATAAAATTGATTCATCTGTAAACAAATGTGTAGTGATTGAAACTGTTGATCATGTTATTCCTGAAGCTTATATTGAAAAAAACTCCTTTTCCTGCTAAAATGAAAGAGTACTCTGTTATATCTAGTGCGGTTAATAAAAGTGAAAAGAAACCTAGAGAACCTGAAGAACAAATTAAGGTTGAACCTGCTGTTGCAATAGTTAAAGATCTTGTGACTGAAAATGTGGAAGATGGTCATATTATTTTCTGTGAAGATGCTTCTAACATTGTTTCGCATCCTAATAAGTCTAGAAAAACTAGTGTTCCTATGCTATCTGTCAGAATTGGGGATCATTGTTATTATGGTTTATGTGATATTGGTGCAAGTATTAGCGCTATTCCTTATGAGCTTTATACGGAGATCATGCATGAAATTGGTTCTTGTGAACTTGAAGATATTGATGTGGTTATTCAGCTTGCTAATAGAGAAACTATCTCTCCAATTGGTATTGTTCGAGATGTGGAAGTTTTATGTGGTAAGATTAAATATCCTGCTGACTTTCTGGTACTTGGTTCTGCTGCTAGTAAGTATTGTCCTATTATTTTTGGTAGACCATTTCTAAATACTTGTGGAGCTGTTATAGATTGCAAGAAGGAAAAGATTGTTACTAAATTTTCTGGTGAATCTTATGAGTTTAATTTCTCTAAATTTGCCAAAACTCCTTATAAAGCTGATTTGCCTAATAATGATTTTAGAGTTGAACAGTGTGCGTCTATTGCTCTTGCTCCTACTAATCCTTTGCAGCAACATTTGGAGAATAGTGAGAGTGAAGTCTTTAGGGAAGAAAGAAATGAACTTGATGAAATTTTCCTTCGTCAACCTATCCTTAAACATGACTTGCCAGTTGAAGATTTAGGTACAACACCACCACCAAAGGAAGATCCTGTTTTCGATTTAAAACCATTGCCTGATAATCTTAAATATGCTCATATTGATGATAAGAAAATATATCCGTTTATTATTAGT
Source organism: Lolium multiflorum (assembly GCA_030979885.1). NCBI lineage: Eukaryota > Viridiplantae > Streptophyta > Magnoliopsida > Poales > Poaceae > Lolium > Lolium multiflorum. Next base: position 125,613,773 of record CM061750.1, read on the forward strand.
TCTAAGCTTTCAGAGATTGAGGAAGAAAGGTTATTGGAAATATTGAAGAAACACCGAGGAGCTATTGGCTACACTCTTGATGATTTGAAGGGGATTTCTCCTCTATTTGCCAACATGCTATCAATATGGAAGATGATGCAAAGCCTGTTGTTGAACATCAACGTCGTCTAATTCCAAAAATGAAGGAGGTGGTAAGGAATGAGGTATTAAAACTTCTTGAAGCAGGTATTATATATCCTATTGCTGATAGTAGATGGGTTAGCATTGTGTTCCTAAGAAAGGAGGAATGACTGTTGTGCCTAATGATAATGATGAGCTCATCCCTCAAAGAGTAGTTGTAGGGTATAGAATGTGCATTGATTTTCGAAAAGTTAATAAAGTTACTAAGAAAGATCATTACCCTTTACCCTTTATTGATCAAATGCTAGAAAGGTTGTCTAAAAATACTCACTTTTGCTTTCTTGATGGTTATTCTGGGTTTTCACAAATTGCTGTTAAAACTAAAGATCAAGAGAAAACCACTTTCACTTGTCCTTATGGAACTTATGCTTATAGGCGTATGCCTTTTGGTTTATGTAATGCTCCTGCTACTTTTCAAAGATGCATGTCTGCTATTTTTCATGGCTTTTGCGAGAGTATTGTAGAGGTGTTCATGGATGATTTTTCCCTATGGGAATTCTTTTGATAATTGCTTGCGAAACCTCGATAAAGTTTTGCAGAGATGTGAAGAAACTAACCTTGTTCTTAATTGGGAGAAATGCCACTTTATGGTTAATGAAGGAATTGTATTGGGACATAAAATTTCCGAGAGAGGTATTGAAGTTGATAGAGCTAAAGTTGAAGCAATTGAGAAGATGCCCTATCCGAGGGATGTTAAAGGTATTCGTAGTGTTCTTGGTCATGCTGGGTTTTATAGGAGATTTCACTACAAGAAAAGTTGCCATGGCCGACGAAGTTGAAGTCGCGCCGTGGTTGCGGTGTACCATGGCCGACGATTTTTGGTCCCTCCGTGGTTCATGTCAAAACTTTTTTTCTCGTTTTTGAGGCCACCTAGCCCGACGAAAGCGGCCAAAACGTCGCGTATGGTGGCCGGGACGTGGTGCATCACGAAATCTCGGGTTCGCCGGCCGAGTCAACGCAAATCCGCACCGCCGAGGGATGTAGGGCCCAGATGGCAGCCTCTCTGGCATTGTTTTTTTTTCTAGATCGCGCCATCTCGTTCAACGTTCTCCGATCGAGCCGTTTACGATGGATCATGGGTCCCGCATGTCATCCTCTATGAACCAAAATTCTTTCTATTCTTGGATTTTTTTTGACCCCCGATTTCTGGCTACTTCCTTTTTCTTTTGATCCCTTGCCGCCTTGGAAACGTTGAGACCGCTGCTGCTAAATGGGACCCGCATGTCATCCTCTATGTGCAATCAACTTTCTTTTCTTGGAGGTTTTTTTGGCACCTCAAATTTGGTCACTTGCCTTTTTCTTTCGATCCCGCGCTCTCAAACGGTGATACCGCTGCTGCTAACTGGACCCGCATGTCATCCTCTATGTACTATAAAACTTTCTTTTCTTGAATTATTTTTGGCACCTCATATTTGGTCACTTACCTTTTTCTTTCGATCCCGCCGCCTCTCAAACGGTGATACCGCTGCTGCTAAATGGGACCCGCATGTCATCCTCTATGTACTATAAAACTTTCTTTTCTTGAATTATTTTTGGCACCTCATATTTGGTCACTTACCTTTTTCTTTCGATCCCCTGCCGCCTCTCAAACGGTGATACCGCTGCTGCTAAATGGGACCCGCATGTCATCCTCTATGTACTATAAAACTTTCTTTTCTTGGATTTTTTGGCACCTCATATTTGGTCACTTGACTTTTTCTTTCGATCCCCTGCCGCCTCTCAAACAGTGATACCGCCTGCTAAATGGGACCCGCATGTCATCCTCTATGTACTATAAAACTTTCTTTTCTTGGATTTTTTGGGACCTCATATTTGGTAACTTGACTTTTTCTTTCGATCCCCTGCCGCCTCTCAAACAGTGATACCGCTGCTGCTAAATGGGACCCGCATGTCATCCTCTATGTACTATAAAACTTTCTTTTTTTGGATTATTTTTGGCACCTCATATTTGGTCACTTGACTTTTTCTTTCGATCCCCCGCCGCCTCTCAAACGGTGAGACCTGCTGCTAAATGGGACCCGCATGTCATCCTCTATGAGCAATCAACTTTCTTTTCTTGGAGTTTTTTTGGCACCTCATATTTGGTCACTTGCCTTTTCTTTCGATCTCATGCCACGTTTGAAACGTTGAGGTACCTGCTGGCTCATGGGACCCGCATGTCATCCTCTGTGTGCTATAAAAGTTTCCTTTGTTGGATTTTTTTCACCCTCTGATTTTTGGCTTGCCTTTTTCTTTTGATCCCCTGCCCCCTTTGAAACGTTGAGTAAGCTGTTGGTTCAAGGGACCCGCATGTCATCCTCTATATCCATCAACTTTCTTTTCTTGGATTTTTTTCACAACCTAATTACTAGCTACTTTCTTTTTCTTTTGATCTCAAGCCGCATTACAAACATTGAGACCGCTGCTGCAAAATGGGACCCACATGTCATCCTCTATGTACAATAAATCTTGGATTATTTTTGGCTCCCGATATTTGGTCACTTGCCTTTTTCTTTCGATCTCATGCCGCCTTTGAAACGTTGAGTAAGCTTGCCTCATGGGTCCCGCATGTCATCCTCTACGAACAATAAAAGTTTCCTTTATTGGAGTTATTTTTGACCCCTAATTTCTGGCTATTTGCCTTTTTCTTTTGATCCCGCCCCCTTTGAAACGATGAGGACGCAGTGTCGGTCCCACATGTCATCCTCTATGAACAATAAAGTTTCCTTTGGTGGATTTATTTTTGACCCCTAAGTAATTTCTGGCTATTTCCTTTTTTTTCTTTTGATCCCCTGCCACCTTGGAAACGTTGAGGATGCTGTTGCCTCATCGGTCCCGCATGTCATCCTCTCGAACGATAAATGTTTTCTTTTCTTGGATTTTTTTACCAACGACTTTTTGTTTTTTTATATTTTCGACCCACTGCCTTTGAAACGTTAACGACGCTGCTGGCTCATGGGTCCCGATGTCAGCCTCCCGTACAAGAAACATGTGATATCTTGATTATTTTGCAGACAATAAACAGTGTATTTCGCTCTGAGCTATTGCAAACGGATAAATTAAATCTTTATTTTTACAACTTATATCTTGAATCTCCTTGTTTTTTGTTTTTGTGAAGCATAGGACATTCCTATTTTTTTTGAGAAAAATCCGAACTTCCATGTTGGAGTGGGCTGAAATTGTACGAATCAAAAGGCCCAGAAGGATAGTTCGAAGGCCCAGATGTCCAGATGCAGCCCAATTGAAATCTTTCTTTTCTTGGATTTTTTCACCCCCTGATTTCTGGCTACTTCATTTTTCTTTTGGTCCTGTGCCACCTTGGAAACGTTGAGACCGCCTGCAAATGGGACCCGTATGTCATCCTCTATGTACAATAAAGTTTCCTTTCTTGGATTATTTTTGGCTCCCGATATTTGGTCACTTTCCTTTTTCTTTCGATCTCATGCCACGTTTGAAACTTTGAGGAACCTGCTGGCTCATGGGACCCGCATGTCATCCTCTATGTACAATAAAAGTTTGATTTCTTGGATTTTTTTTCACCCTCTGATTTTTGGCTATTTCCTTTTTCTTTTGATCCCCTGCCGCCTTGAAACGTTGAGTAAGCTGCTGGCTCATAGGTCCCACATGTCAGCCTGTATGAACGATAAAGCTTTCCTTTCTTGGAGTTTTTTACCCCCTAATTTCTGGCTACTTTCTTTTTCTTTTGATCTCAAGCCGCAATTGAAACGTTGGGACCGCTGCTGCAAAATGGGACCCGCACGTCATCCTCTATGTACAATCAAGTTTCTTTTCTAGGATTATTTTTGGCTCCTGATATTTGGTCACTTGCCTTTTCTTTCGATCCCATGCCACGTTTGAAACGTTGAGGAACCGCTGGCTCATGGGTAATATCCCAGGTTTAGAGGCAATAAAATGAGAGAACACCAAAGTGTGCATTGCATTCATGCATAGAAAATCCGGGGAATTTTCGCGCTTTCAAATAAAACTTACCACAGTAACTGAAGTTTCACTTGACTTGCTGGAATTGAAGTAGATCATCAAGTCAAGCGCTATAAACTTCACTGTGATATTTGCTAAAACCTTGTTTTGGGTAGAGAGGATTTGATCTAGGAGCTAGATCAAATGGAATTAGTTTTGACAACAAACAATACCTTAAGTAAGGGTCAACTACAAGATCTTATAAAAGATCTCAACATGACATTCCTTACAACAACACATGAATAATTATTCAACCACAAATCAAAGAATTAAGAAACTATTCTTTAATTGTCTTTTCCATATATTTTACTAAATAAATGTTCTACCATGATTCTCATGGTGTATCTTCAACTACTTTTGTGTGTAATATAATTCAATTCTAAACTTATTAATAAATAAGGTAAATCATAGGGTCTAAAGTGCATAAAGGCCACACATTCTTATTTAAATCATAACTTATTAAATATATGGAATACCCTAAAACTGAATCCATTTACATTACAAATTATAGTTCAAACTATCTAAATAAAACCAACTATGGGTATTTTGAAACTCATATAATCATGCCTTGGTGAATTCAAACACCAACTATCCAAAATTGAGAAATAACCCTCAATCTTGACCTTTTGACTAATATTATAACATAAATCCAATCAGACATGTTATGGTGCACTATTCACAAGTATAAAAGCGTTCACAAGATATTTAGTAACAAATGCCACTTGGCTGTCCAAAAATAAATCACATGAGAGGATAATGATCAAGTCACATAGGATGAAAATATCTACATGACTTGCATTCCAAGCTTTGCCACCTCATGCTCAAAGGATTGCCATGGATGATGGCATGACAACCAAGCACCTTACTCATCAAACCAAAACAAGAGTCACCCACCTATGTGTCATGATACTAGAGCTTGTCCAAGCCTATAAATAGAGCCACACCCTTCATCCCTTTGATCATCTTGTAGCATACAAGGAAATCAACACATAGAGCCACTCCATGCATTAGTTAGAATCAAGATGAAGAAGCTAGGAGGTGGAGGCATGCCACAAGATGCAGGTTTATCAGATTTCCAGAAGAACAAGCTACATAAGATACCAAGGTAGAATTCCTAGGCAAACCATATATTTGTAGGATCATATCATCATCTCTTGAGTAGGACCTTAGGCTATTAGAAGACATTTAGAAGTGAGAGAGAATATAGATGCTAATCACATCCATGTCTATCATAGAGAATATTAGAGTAGTATTAAATCCTACTTGTTCAAACCAACCTTTAATCTTGGAGATGAGAGCCATGTTCCATTAGTGAAACATAACCAAAGCTTATGCTCATATTCTAATCCTAGTTGTGTATCACATTGGTGATCACTACTTAAACCCTAAACTACATTTGAATTCCAACCCATGGATTACTTTGGATCATAATTAGAACCCTGCCATACCTCATGCCTATTTATATTTCAATTCAATGTAGCTTATCCAAAACCCTAAACCCTTTCACCTAGAATTCACCCCACATAGAATATTATGCCCTACCTTGTGTATCATGGATCACAAGTATAAACCAAGTCTTATATACTTTAGAACTAAATGTCATTTGGTGAGTAGAAGGAAACCAATATCCAATCCTACTGGATGTTCTAAATAATTGATTAAGTTGACCAATAGGAAAAATATATTATAGTTGGACCATCACCTTAGCAAGTGAATTAACCATTATGAGCTTAGGATCTATTTCAAGTAAGCCAAGCCAGAATTGCTAAGCAAGATTATTAAAGATAGAGTTTATCAAACCATCTTCTTAAACCCTTAAAAGTAATTCTCCACATAAAATCATGATTCATCTTATTCTCAACACCACTTAATTTAAACTCTAGCCATAATGAAAATTATATGTGAACAATCCATATTGTTAAGTACTAGCTCAACCTAATCATGTGTTCATTATGCACAAGTTATAAATTCTCAAACCACTTAAATAGATCTGGTTTCTAAATTAAAAAGGGAATTAAAATGAATAACTAACCATTTCTATTTTACTCAAGCCTCACAAAATATTAATTAAATCCTAAATTAAATATTTGTTTAAACAACAAGATTATACAGTAAGCATTGTTATCAAGTTATATTGATATTCAAATGTTTTAGGATCTGCAAAATAAGACAGAGTTCAAATTTGAAATCAAATAGTAAATTCAAAACAGAAAATAAAAACAGAAAATGAAAAGGAAATAGATGAGAGGGAAACTTACCCTGGTGGACCTCAGCACCGCAGCAGCCCGTCACCACCACGCCAACCAAGCCCAACACCAGCCCAGCCCACCGAAGAAAACGACCCAAACCACGTAACGTTTCAACGAAGAAGAAAATGGGCGTCGTCTTCTTCTCCGGCATCGACAGCGCAGAGGAGAAGCCGGCCACCTCACCGTGATGGATAGGGACGCCCTGGACGTTGTCAGACATCTCAGAACCGCGCCCAACTCCTCTCGCGTCCGAGCCTATCTAAAAGCATCTCGATTCGTGCTCGTTTGCAGTACCAATGTCACCGCCACATCTCGGCCGTCGCCGGCGGTGAACTTCCTAATTTGACCTCCTCTGGCTCTATAAATACCTCCGTAGCATCACCGTGATCTCCTTGTTCCTCGACGCTTATCCAATTCCTCTCAGTGGCCCTCTATTCCTCACTATCTTCTACTCTCTGTCGCCGGCGTCAAGGACGAGTTCGACGGAGGAGGCTACCCCGAGCTCAATCGAGCGGTCCAAAAGGAGCGCCTGGACTTCAGAAGCACACTCGAGGAGCAGAGCATCAAGGGGAGCAAGAAATCGGCTCAAATTCGACGTTCCCTTTCCGTCGGGTTCGCCAGGAGATCGCCAATCGCCGTCATCTCCGTCGACCATCGCCGGAGCTGAGCATACCATCTTACTCACGGTGAGCTTGCGCTTCTTCCGAGCTACCTATCGCATCCTAGCTCTGTCTCTAGCTCGATTTCGATACCTCGCCGGAGAGCACCGCCGCGGGTCATCGTTTCCGATGAAGTTTCGGGCACCCATAGTTGATTCCACCACCACCAGTGTGATCCTCATCCTCTTCTCATTCGAACGCAATTCACGGGAGGCTCGGGGAGACCCTGTAGCGGCGGCGCCGTCGTCTACTGGTCGCCGGCGTCTTGCCGTCGATGTTGCCAGCGTGGCGGTGGGGTTCCTTGGCTCTGTTGACTGGTCTTTGCCCGCGTGGAAATGGACCCAGTCAACGGCCCCACTCGTCAGTGTCTGGAAGTAGAAACGAACCGGTATCTCTAGTGTTTTCTGTTTTAATTCAAAATCCAGTAAATAGTTGAAACTTTGCAAAATCATATAAAATTCATTTAAACTCAGAAAAATATGAATAATAGATCAAAATACTCACAAAAATAAACTCTATTCAAATAAAATATAAAACAAAAATGTGTGTCAAAATAAAAATTCATTTATTTTTAACTTCTTTAATTATGCCTTTTCATTTATTTAAAATGCAAATTGAATTCAATAAATAATTAAGTTCCAAACTTAAATTTTAACTATTCAGTAACTAAGTAAAATGTTAAGATTAATTTTATTTACCATATTTGTATTAACTTAATTATTAGTGGTAATTCATAAACCCTAATTTGAAAATTCTAAATTTCTATAATAATAAATCAAGAAAATATTAAAAACCAATATTAATTTGGTAGCTTAAATATTGTGAACTCAAACATTTTTAATTAGCAAATTATTATTTCTAAAACCTAATCATAATTATAAAACCCTAACTCTGGAAATTAAACCCTAATAATATATGTCTTAATTTCTAAACCTTTTGAAATAATTAAATGCTAAGGCTAATATTAATTTTGTTAAAATTACTTAATCACATTAATTCTAGTACCAACTATTATTTTAAGAATTGTATCATAATTTAGAAACCCTAATTTTAATATAAGTTAGAATCTGGATTCCATTATTTCATGTGATCATCTCAAATTGTTTCAATTCTAAAAACCCTAAAGATTTAACCATGTGATCATTCCACTTTAGCAGTAATTCTAAAACCCTAGTTATGTGTCACATGTGATCATGTAAGATTCATCTATGCATATAGAACCTTAATAAGCAACAATTGAATGCATGCTTATGATTCACTAGCATAAAACCAAGTCACATGAAATTATCATTTCATGTCCCTATTCTTAATTAAAACCTATATGATTCCCTAGTGTCACTTAGGAGCAAACCCTAACTGGTTAATTGGATTAGTACCATTGATCACCACTTCTATATACATACCATTAGGATCAATCTCAACCATCATACCCTAGTAGAACCATAAGATAAACTCTAGTACCAACCTTGTGTAACAATTCACAACACATGCTCCTATTCCACTAAACCTACTTAGAAAATGATAAGCCACTTAGCTTAGAAACCATTAGAGATTATTTGGTAAAGCAAATATGAAGCCATAGTAAACCTAATAGCAAACCTATGGAACCATCTTAATAACCATCCTTTGATGTGATGTATATGAGAAACCATAGCAATAACCCTACCAATACTTGCTACATATAGACCAATTCTATTTAAGAACCCAACTAGTTCCTATTAGTGAAACTAGCTGAATCCAATAGTAAACCCTAGAAAGCCATAGCTCCTATGTATAGTAGTTCATATTCTTATTTAACCTGTTCTTCAAAAGTTATTCTTTTGAAGTACAAATGTTAATCAAACCTTAGAATCCCTAATCCTTCTTTGAAATACTCATTATTTCTTAAACAACATGTTCTTCAAAAGTTATTCTTTTGAAGTATAGTATAAGTACTCATCAACCATGTTCTGTAGAACTTAAAATTGACAACTGTCCTTACATATTATTCCACCACTATTCTTTATGTGTATGATTATTATGATGTCTTATATCACTTGGTTATGATGTTATTATAACCAAAACCCTAATAAGAACCTTGTTTGAGAACCATCCTAAAAGTGTAACAAACCCTAAAGAAATATTTACAACTCATCCATCCTAAATCATCGAGGTTAGGTTACGCTCGGGACGATTGCATTTCATACTATGCATTATAGCATATTTGCCAGTTCTTTAAACATTGTCCTTACCGGACAATGATGGTATTTCAGAATTTGGAGTTCTCACGTATCGAAGCTTTTGCCTGCATAATCTTGCAGTCAAGGAAGGCAAGTTCATCGCTTGCTCATGTCATTTGATTATGTTTATCAAATTATATGCAAAGTACTATACTTATCACTCCTGCATTGAAAAGCAAAGTATTATTTTACAATTATGAATATGACTATGTGGTGGGCAATGGAACCATGGTATGTGTTGATATGGTGGAGGTTCCATTGCATGGGTACTATTCATCTAGGACTAAGTACCAATGCCGTCCAGTGATTCTAGCGCCGTACATACCGCGTTGACCATAAGATCTATAATGGCTCTGGGGAAGTCAGCTGTATCTTTTCCCTCCTGCACGCCAACGGACTTGATAGAGCCTGGCGGGGTGCTGGAGGCACTGCCGTAGGTTGGGATAGCCTTTAAAATCCCCATCCGGACGTTTGGATGAGAGGCTCTACCGTCTATGAAGGATTGTCCGACGTACACTGATACGTCTCCAACGTATCGATAATTTCTTATGTTCCATGCTACTTTATTGATGATACCTACATGTTTTATGCACACTTTATGTCATATTCGTGCATTTTCTGAACTAACCGAAGTGCGATCCCGTTTTCTGCTGTTTTTGGTTTCAGAAATCCTAGTAAGGAAATATTCTAATTGGACGAAATCAACGCCCGGTTCCTATTTTGCCCGGAAGCATCCAGACACCCGAGAGCCACCAGAGGAGGGCCCTGGTGGGCCCAGATGACATGGTGGCGCGGCCCAGGCCCCGGCCGCGCCACCCTATGGTGTCATCGCCTCGTTGACCCTCCGCCGCCTCTTCGCCTATATAAAGCCCCTGCATCGAAAACCCTTACGGAGGAAGCCACGATACGAGAAAAGTTCCAGAGCCGCCGTCATCGCGAAGCCAAGATCCGGGGGACAGGAGTCTCTGTTCCGCACCCGCCGGAGGGGAAGTGCCCCGGAAGGCTTCTCCATCGACACCGCTGCCATCTCCATCGCCATCTTCATCACCGCTGCTGCTCCCATGAGGAGGGAGTAGTTCTCCATCGAGGCTCGGGGCTGTACCGGTAGCTATGTGGTTAATCTCTCTCCTGTACCTCAATACAATGATCTCATGAGCTGCTTTACATGATTGAGATTCATATGAGTTTTGTATCACTACTATCTATGTGCTACTCTAGTGATGTGTTATTAAAGTAGTTTTATTCCTCCTGCATGTGTGCAAAGGTGACAGTGCGTGCACCGTGTTAGTACTTGGTTTATGCTATGATCATGATCTCTTGTAGATTGCGAAGTTAACTATTGCTATGATAATATTGATGTGATCTATTCCTCCTACATATGCATGAAGGTGACAGTGTGCATGCTATGCTAGTACTTGGTTTAGTCGTTTTGATCTATCTTACACTTAAGGTTACTTAAACATGAGCATTATTGTGGAGCTTGTTAACTCCGGCATTGAGGGTTCGTGTAATCCTACGCAATGTGTTCATCATCCAACAAAAGTGTAGAGTATGCATTTATCTATTCTGTTATGTGATCAATGTTGAGAGTGTCCACTAGTGAAAGTGTAATCCCTAGGCCTTGTCCCTAAATACTGCTGAGTTACTACTGCTTGTTTACTGTTTCTACTATTGCTGCAATACTACCACCATCAACTACACGCCAAGCATTTTCTGGCACCGTTGCTACTGCTTATATATATTCATACCACCTGTATTTCACTATCTCTTCGCCGAACTAGTGCACCTATTTGGTGTGTTGGGGACACAAGAGACTTCTTGCTTTGTGGTTGCGGTTGCATGAGAGGGATATCTTTGACCTCTTCCTCCCCGAGTTCGATAAACCTTGGGTGATCCACTTAAGGGAAAACTTGCTGCTGTTCTACAAACCTCTGCACTTGGAGGCCCAACACTGTCTACAGGAAAGGAGGGGGAACGTAGACATCAAGCACTTTTCTGGCGCCGTTGCCGGGGAGGGAAGGTAAACGGCACTCACACATTGGCAAGCCCGGCAACTAAGCACTTTTCCTCCCTCGTCAACTACGCGCCAAGCACTTTTCTGGCGCCGTTGCCGGGAGGAAAGGTAAAAGGCACTCATACTTCGGTTCCAGGTAACAGTACTTTTCTCGCGCCATTGTGTGTGTGCTCGAAGCTATTTCCTTTAGACTCTGCAATTGCGACATTTGGTTTCTTGTTTACACTAGTTAGGCATAATGGAAAACAACAAAAATATGAGAGATCTTTATGAACTTTATCTTGAATTAGGACATGATGTGTTTGAAGAGAGAATTAAAAAACCCATGGAACTTTATATGCATGATAATGGGAATGTTATTAGTATGAATGCTTTGAACACCATTGTTGCTAATGCTATGGAAAATTCTAAGCTTGGGGAAGCCGGCTTTGATGAGCATGATATTTTTAGTCCCCCAAGCATTGAGGAGAAAATTTACTTTGATGATACTTTGCCTCCTATTTATGATGATTATAATGATAGTAGTCTTTTGTTACCACCTGTTATGGAGGATAAATTTGATTATGATTACAATATACCTCCTATATTTGATAGCTACTTTGTTGAATTTGCTCCCACTACAACTAATAAAATTGATTATGCTTATGTTGGGAGTAGTAATTATTTTATGCATGAGACTCATGATAAGAATGCTTTATGTGATAGTTATATTGTTGAGTTTGCTCATGATGCTACTGAAAGTTATTATGAGAGAGGAAAATATGGTTGTAGAAATTTTCATGTTACTAAAACACCTCTCTATGTGCTGAAATTTTTGAAGCTACACTTGTTTTATCTTCCTATGCTTGTTACTTTGCTCTTCATGAACTTGTTTATTTACAAGATTCCTATGCATAGGAAGCATGTTAGACTTAAATGTGTTTTGAATTTGCCTCTTGATGCTCTCTTTTGCCTCAAATACTATTTCTTGCGAGTGCATCATTAAAACTGCTGAGCCCATCTTAATGGCTATAAAGAAAGAACTTCTTGGGAGATAACCCATGTGTTTATTTTACTACAGCAATTTTTGTTTTGTTGAGTCTTGGAAGTTGTTTACTACTGTAGCAACCTCTCCTTATCATGTTTTTGTGCCAAGTAAAGTTTCTATGTCAAAGTTGATGTTATATTTGGGATCGCTGCGCAGAAACAGCATTGCTGTCTGTCACGAATCTGGGCACAGTTCTCTGTAGAAAATTCGAAAAAATCTGCCAATTTACGAGCGTGATCCTCAGATATGTACGCAACTTTCATTAGTTTTGAGTTTTTCCATTTGAGCAAGTCTGGTGCCATCTTAAAATTCGTCTTTACGGACTGTTCTGTTTTTGACAGATTCTGCCTTTTATTTCGCATTGCCGCTTTTGTTAAGTTGAATGAGTTTCTTTGTTCCATTAACTTTCAGAAGTTTTGTGCAATGTCCAGAAGTGTTAAGAATGATTGTGTCACCTCTGAACATGTGAATTTTTGATTATGCACTAACCCTCTAATGAGTTTGCTTGAAGTTTGGTGTGAAGGAAGTTTTCAAGGGTCAATAGAAGAGGGTGATATAATGTGATCGAGAAGAGTGAAAGGTCTAAGCTTGGGGATGCCCCGTGGTTCATCCCTGCATATTTTAAGAAGACTCAAGCATCTAAGCTTGGGGATGCCCAAGGCATCCCCTTCTTCATCGACAACTTATCAGGTTTCTTCTAGTGAAACTATATTTTTATTCCATCACATCCTATGTATTTTACTTGGAGCGTCTGTGTGCTTTTATTTTTGTTTTTGTTTTGTTATCTTAGTTCTCTGAATAAGTTCATCCTTGTGTGGGAGAGAGACACGCTCCGCTGGTTCGTATGAACACATGTGTTCTTAGCTCATAATATTCATGGCGAAGTTTCTTCTTCGTTAAATTGTTATATGGTTGGAATTGGAAAATGCTACATGTAGTAATTGGTAAAATGTCTTGGATAATGTGATACTTGGCAATTGTTGTGCTCATGTTTAAGCTCTTGCATCATATACTTTGCACCCATTAATGAAGAAATACATAGAGCTTGCTAAAATTTGATTTGCATATTTGGTTTCTCTAAGGTCTAGATAATATCTAGTATTGAGTTTTGAACAACAAGGAAGACAGTGTAGAGTCTTATAATGTTTACAATATGTCTTTTATGTGAGTTTTGCTGCACTTGTTCATCCTTGAGTTTGCTTCAAATAACCTTGCTAGCCTAAACCTTGTATCGAGAGGGAATACTTCTCATGCATCCAAAATCCTTGAGCCAACTACTATGCCATTTGTGTCCACCATACCTACCTACTACATGGTATTTCTCCGCCATTCCAAAGTAAATTGCTTGAGTGCTACCTTTAAAATTCCATCATTCACCTTTGCAATATATAGCTCATGGGACAAAATAGCCTTAAAAACTATCGTAGTATTGAATATGTACTTATGCACTTTATATTTTATTAAGTTGCTTGTTGTGCGATAACCATGCTTCTGGGGAACGCCATCAACTATTGTTGAATATCATGTGAGTTGCTATGCATGTCCGTCTTGTCTGAAGGTCTATCATTTTAGTGGTTGGAGCATGCAAAATTGTTAGAGAAGAACATTGGGCCGCTAACTAAAGCCATGAATCATGGTGGAAGTTTCAGTTTTGGACATATATCCTCAATCTCATATGAGAATAATAACTTTGTTACATGCTTATGCATTTAAGAGGAGTCCATTATCTGTTGTCCATGTTGTCCCGGTATGGATGTCTAAGTTGAGAATAATCAAAAGCGAGAAATCCGAAATGCGAGCATTCTCCTTAGACCTTTGTACAGGCGGCATGGAGGTACCCCTTTGTGACACTTGGTTGAAACATGGCATTGCAAAGATCCGGTAGTCCAAGCTAAGTAGGACAAGGTGCGGGCACTATTAGTATACTATGCATGAGGCTTGCAACTTATAAGATATAATTTTCATAACTCATATGCTTTATTACTACCGTTGACAAAATTGTTTCATGTTTTCAAAATAAAAGCTCTAGCACAAATACAGCAATCGATGCTTTCCTCTTTGAAGGACCTTTCTTTTACTTTTATTGTTGAGTCAGTTTACCTATCTCTCTCCACCTTAAGAAGCAAACACTTGTGTGAACTGTGCATTGATTCCTACATACTTGCATATTGCACTTGTTATATTACTTTATGTTGACAATATCCATGAGATATACATGTTATAAGTTGAAAGCAACCGCTGAAACTTAATCTTCTTTTGTGTTTCTTCAATACCTTTACTTTGATTTATTGCTTTATGAGTTAACTTTTATGCAAGACTTATTGATGCTTGTCTTGAAGTACTATTCATGAAAAGTCTTTGCTTTATGATTCACTTGTTTACTCATGTCATTACCATTGCTTTGATCGCTGCATTCATTACATATGTATACAAATAGTATGATCAAGGTTATGATGGCATGTCACTTAAGAAATTATCTTTGTTATCGTTTTACCTGCTCGGGACGAGCAGAACTAAGCTTGGGGATGCTGATACGTCTCCAACGTATCGATAATTTCTTATGTTCCATGCTACTTTATTGATGATACCTACATGTTTTATGCACACTTTATGTCATATTCGTGCATTTTCTGGAACTAACCTATTAACAAGATGCCGAAGTGCCGTTCTGTTTTCTGCTTTTGGTTTCAGAATCCTAGTAAGGAAATATTCTCAATTGGACGAAATCAACGCCTGGGTTCCTATTTTGCCCGGAAGCATCCAGAACACCCGAGAGCCACCAGAGGAGGGCCCTGGTGGGCCCAGATGACATGGTGGCGCGGCCCAGGCCCTGGCCGCGCCACCCTATGGTGTCATCGCCTCGTTGACCCTCCTGCGCCGCCTCTTCGCCTATATAAAGCCCCTGCATCGAAAACCCTTACGGAGGAAGCCACGATACGAGAAAAGTTCCAGAGCCGCCGCATCGCGAAGCCAAGATCTGGGGACAGGAGTCTCTGTTCCGGCACCCCCGGAGCGGGGAAGTGCCCCGGAAGGCTTCTCCATCGACACCGCTGCCATCTCCATCGCCATCTTCATCACCGCTGCTCCCATGAGGAGGGAGTAGTTCTCCATCGAGGCTCGGGGCTGTACCGGTAGCTATGTGGTTAATCTCTCTCCTATGTACCTCAATACAATGATCTCATGAGCTGCTTTACATGATTGAGATTCATATGAGTTTTGTATCACTACTATCTATGTGCTACTCTAGTGATGTGTTATTAAAGTAGTTTTATTCCTCCTGCATGTGTGCAAAGGTGACAGTGCGTGCACCGTGTTAGTACTTGGTTTATGCTATGATCATGATCTCTTGTAGATTGCGAAGTTAACTATTGCTATGATAATATTGATGTGATCTATTCCTCCTACATATGCATGAAGGTGACAGTGTGCATGCTATGCTAGTACTTGGTTTAGTCGTTTTGATCTATCTTACACTTAAGGTTACTTAAACATGAGCATTATTGTGGAGCTTGTTAACTCCGGCATTGAGGGTTCGTGTAATCCTACGCAATGTGTTCATCATCCAACAAAAGTGTAGAGTATGCATTTATCTATTCTGTTATGTGATCAATGTTGAGAGTGTCCACTAGTGAAAGTGTAATCCCTAGGCCTTGTCCCTAAATACCGCTGAGTTACTACTGCTTGTTTACTGTTTTACTGTGTTACTACTGCTGCAATACTACCACCATCAACTACACGCCAGCAAGCTATTTTCTGGCACCGTTGCTACTGCTTATATATATTCATACCACCTGTATTTCACTATCTCTTCGCCGAACTAGTGCACCTATTTGGTGTGTTGGGGACACAAGAGACTTCTTGCTTTGTGGTTGCAGGGTTGCATGAGAGGGATATCTTTGACCTCTTCCTCCCTGAGTTCGATAAACCTTGGGTGATCCACTTAAGGGAAAACTTGCTGCTGTTCTACAAACCTCTGCACTTGGAGGCCCAACACTGTCTACAGGAAAGGAGGGGGAACGTAGACATCATACACCGTGGGTAAAGCCGTATGATCGGGAGATGTCTACCGGGGGTGTACGGATGGACAAAAGGGTGGGTTTGCAGGGTCGCGGAGAAGGCAGTGATTGGCTTGGTTCTTATACCTGACCTCACACCAAAGGAAGTGTGAACGGTGCCAGCTGCCCGGTTGGCAACAAGGTTAAGTTCTCTTATGGGAAAAGTAACGCACCTCTGCAGAGGATACTGAATTGACTCACTCCCTGTTCCGGGAAGGAACGCGAACGCGGCAGAAAGGAACTCCATGAAGTTCTAGTCAACCTGTGAAGACTGACGGGCATAGTTTTCAGAATAAAATAAACCTTTTGAAGAAATGTTTATGAAAACTTGCATTCGCCTATGACTTTCTGGTCTGTGGCTGTAGCTAGTGCATGATACACCTATTTCCTAATATGAACTTGCTGAGTACGCTCGTACTCATCCCACTCTTAAATCCCCTGCTTAGCTATGGAGGCACCGAAGGAGAATCTACCGTGGAACTCGAAGACAAAGGAGTCAACTGCAACAAGATGAAGAATCCAAGCAAAGAAGTCAATGGAGTCAACTTCTGCATCAGCTGAAGTGGAAACTTAGACTAGTAATAGAAGGGAACATTTCCCTAATCCTAGCACCTAAGTAGCTAGATGTCTATAGCAAGCCAAGTAACTCTTAAGCTTGAGTTAGCAATAAGTTAGTCTACGAGTCGTTCTTCTGGAGTTTTATTTGAAATGTTACCTCACTGTAAAGTAGGAGGTTGTGTTGATCTTCTGTAAACAGCTTGTGTATCCTTCTATAGACATACCTTGGACTCGCATATGTTTCTGTTGTACCACTCTGAGGGATGTAATATGAGTGGAACGGTGTTTCACTTGTGTTATGTCAACGACTTGTGTACTACACCATGCAGTGGTACGCTGGGTCACCACAGTATCAGAGCAAATGCTTTGACCCTAGGATTAAAACCCTTTAAAGGAGACCTATAGGTTTGGTAGTGTCTATAGGAAGTTGTATTAGCTAAGTCAACTATGCTAAACCAACTATTCTTTTGACTTGAGATGGGTATTCACTTGAGAATAATCCTGACACACTTGAGTCAATCTTTCTTATCTATCTTTCTTAAGTAAAGTTAGTTAGTTATCTTGCTTCATTCCAAATTAGTAGAACACCATTGGAGCTTAAGATAATGGGTGGTAGTAGACCACAGTTGGTATACAATACATGGTAGTCCAAAGAGAGGATACAACCACAAGGAAGATATCCTATTGGAAGAAGTATACCAACGCAAGTTATGGTTAAGTAAGAGTCATTTAAAATGTCAAATGACTGATGTTAAGTAATGTAGATAAGTAATATGAGGTAGTATATACCTATGATGAGTCAATCATAGGAGGTAAGGAAGAGTGATAGGAATCATATAAGTCTACTTTTCATGGTAAAGTTGGTAATCATATATGATTCACTTGAGAATCATGATGTGATGGAGTAGAACATCATAAGTGAGATAACATGAGTATGATAAGGAGTAGGATTTAGGGAATAGTTCAGAAACTTAGGCCTTAAAATCCTGGAAACTGTGCCAAGTATGCTCGAACCATAGATGATAGTCGGAAGAAGGCTTTATTAGAGCATAGCTTATAGAGAAACTTCGAATTATAGGTGGTATATTCTAAACAATCATGTGTTTAGAGTAGACATGTTAGAACTAATTGTATTATAGGAAGTAGTCCTCAATAGCACATATATATGGTATCCTATTTTGTTAGTACTTCCAAAGAAAACTAGGTTAACTTCAACTATCCCAAGCCATTTTGTTTCAAGTTTGTCTCATTGCAAATGTGCAATTAAGATAAATGTTGAGACAAATAGTAGAAATTCACGTATTTGTGCTAAGTATCACAACCAAAACCTATCTTAAGTGGTGTTATATACTACACATCTGAGCCTGATGTTTAGGGATGTCATACCCAACTACTATATTCAGGCATATAAGATGTGTATTATAAGCACAAAGCTGGATTTTCTTGGATTTTATTGGATTTTCATTGTTTGACTAGATCCATACATGAAGTTTGACTTTGATATGCAAATGCATGTTGCAATATCAAGCTCTTACTTGATGTTATAGGTCTAGAGGGTAAAGGTATTCGTGTGAGGAAGTGACGAACTCTGAAGATTTTTGAAGACACGATGAAGGTTCACTAGAAGATGGAAGTAAAGCTGTGGGAAGTAACCACAATACTTCAAAGTAAGGACCAATCAAAACTCATTTTTATCCTCAATTGAGGAGTATTTCAATATGGAAGTACCATGAAAGTGAGAAAAATAGTGAATATGGAGTAGTAGAAGTGGAGCCATATTCATTATGGAAGAAGGGAATGCAAGTGAAGTCACTTACGATACTATTTTTATGGTGTCAAAGTGGTTTTCTTGCAAAATAAACCCTAGAAGAAGGAAAATGGACGAGTGAAGTCGTAACTGGTATAATAAGACCGCAGCTGATATAGAATAGTCATGGAGAGGAAGCATTGAAAGTGAGGTAGATCTTAACTAAAACTATAAAAGTATCCGCATCTGGTAGGTAGATGTTGACTAGAACCATAAATAGTCCACAGCTAGTATCGAACAAGCCACCTCTGGTACTAGGTAGTCTGCAGCTGGTACCAGATAGTCCGTAGCTTGAACATTCCTTTACTCTAAAAGAAAGAGGGATTCCGCAGCTGGTATTCCATAGCGGGTAACCATTTAGTCGGAGGATTCCCATCGGATACCCACAACTGTGTGGATACACCGCAAAGAATTCTTTGTGAGATTCTAGAAAAGTACAAATTAAAAGCCAGACCAAGACCAATCTTCTAACCTTGGAGTTTAATGATTAGAAGAAAAGGAGCTTGAAGATCATTAGTAAACTCCAAGGGGGAGAGGAAGGCTGAAGGAGAAGTATTAAGACATGATTTGGAGTATGAATGACGAAGAAGAAGGTCTGAACTGAGAGGAAGTTCAATCTTATTTTTATAAGGTTGTTGGGAAGTATCCATATCAAAGTACTCTCAGGAGGATGTCAGACTAGAAGCCGAGGTTTATATCTCGAAGAAGTAAGGGTTAGACCCTAACTTGAGTGGGTAATTAATAATTACTCAGAAGCAGAAGAGCTCAAGTAAGTCTAAGATAATGAAGTTGGATGAAGTAGATGTCGGAGGACAATCAAAGTCTAAGAAAACAAAAGACCGAAGGGTTTGACCATACCAAAACATAAGCCTATTAGAAAGATTCCTTTCATGGAACCTAAAGAAACCAAAAGAAAGATAACTAGTATGAACTAGAAGCCATGATTGGATGGACTAAATGAGTCTAATCCATTCGTAGGACTAAACAACCAGGACCATGCCTATTATAAATACCTTACGAAGTACCATTACATTCGTTATGGTAGTAAGGGAAAAACAATACCTTACTTTAAACCAATCCTTTAGACTTAAGGTTTGGGCACCGCAGCTGGATTACCGCAGCTGGTAGAACCAAGCTTTGAGTACCCAAATAGGAAGATGTCACCACAACCATTAGTAAAGTCCATTAGCATAAGAAGATGTCCTAATCCAAGAATCTTTGGAGAGTAAGCCTATAAGCTTAGAGTGTTGGAAGAAATCATAGAATTGAAGAAAGTATCAGTGCCAGACATCAGAAGACTTCATGAAGGATCGAGACAAGGGATATATTCAATTATATCTAATGAGATCACTAGGGAGTTTGAAAGGATTGTGATCTGTTCAAGTCCGTTCCACATTCCGAAACGTGAGAGCGTTCGAACTTCGGGACGAAGTTCAGTTTAAGGGGGAGAGGCTGTAATATCCCATGTTTAGAGGCAATAAAATGAGAGAACACCAAAGTGTGCATTGCATTCATGCATAGAAAATCCGGGGAATTTTCGCGCTTTCAAATAAAACTTACCACAGTAACTGAAGTTTCACTTGACTTGCTGGAATTGAAGTAGATCATCAAGTCAAGCGCTATAAACTTCACTGTGATATTTGCTAAAACCTTGTTTTGGGTAGAGAGGATTTGATCTAGGAGCTAGATCAAATGGAATTAGTTTTGACAACAAACAATACCTTAAGTAAGGGTCAACTACAAGATCTTATAAAAGATCTCAACATGACATTCCTTACAACAACACATGAATAATTATTCAACCACAAATCAAAGAATTAAGAAACTATTCTTTAATTGTCTTTTCCATATATTTTACTAAATAAATGTTCTACCATGATTCTCATGGTGTATCTTCAACTACTTTTGTGTGTAATATAATTCAATTCTAAACTTATTAATAAATAAGGTAAATCATAGGGTCTAAAGTGCATAAAGGCCACACATTCTTATTTAAATCATAACTTATTAAATATATGGAATACCCTAAAACTGAATCCATTTACATTACAAATTATAGTTCAAACTATCTAAATAAAACCAACTATGGGTATTTTGAAACTCATATAATCATGCCTTGGTGAATTCAAACACCAACTATCCAAAATTGAGAAATAACCCTCAATCTTGACCTTTTGACTAATATTATAACATAAATCCAATCATACATGATATGGTGCACTATTCACAAGTATAAAAGCGTTCACAAGATATTTAGTAACAAATGCCACTTGGCTGTCCAAAAATAAATCACATGAGAGGATAATGATCAAGTCACATAGGATGAAAATATCTACATGACTTGCATTCCAAGCTTTGCCACCTCATGCTCAAAGGATTGCCATGGATGAGGGCATGACAACCAAGCACCTTACTCATCAAACCAAAACAAGAGTCACCCACCTATGTGTCATGATACTAGAGCTTGTCCAAGCCTATAAATAGAGCCACACCCTTCATCCCTTTGATCATCTTGTAGCATACAAGGAAATCAACACATAGAGCCACTCCATGCATTAGTTAGAATCAAGATGAAGAAGCTAGGAGGTGGAGGCATGCCACAAGATGCAGGTTTATCAGATTTCCAGAAGAACAAGCTACATAAGATACCAAGGTAGAATTCCTAGGCAAACCATATATTTGTAGGATCATATCATCATCTCTTGAGTAGGACCTTAGGCTATTAGAAGACATTTAGAAGTGAGAGAGAATATAGATGCTAATCACATCCATGTCTATCATAGAGAATATTAGAGTAGTATTAAATCCTACTTGTTCAAACCAACCTTTAATCTTGGAGATGAGAGCCATGTTCCATTAGTGAAACATAACCAAAGCTTATGCTCATATTCTAATCCTAGTTGTGTATCACATTGGTGATCACTACTTAAACCCTAAACTACATTTGAATTCCAACCCATGGATTACTTTGGATCATAATTAGAACCCTGCCATACCTCATGCCTATTTATATTTCAATTCAATGTAGCTTATCCAAAACCCTAAACCCTTTCACCTAGAATTCACCCCACATAGAATATTATGCCCTACCTTGTGTATCATGGATCACAAGTATAAACCAAGTCTTATATACTTTAGAACTAAATGTCATTTGGTGAGTAGAAGGAAACCAATATCCAATCCTACTGGATGTTCTAAATAATTGATTAAGTTGACCAATAGGAAAAATATATTATAGTTGGACCATCACCTTAGCAAGTGAATTAACCATTATGAGCTTAGGATCTATTTCAAGTAAGCCAAGCCAGAATTGCTAAGCAAGATTATTAAAGATAGAGTTTATCAAACCATCTTCTTAAACCCTTAAAAGTAATTCTCCACATAAAATCATGATTCATCTTATTCTCAACACCATTTAATTTAAACTCTAGCCATAATGAAAATTATATGTGAACAATCCATATTGTTAAGTACTAGCTCAACCTAATCATGTGTTCATTATGCACAAGTTATAAATTCTCAAACCACTTAAATAGATCTGGTTTCTAAATTAAAAAGGGAATTAAAATGAATAACTAACCATTTCTATTTTACTCAAGCCTCACAAAATATTAATTAAATCCTAAATTAAATATTTGTTTAAACAACAAGATTATACAGTGAGCATTGTTATCAAGTTATATTGATATTCAAATGTTTTAGGATCTGCAAAATAAGACAGAGTTCAAATTTGAAATCAAATAGTAAATTCAAAACAGAAAATAAAAACAGAAAATGAAAAGGAAATAGATGAGAGGGAAACTTACCCTGGTGGACCTCAGCACCGCAGCAGCCCGTCACCACCACGCCAACCAAGCCCAACACCAGCCCAGCCCACCGAAGAAAACGACCCAAACCACGTAACGTTTCAACGAAGAAGAAAATGGGCGTCGTCTTCTTCTCCGGCATCGACAGCGCAGAGGAGAAGCCGGCCACCTCACCGTGATGGATAGGGACGCCCTGGACGTTGTCAGACATCTCAGAACCGCGCCCAACTCCTCTCGCGTCCGAGCCTATCTAAAAGCATCTCGATTCGTGCTCGTTTGCAGTACCAATGTCACCGCCACATCTCGGTCGTCGCCGGCGGTGAACTTCCTAATTTGACCTCCTCTGGCTCTATAAATACCTCTGTAGCATCGCCGTGATCTCCTTGTTCCTCGACGCTTATCCAATTCCTCTGAGTGGCCCTCTATTCCTCACTATCTTCTACTCTCTGTCACCGGCGTCAAGGACGAGTTCGACGGAGGAGGCCACCCCGAGCTCAATCGAGCGGTCCAAAAGGAGCGCCTGGACTTCAGAAGCACACTCGAGGAGCAGAGCATCAAGGGGAGCAAGAAATCGGCTCAAATTCGACGTTCCCTTTCCGTCGGGTTCGCCAGGAGATCGCCAATCGCCGTCATCTCCGTCGACCATCGCCGGAGCTGAGCATACCATCTTACTCACGGTGAGCTTGCGCTTCTTCCGAGCTACCTATCGCATCCTAGCTCTGTCTCTAGCTCGATTTCGATACCTCGCCGGAGAGCACCGCCGCGGGTCATCGTTTCCGATGATGTTCCGGGCACCCATAGTTGATTCCACCACCACCAGTGTGATCCTCATCCTCTTCTCATTCGAACGCAATTCACGGGAGGCTCGGGGAGACCCTGTAGCGGCGGCGCCGTCGTCTACTGGTCGCCGGCGTCTTGCCGTCGATGTTGCCAGCGTGGCGGTGGGGTTCCTTGGCTCTGTTGACTGGTCTTTGCCCGCGTGGAAATGGACCCAGTCAACGGCCCCACTCGTCAGTGTCTGGAAGTAGAAACGAACCGGTATCTCTAGTGTTTTCTGTTTTAATTCAAAATCCAGTAAATAGTTGAAACTTTGCAAAATCATATAAAATTCATTTCAACTCAGAAAAATATAAATAATAGATCAAAATACTCACAAAAATAAACTCTATTCAAATAAAATATAAAACAAAAATGTGTGTCAAAATAAAAATTCATTTATTTTTAACTTCTTTAATTATGCCTTTTCATTTATTTAAAATGCAAATTGAATTCAATAAATAATTAAGTTCCAAACTTAAATTTTAACTATTCAGTAACTAAGTAAAATGTTAAGATTAATTTTATTTACCATATTTGTATTAACTTAATTATTAGTGGTAATTCATAAACCCTAATTTGAAAATTCTAAATTTCTATAATAATAAATCAAGAAAATATTAAAAACCAATATTAATTTGGTAGCTTAAATATTGTGAACTCAAACATTTTTAATTAGCAAATTATTATTTCTAAAACCTAATCATAATTATAAAACCCTAACTCTGGAAATTAAACCCTAATAATATATGTCTTAATTTCTAAACCTTTTGAAATAATTAAATGCTAAGGCTAATATTAATTTTGTTAAAATTACTTAATCACATTAATTCTAGTACCAACTATTATTTTAAGAATTGTATCATAATTTAGAAACCCTAATTTTAATATAAGTTAGAATCTGGATTCCATTATTTCATGTGATCATCTCAAATTGTTTCAATTCTAAAAACCCTAAAGATTTAACCATGTGATCATTCCACTTTAGTAGTAATTCTAAAACCCTAGTTATGTGTCACATGTGATCATGTAAGATTCATCTATGCATATAGAACCTTAATAAGCAACAATTGAATGCATGCTTATGATCCACTAGCATAAAACCAAGTCACATGAGATTATCATTTCATGTCCCTATTCTTAATTAAAACCTATATGATTCCCTAGTGTCACTTAGGAGCAAACCCTAACTTGTTAATTGGATTAGTACCATTGATCACCACTTCTATATACATACCATTAGGATCAATCTCAACCATCAAACCCTAGTAGAACCATAAGATAAACTCTAGTACCAACCTTGTGTAACAATTCACAACACATGCTCCTATTCCACTAAACCTACTTAGGAAATGATAAGCCACTTAGCTTAGAAACCATTAGAGATTATTTGGTAAAGAAAATATGAAGCCATAGTAAACCTAATAGCAAACCTATGGAACCATCTTAATAACCATCCTTTGATATGATGTATATGAGAAACCATAGCAATAACCCTACCAATACTTGCTACATATAGACCAATTCTATTTAAGAACCCAACTAGTTCCTATTAGTGAAACTAGCTGAATCCAATAGTAAACCCTAGAAAGCCATAGCTCCTATGTATAGTAGTTCATATTCTTATTTAACCTGTTCTTCAAAAGTTATTCTTTTGAAGTACAAATGTTAATCAAACCTTAGAAGCCCTAATCCTTCTTTGAAATACTCATTATTTCTTAAACAACATGTTCTTCAAAAGTTATTCTTTTGAAGTATAGTATAAGTACTCATCAACCATGTTCTGTAGAACTTAAAATTGACAACTGTCCTTACATATTATTCCACCACTATTCTTTATGTGTATGATTATTATGATGTCTTATATCACTTGGTTATGATGTTAATATAACCAAAACCCTAATAAGAACCTTGTTTGAGAACCATTCTAAAAGTGTAACAAACCCTAAAGAAATATTTACAACTCATCCATCCTAAATCATCGAGGTTAGGTTACGCTCGGGACGATTGCATCTCATACTATGCATTATAGCATCTTTGCCAGTTCTTTAAACATTGTCCTTACCGGACAATGATGGTATTTCAGAATTTGGAGTTCTCACGTATCGAAGCTTTTGCCTGCATAATCTTGCAGTCAAGAAAGGCAAGTTCATCGCTTGCTCATGTCATTTGATTATGTTTATCAAATTATATGCAAAGTACTATACTTATCACTCCTGCATTGAAAAGCAAAGTATTATTTTACAATTATGAATATGACTATGTGGTGGGCAATGGAACCATGGTATGTGTTGATATGGTGGAGGTTCCATTGCATGGGTACTATTCATCTAGGACTAAGTACCAATGCCGTCCAGTGATTCTAGCGCCGTACATACCGCGTTGACCATAAGATCTATAATGGCTCTGGGAAGCCAGCTGTATCTTTTCCCTCCTGCACGCCAACGGACTTGATAGAGCCTGGCGGGGTGCTGGAGGCACTGCCGTAGGTTGGGATAGCCTTTAAAATCCCCATCCGGACGTTTGGATGAGAGGCTCTACCGTCTATGAAGGATTGTCCGACGTACACCGTGGGTAAAGCCGTATGATCGGGAGATGTCTACCGGGGGTGTACGGATGGACAAAAGGGTGGGTTTGCAGGGTCGCGGAGAAGGCAGTGATTGGCTTGGTTCTTATACCTGACCTCACACCAAAGGAAGTGTGAACGGTGCCAGCTGCCCGGTTGGCAACAAGGTTAAGTTCTCTTATGGGAAAAGTAACGCACCTCTGCAGAGGATACTGAATTGTGACTGTCACTCCCTGTTCCGGGAAGGGAACTGCGAACGCGGCAGGAAAGGAACTCCATGAAGTTCTAGTCAACCTGTGAAGACTGACGGGCATAGTTTTCAGAATAAAATAAACCTTTTGAAGAAATGTTTATGAAAACTTGCATTCGCCTATGACTTTCTGGTCTGTGGCTGTAGCTAGTGCATGATACACCTATTTCCTAATATGAACTTGCTGAGTACGCTCGTACTCATCCCACTCTTAAATCCCCTGCTTAGCTATGGAGGCACCGAAGGAGAATCTACCGTGGAACTCGAAGACAAAGGAGTCAACTGCAACAAGATGAAGAATCCAAGCAAAGAAGTCAATGGAGTCAACTTCTACATCAACTGAAGTGGAAACTTAGACTAGTAATAGAAGGGAACATTTCCCTAATCCTAGCACCTAAGTAGCTAGATGTCTATAGCAAGCCAAGTAACTCTTAAGCTTGAGTTAGCAATAAGTTAGTCTACGAGTCGTTCTTCTGGAGCTTTATTTGAAATGTTACCTCACTGTAAAGTAGGAGGTTGTGTTGATCTTCTGTAAACAGCTTGTGTATCCTTCTATAGACATACCTTGGACTCGCATATGTTTCTGTTGTACCACTCTGAGGGATGTAATATGAGTGGAACGGTGTTTCACTTGTGTTATGTCAACGACTTGTGTACTACACTGGGTCACCACAGGGACCCGCATGTCATCCTCTATGTACTACAAAAGTTTATTTTCTAGGGTTTTTTTTCTCTAATTTTTGGCTATTTCCTTTTTCTTTTGATCCCCTGCCGCCTTGGAAACGTTGAGTAAGCTGCTAACTCGTGGGTCCCGCATGTCATCCTCTATGTACAATCAACTTTCTTTTCTTCGAGTTTTTTTTACCCCTAATTTCTGGCTACTTTCTTTTTCTTTTGATCTCAAGCCGCATTTGAAACGTTGGGACCTCTGCTGCAAAATGGGACAGCATGTCATCCTCTATGTACAATAAAAGTTTCTTTTCTTCGATTATTTTTCACCCTCTGATTTTTGGTCACTTGCCTTTTTCTTTCGATCTCATGCCGCCTTTGAAAATGTTGCGGAACCTGCTGGCTCATGGGACCCGCATGTCATCCTCTATGTACTATAAAAGTTTCTTTTCTTGGATTTTTTTCACCCTCTGATCTTTAGCTATTTCCATTTTCTTTTGATCCCCTGCCGCCTTGGAAACGTTGAGTAAGCTGCTGACTGATGGGACCCGCATGTCATCCTCTATGTACAATCAAGTCTCTTTTCTTGGATTTTTTTCCCTCTTATTTTTGGTCACTTGCCTTTTTCTTTCGATCTCATGCAGCCTCTGAAACGTTGAGGAAGCTGCTGGCTCATGGGACCCACATGTCATCCTCTATACTATAAAAGTTTCTTTTCTTGGATTTTTTTCACCCTCTTATTTTTGGCTATTTCCTTTTTCTTTTGATCCCCTGCCGCCTTGGAAACATTGATTAAGCTGCTGACACAAGGGGCCCGCATGTCATCCTCTATGTACAATCAACTTGCAAGATCTTGGAGCGAAAGAGCTTGTATAAGTGGGACCCATATGTCATCCTCTATGTACAATAAAAGTTACTTTTCTTGGATTATTTTTTGCTCCTGATATTTGGTCAGTTTCCTTTTTCTTTTGATCTCATGCCGCCTCTGAAACGTTGAGTAAGGTGCTGGCTCATGGGACCCGCATGTCATCCTCTATGTACAATAAAGTTTCTTTTCTTAGATTTTTTTACCCCCTGATTTTTGCTAACTTGCCTTTTTCTTTTCGATCATATGCCGCCTTTGAAATTGAGGTCGCCGCTGGCTCATGGGTCCCACATGTCAGCCTCTATGAACAACAAACCTTTCCTTTGTTGGATTTATTTTTTACCCCTAATTTCTGGCTATTTGCCTTTTTTTTACACACTGGGACTGTACAATAAAGTTTCATTTCTTAGATTTTTTTTACCCACTGATTTTTGCTAACTTGCCTTTTTCTTTTCGATCATATGCCGCCTTTGAAATTGAGGTCGCCGCTGGCTCATGGGTCCCACATGTCAGCCTCTATGAACAATAAACCTTTCCTTTGTTGGATTTATTTTTTACCCCTAATTTCTGGCTATTTGCCTTTTTCTTTTGATCCCCTGCGGCCTTTGAAACGATGAGGACGCTGCTGGCAGGTCGGTCCCACATGTCATCCTCTATTAAGAATAAAAGTTTCCTTTTTGGATTTATTTTTTACCCCTAATTTCTGGCTATTTGCCTTTTTCTTCTGATCCCTGCCGACTTCGAAATGATGAGGATGCAGCTGGCAGATCGGTCCCACATGTCAGCCTCTATGAACTATAAATGTTTCCTTTGTAGGATTTATTTTTTACCCCTATTTTCGGGCTACTTGCCTTTTTCTTTGAAACGTTGAGGACGCTACTGTCTCATGGGTCCCACATGGCATCCTCTCTGAACGATAAACCTTCATTTCTTGTTAACGACAGGTTTATCAGTATTATTTTCGCAGACTAATACAAGCTCTTTCGCTCCAAGATCTTGCAAGTTAATAGAATAAATCATGGAATTATTAGGATATGTTTTAAATTTCAAATCCACTTTATGAATTTTTGAAAATACCGTGATCTATGTGGGTATGGAGCGATCAAGGATTTTCATATTGGCCATGAGCAGTTTCAAAAATTGCAACCCAATAATTCAAAATAAATACAAACAACTTTTATGTAGAATCTCCGTGTTTTTGTTTTTTGCCAATCATAGGATCTGTGGTTCTTTAGAAAAGGGCCAACATTGCATGAGCAGAAAGGCCCATTTGTAGTTATTGGGCTTCGACAGCCGGAGCAAGTAGGCCTATAGCAAATACCTTGTAGATGGCCGTTGGAACCCAAAAGTATTTGTTGCCTAGACTTAGATGCCAAACTCAGCCTTATTGACATGAACCTTGCTATGCACACGACAATTTCAGTCCGATCCGTGTACGAAACACAAGATCCAACCCTTCGTGTGAGGAAGCAGGTGGCAGCACACCTCCAGATGCTCAATCGTACATACGCATATCATATAGGAGTTGTCGTATGTACATCAGTTCCGTATTGACATGTTTTTTTCTTTGGTTCACATGTGGGGTCCGCACAGTCACCTAGGTCGCACATCTACTTCCTTGCTCGTAGTTGATGCATGTTCGGTTTGGGGATGGGGTGGAACCGAACACACCCCCGTGCCAGTGGATGTACTTTACCCTTTAGCGGCGAAAAAATAGGAATGGTCCTCTCATGACTATGATCAACAAGAGGTGGCTATATTATAAAGGACGTACACACATTGTAATTATAGTGCTGAAATAAAGTCAATCCTAAAACAGCCATGCATGGGTTATAATATGAAGGCAACACGAAATACAAAAGCAGGGCAGTGTTCAAATAAACTGATTCAAACTAGTACATACTAAAAACAGTGTACTACTTCTCAACACTTCAAGCATAATAAAAAAGTGTCACTGTTTTTTTAAAGGTAACACCGAACGGGCAATGTTTAAAGCAGGCTTAAACCACATAGCCGCTTGTCGGACACTATCCCAACCATCCTTGGGAAGGCTGATAACTCCCACAGTCTCACCTTCATCTGGCTGGAGGTTGCAGCGCAAAATTTTAGGGTATTGATTATAACGAATATTCCGGTATGCTGTGTAGACGCAGTTTTTCCTCATGAATGGAACCAATGTGCCATCAGGAGCTTTGGATTCACGCTTCTTCAGGTTGGCAATGATTGGGTAATTGAGTCCGAGGAACAGAGAGTGGTCGCTGAGGCTGTTAACCTGCCTCCAAAGAAAGTCCCCTGCACGTGCAGTAGATAAGGGATCCAGCTCAAAGACGTAGGTGGCAACAGGAGGATACTGCCGTAGCTGAAGCCCATTAGCAGCATAGGGAATGTCAGGAGGTACTTCAGCATTGGCAATCCCAATCTTGTTTACTGTAAGGATGATCATCAATCGCTTGCCATCAGCAGATGGAGCGAGGAACCACGCGTACTGCTGATCATCCACCACCGGTGGCGGGATTACAAACGGGAGCATCAGGTTTTCTGCAATATTAGAAATGGAGACGAATAGGGTGTTACTGGCAACCATATTCAAACAGCAGCATTGTTCATCGTTCATGCTCACAGTATAAATACGACTATGTAAGCTAAGGACATTGGTCATTCATGTGTTCAAATCAAGTGTCCAATATATCAGTTATACTGCATCCATCCCACGAAACTAGTCTAAACTTCGCCAAAACTAGACACTAGTTAGTGTATACACAGTTATATACTACCTCTGTCCCACCGAAAGTGTCTGAGATTTGTCCAAATTCAGATGTATCTAGACAGTGAAAGCATATAGATACATTCAAATTTTGACAAATATATATCATCTTAAGTTTAAGTCATGTGCTGTAGTTAATTCCCTTTGTCTTAAGTGATCTATTAGAGAGCTTCCCTGTGACCACCCGAAGGGTAAGAAATGTTTAACTGTATAAGTGGATTGCCTAGACCTTTCCATCAGTTCGGACTTTTGGTTGCGTTGGCTAGTCCATGAAGCTTGACATGGTGTCAGAGCCAGGGTCTCGAGTTCGAGTCCTGGCTTTCGCAATTTATCCTAAAATTGTTGTTGCCCCCTCGGAGTCCACTTATATGCCTCTTGAGCTATACCTCTGAGTCTTTCCACATGTTGACTTGTCTCCCATCACACGTGACGGGGGGTGTTGAATTGTATAAGTGGATTGCCGCCCTTGCGATCAGTTCGGACTTTTGGTTGTGTTGGTAGTGCATGAAGCTTGACAAGAAAGAAATGCTCTTTGTAGCTAACCCCAAGTCTGGTAACATTTGCAAAATAGGTATCAGATGCAGCTATCCATTCAGTAGAAGAATTTGCATTTTAGAGTTGAAGGTTCATAATCTCTTCTCTACTATTGATAGTAAAGGGTACACATGGTATTTGTTTACCTCATTTTCGCGTTCTAAAAAAGGTACGCTATATGGTTGTGCTAAGTTAAACTGATTTAAGTCTGTTCAAGTTTATCGAAAATTATACTACCAACATCTAAAACATCAATATAGGTTCATATATTACAAAAGATATTTAGATTTTCTTTTCTCGAACACATGCCTAGTCGTGCATCATTATATATTAGAGCATACAGGGTTGTAGCAAGGCTACGAAAAACTGAGAAAGCAAAAAGAAAGAACTATACAGGGGACTAGAGGCAGCTAACTTTGTTAGGCCTGCAGGTGCTAAATCTTATATATATATGAGGTTGTAGATATTAATCGTAAACTTACTCAAACTTAAATATCACTGAATTAGGAAAAAGATAACCTGAGTTATTTTGAATGAGGGGACGTCACAATCACTAATGAAAGATAATTGTGGGAAACTGAAATCTATTCAAGAAAATGGGAGAAAAAATGTATCAAAAACAAAATTAATTATACCATTCTGCAGATTGTTCACCGATATAAACAAAGAACTGTTTGATCTGCATGTAGGTACATCCAATCAAGGCTTTTTCCCCGATCTCTAGAAAATATAAGCTACGCATGTAATTACAAACGATTTTCTTCTATTTTTCTGTTTCTACGTTAACATTTGAGATACTTGTTAATTACATCCATATTCTGCAGTTGCATAGAGTTACTAATTCAGGAATGCATTCACATACGGAGTATACTATGTTTGCTGATGACTGACTAGTACTAATTCATTGCAAGCAACGGTTCATTCATATTCAGATAAAGGATGTGATCGTTAAGTCATATACTTATGAAAGTCCTTATGCATCTCTCTGATGCAGATGGCGGGGGTCTCTCGTCCTCCTTTTGGAGGCAAAATCAATTAGTTATATATGAAACAATGGGTGTAAAAGGTTATCAAAAAGGGTGCCTTCATAGTGCCACGTTATCTTTTGAGATACTGGTTAATTACACCCATATTCTGCAGTGGCGTAGAGTTACTAATTCAGGAATGCAATCACATACTGAGCATACTATGTTTGTTGGTGACTAATTAGTACTACTAATTCATTGCAAGCAACGGTTCATTCATATTCAGCAAAAGGGGGTGTGATCATTAAGTCATATAAGAAAGGTAAAATATAAACAAGGTAGTTCATGAATAACTTCATTGGTTAAGGCAGTGTATCATGCAATGCAACATAAGGACTGAAAAAATACCATTTGCGGTGTCCCAGAAGTACGTGGAGCCGTCAGTTTCGTCCACCGCAAAAACGTGGCCACGGAGTTCAATGGCATCACAGTAATTTGGATAATCAGGTGCAGGTGTAAGGGCCTCCAGCATTCTCCAGTCGCCACCCCCTTCAAGGTAGAAAATCGTTTTGTCGAACAAGGCGATGAGCTTGTAATCTGCGTACCTCCCACCTTTTGTGGGCACTTGGCAGATTACAATCTTCAACAAATAAATTTCTGGACGCCAGTTAAAAGAGTATGCAGGTCGAGATGAAACAATACTATGACGAATCTTCGAATCAGGTAGGGATGGAAGGGGGATATGTCGCTCGGTGTAGACGTTCACGAGGCACCACTCATGATGATCGGCGGCGGCGATCCAGTCGCCGTTCGCGCCAAGCCATTTTCTGTCGTGCATGAACGGCAGGGCGACAGAACGGCGAGGATGGTCGAGGGGCACCAGGTCGTACACGGTATCATGCAGACGAGATGCTCTCGCCACGTCCCAGTGTTCATCGAACCAATAAGCAGGCGGAGGCATCAGCAGGCAGGGTTCATCCCAATGGTGCATCTTACCTTCATCCTTGCTGATCATGTCGTAGAGCTCCCTGGAACATGCAGCAAGTCGGACGGTGTAGGTAACGTCCAGATGCGCAGCGATGAGGTCGATGTTGTCGCCGGTGAGAGCCTCCAAGTGGCCGTCCCCGCCGCCCCGGCAAAGCCTAGAATAATCCATCACGTGAAGATGGATTTAGGTGGATGGCGGATGCAACTGCGCTTGGGGTTTTCGGAGGAGAGGGCGAGCGCTATGGAAGGAACGATGCGGCGCGCGGCCGGCCGGGGTAAGGAGAGAAAGGTATACGGAGTAGTACTAGTGATGCGGCGTGGTGGGGATCGAGATCCTGCGCGTGCGCGTGATTCTGGGAGGGTGAAGAAGAAGTTTTTTTTTTGTAACGGGGTGAAGAAGAAGATGATAGACATGCAAGGGGCAAAAACTAGGTAGTACTCTAGGCTGCTGCTGCGACTGGGCGCCGATTTGACTGTTGGTAGACTAGCACGCCACCCATCTATAAATTTGCGACGACGTTTGGTGCAGTGATGTCTCGTCACATCAGGTTGACCAGAGAGGGCTTTTTTTTACAGTTTCCATTTCGATATATTTTTCGCCAATAATCGTAGTTCTCTACATGCCAGAGACACGTACCTTAACACGTGGGCAGCATGCAACCGCGCGAGCACCAAAATGGAATGAGAAATGTTTTAGAGCAGAACTTCATTTTCAATGCCTTTCCTAGCTTGGTTTGGAAACCGGACAGAGCTTCAGTGACTTGATGCTTCCAAGATACATTGTGACTGTGTCCCACCATCTACCATCCATTTGAGATCCAACGTTCCAAACTATCTCTTATTTCGAAGCTAAAAAAGAAAAACTATTCAGAAAATTTTGAAAAAAAATCCAGTAATATGTAGATTCCTTGTTTTAAAATCTATGAATATTTCATCCCATTCGGATGACTAGCTTGTGATTAAATAGATTCTTACGTACTCGAGCACTAGTTTAAACTAAATATATATTTGCTCACAAACCTATGATTCAAATCGAATGAAACTTCACCAAAATATAAATCGAAATATGCATGATTTACTGGAAGTTTTTCAAAATTTTCATGGTCCATGGGGTCCTCCAAAGTGCAAGCTTTTTTTTTCTTGGTTGGTACTTCAAAACCGAGTTTGGATGGTGGCAAGACTTGCACAAAGAGGATGTCAAAATTTTGGCCTTTGTGAACTTTGCAATCAACATCAAGTGTCGGACTCTCGAGAAAAAAATATGAGTTGGCGCCCACCTTTCTTTCAACCGTTGGTTCTCAATCCGAGGGTGGTCCAACTAGCTAACAAAATTGGCTTGGTATTCATGGTCTTGAACCAACGATTTGGAATGGCTTTCAATCGGTATGAGAGGTGATGTATGGAGGAGATTCATACGAGAGGGCAATAAAGAAATGTTTTGTCATCCTCGCAAAGCTAGTCTATTTGGAAAGAAATGAATAATTGGTTTTTCGCAACATTGCATGATACTAATTCATGATACTATGCATTGAAGGTGTTGTATCATAGACTAGTATACTTCCCATTGTGACTAGTCTAAGTGCTTTTGCACCATGAACACTAGCTATGCACAGACCTCAAAAAACACTTCTCCATCATTCTACTATTCACACTTTCTTTTTCTAATAGAACTATGTACCATTGTTTTTAATATAATCTTGTGTCGAGAGTATATATTTCTAAAATAGTCATTTATGTTTCGCATAAGCTCAAAGAGGGGTACTTACTTATGAGAGATATCTTTCAACTAATACGTTGTAGGAGTACTTTAATTATGTGAGCTATAGTGTGAAATGCTTACTAGAACGAGTACAAAAGGTGTTTGATAACATTACAGGCCACACGCCCAGTGTAGCGTGCATTGTAGGAGCATTACATCAATTTAACAACTACGGAGGAGTAGCCTAGGTAGAGATAACATGCAAAGGAAATAGTTCAACAGATAGTACAACACAACTACGGAAAGGGAGTAGCCTAGGTAGAGATAAACATGCAAATGAAATAGTTCAACAGATACAAATCTTGCATTACAACACGAGTATTACATAAAGTACATCAGCCCTTCTTTCTGGACCTGTGACGCGAAGGCAGGTTCCATTGCCGGGCGTTGGCGAAGCTTGGGATGAGCCACAACGGAACCTGCCGCCATGTCCATCTAATGTTGGTTTGGAAACCAACAGTACAGTCTTCAGAATTCAAACTGAAGCGGCAAATTTCTGGAGAAGGAGGATATGCAAGGCCTACTGCATGGTGCGATGTGTAAACAGAGTTGCTTCTCGCCATATTTGGACGGTCATGTTCTGCCCCGTCTTCTACTGGAATGATAATCGGATAGTTCACTCCAAGGAAGAGAGAATATGATCCAAGGGAAATAATCCTCCTCCATGGCCTCGGTGGCATCAACTGACTGGTGTCCATGCTGTACACCTCGCAGCCAAGTAAACCCTTACCATACCCGCGAATAGTGCGACCATGACGACCCTCAGAGGTAGCAGCAGCAGGTAAAATCCGAACCAGTCCAGTATAATCCCGCCCGTCAGTAACGCCCACAAGTATAGGATCGCAACAGTCTTCGAGGGAAGTATTACCCAATTTATTGATTCGACACAAGGAGACAAAGAATACTTGTAAGCCTTAACAAGGAGTTGTCAATTCAGCTGCACTGGAAACAGACTTGCTCGCAAGAGTTTATCGTAGCAACAGTTTATGGCAGTGGAAATAGTGAAATAACAGCAGCGTGAAATAAAGACAGCAGTAGTGATTATAGTAAACAGCAGGATTAAAATACTGTAGGCACAGGGACGGATTTAACGGGCGTTGCATGGATGAGAGAAACTCATGTAACAATCAAAGCAGGGCATTTGCAGATAATAATAAAACGGTATCCAAGTACTAATCAATCAATAGGCATGTGTTCCATATATAGTCGTACGTGCTCGCAATGAGAAACTTGCACAACATCTTTTGTCCTACCAGCCGGTGGCAGCCGGGCCTCTAGGGAAACTACTGGAAATTAAGGTACTCCTTTTAATAGAGTACCGGAGCAAAGCATTAACACTCCGTGAACACATGTGATCCTCACATCACCACCATCCCCTCCGGTTGTCCCGATTTCTGTCACTTCGGGGCCATTGGTTCCGGACAGCGACATGTGTATACAACTTGCAGGTAAGATCATAAACAACGAATATCTTCATGAATCAATAACATGTTCAGATCTGAGATCATGGCACTCGGGCCCTAGTGACAAGCATTAAGCATAACAAGTTGCAACAATATCATAAAAGTGACATCTACGGATACTAGGCACTATGCCCTAACAAACTTATGACTATTACATGACCAATCTCATCCAATCCCTACCATCCCCTTCAGCCTACAGCGGGGGAATTACTCACACATGGATGGGGGAAACATGGCTGGTCGATGGAGAGGCGTTGGCGGTGATGGCGGTGATGATCTCCTCCAATTCCCCGTCCCGGCGGAGTGCCAGAACGGAGACTTCTGGCTCCCGCGACGGAGTTTCGCGATGTGGCGGCTCTCTGGAGGGTTTCTGGCGACTTCGACTTCTTCCGTGCGTTTTTAGGTCGAACCCGATAAGTAGTCCGAAGGGGGGCGTCGGAGGCCAGCCGAGGGGGCCACACCACATGGCCGCGCGGGCCCCCCCTGGGCCGCGCCGCCCTATGGTGTGGGGCCCTCGGGCCTCCACCTCTCTTGCTCTTCTGGCTCCGTCAATATTCTGGTAAAATAGGGCCTTCTGCATAAATTCCGAGGATTTTCCCGAAAGTTGGGTTTCTGCACAAAAACGAGACACCAGAGCAGTTCTGCTGAAAACAGCGTTAGTCCGTGTTAGTTGTATCCAAAATACACAAATTAGAGGCAAAACAATAACAAAAGTGTTCGGGAAAGTAGATACGTTTTGGACGTATCAACTCCCCCAAGCTTAGCTTATTGCTTGTCCTCAAGCAATTCAGTTAACAACTGAGCGATAAAAGAACTTTCACGAACACATTTGCTCATATGATGTATATATTCTCATGCTATGGCTAATACTTAAGCAGTTCATAATGAGATACATGCAAATAAGATCATCCAACAGCTATGTCAATCATGGAGAGGTACCAACAATTAATAATAAGCACCATGAATCATGTATATAAGCAGGATTGCAATGTTCATAAGAGAATATGATAAAGTGGTATCTCGCTTGCCCGTATTTGATCGGCAAAACATAAATGCCGAGGCACCTCTGGAGTTCATAGAAAGACTAGAAGTAGTGATTGTCAAAGATAAAAGCATCAAAGTTATACCACAATCAATCATATTTTGAGACAAGCATATTATACTAAGAATGACAGTTGTGCTCTCAAGGTAGTGCTCAAAGAAAGAATGGAGACACAACATAAAAGTAAAAGATTGACCCTTCGCAGAGGGAAGCAGGGATTAACATGCGCTAGAGCTTTTCATTTGTAAAGCAGGAGTAAAATTATTTTGAGAGGTGTTTGTTGTTGTCAACGAATGGTAATGGGTACACTAACTACCTCATCAACCGGACTCACAAGAGCGGCTCCCATTTTATTTTTGGTTGGCACTCCTTCCAACCTTTCTTTCACAAACCATGGCTAACCGAATCCTCGGGTGCCTGCCAACAATCACATACCATGAAGGAGTGCCTTTTTATTTAAGTTTTATTATGATGATGACACTCCCCCCAACCTTTGCTCACACAAGCCATGGCTAACCGAATCTTCGGGTGCCGTCCAACAATCACAAACCATGGAGGAGTGTCTATTTAAGTTAATTAATTTGGGACTGGGAATCCCATTGCCAGCTCTTTTTGCAAAATTATTGGATAAGCGGATGTGCCACTAGTCCATATGAGAATCCGTCAAAAGTAAATGACAAGGTTGAAAGCTAAACACCACATACTTCCTCATGAGCTATGAAACATTAACACAAATTGAGAAGTATTTTGAAAGTTTTAAAGGTAGCGCATGAGAATTTACTTGGAATGGTTTGAAATGCCATGCATAGGTATTTATGGTGGACACTTTGGAACAACTTGGTTTCAGGTGTTTGGAAGCACGAGCGGCGTTCCCGCTCAGTACAAGTGAAGGCTAGCAAAAGACTAGGGAGCGACAAATCAAGAGAGCAGTAACTGTCATAATCATGCTTGCGGCAAAATAAATTAACGGAGGCATAAAAGTGATACAAGAACTCTGAAGCAATATAAATCATCGAGGCT
Organism: Lolium multiflorum; assembly: GCA_030979885.1. NCBI lineage: Eukaryota > Viridiplantae > Streptophyta > Magnoliopsida > Poales > Poaceae > Lolium > Lolium multiflorum. Next base: position 125,652,004 of record CM061750.1, read on the forward strand.
TAATTGACTTTTTGTTCAGTCATATGCATGCGTGAGCATGTGCCAAGTCGATATAAATGAATTATTCAGAGGAGGATACCACAATGCCATACTTACTTATGAATAAAACAATGCAAGCAAACATCCATGACATGCTACTCATATTAATAAATTGGAGCTAAACATGAGAGATCATGAACTACTAGACTTTCTCAAATAACATATACCTCACATGAACCAACTAAGCATGCTCATATGGATGAGTATATGTACAAAAATGAAAGCAAATAGAGTTCATACCAGCCTCTCACCACAATCAGATTGTCGTAGATCGTCATTATTGCCTTTTCACTTGTGTAGCTTGGATAATATGAAATGAAAACCACGCTCCAGCCACCGAAGACCATTGAACTCATGATGAACTTTACAAACCAAAGAAGAACAGAAAATATTTTTGGTGTTTTCGAATTGGAAACAAGAACGAAAGAAAACAAGCAAACAAAGCAAAATCTTTTTGGGTTTTCTCATAGCAAACTAACGATAGCAAATAAAGTAAACTAAGAGCAAGGAACCAAATAAACAAATGGTGAAGAGAAACAACAGAAATATTTTTGGTCTTTTTGTGTTTTAGGAAAGAAACAAAGCGAAAACAAAAGAATGCAAACTAACAGAAACACAGAAAAGCAGGATGACAGAAATCTGCCAAATCCTGACAGCAGTACAGAAATCGAAATTAACAAAAATCTTCCATTGCTCAGACCAAAAAGTGTTCAACTAATGAAAGTTAGATAACAACCTGGGGCACATGCTCAAAAATTGGCAACTCAAAATAACGTTCTGGCTGTGCGTACGATTTTTTTTGGTAACAGCCCAGAATCTGTTTTTGGACAACACTTCCCCAAATATCATCTCCCTCTCATTAGAAAACCACTCTAAGAGACTAAGCAAGTATGTACAAGTATCCAGCAACCATAATATGCAAAGAATGAGTGATGCCGGTATACCTCCCCCAAGCTTAGGCTTTTGACTCTTCTTGATCATATATCATCCTCCTCTCTTGACCCTTGAAAACTTTCTTCACACCAAACTTCTCATAAACTTCATTAGAGGGGTTAGTACTCAAAAAACTTTAATCCACCTTGGCCCTGTAGTGACACATTGCAAGAACTCAATAAAACATTAGCTACAGCTCTCCACGTCTAGAAAGCCTCACTTAAAGTCCACAAGAGACAATGCAAAAAACAGAGACAGAATCTGCCAAAACAGAACAGCCAGTAAAGACGAATTTTAAAATGGTACTTCCGTTGCTCAAATCAGAAAACTCAAAACTAATGAAAGTTGCGTACATATCTGAGGATCACGCACGTAAATTGGAAGATTTTTCTGAGTTACCTACAGAGAAATATGCCCAGATTCGTGACAGATAGAAATCTGTTTCTGCGCAGAAATCCAAATCTAGCATCAACCTTCTACTAGAGACTTTACTTGGCACAACAATGCAATAAAATAAAGATAAGGAGAGGTTGCTACAGTAGTAAAACAAATGGAGGGAGAAAGAAAGAAAGAAATGTTGTTTAGCTCTCTTATGCATTAAAATATACTTGTTAACAAGGTTGATCAAGTCTTGCTACCAAATAAATTTTATATGACATAAGAAGAAATAAACCTCAAATCAATCATGTTACCTTATATTGAATTGATATAGATCCAATCACAAGAGTTTGATATTCTTCTTTAGGCTCATATATAGGACAATCAATGGATCCCACTTTGATAGTTTTCACATTAAAAATTGTATTAACTCCATATACTTTATCAATCCTCTTGGGAAAATAGACAGTATGTTCCTTATCATCAACATTGAAAGTAACCATGCCTTTATTGCAATCAATAACAGCCCCTGCAGTATTAAGAAAGGGTCTTCCAAGAATAATGGACATATTATCATCTTCAGGCATTTCCAACACAACAAAATCAGTTAATATCAAGCAATGCTGAGTAACTTGAACAGGAACATTTTCACATAAACCAACAGGAATAGCAGTAGATTTATCAGCCATTTGCAAAGATATATCAGTTGGTATTAACTTATCTAAATCAAGTCTCTTATAAAGAGAAAAAGGCATTACACTAACTCCCGCTCCCAAATCACATAGAGCAGTTCTAACATAATTATTCTTGATGGAACAAGGAATAGTCGGTATACCTGGGTCGCCCAACTTCTTTGGAATCTTACCATTGAAGGAGTAATTAGCGAGCATAGTAGAAATTTCCTCATTGGGGATTTTCCTTTTGTTAGTAACAATATCTTTCATATACTTTGAATAAGGAGGCAATTTAATAGCATCAGTCAAAGGGATTTGCAAAAATAAAGGTTTCATCCAATCACAAAATTTATTATAATGTTCCTCCTCCTTTGATTTAAGTTTCTTAGCAGGAAAAGGCATTTGCTTTTGAACCCAAGGTTCTCTTTCATTACCATGTTTCTCAGTAATAAAATCTTCTTTAGTGTACTTTTTATTTTTAGCATGCTTTTCAGGTTCTTTTTCAATTTCTTCTTTATCAGGAGTATCATTCTTATCATTATCTTTCTCATGTTCATTACCACTTTCAGTTTCAGCATCAGAAATAGAAATACTATTAGGATCATTAACAGGTTCAGAGGATTCTACAACATTCTTATGTTTCTTTTTCTTTTTCTTAGATGGAGCACTAGTTTTAATTAGTTGAGAATCTTGTTCAACTCTTTTGGGATGCCCTTCAGGATATAGAGGATCCTGGGTAGAAACACCACCTCTAGTTGTTACTTCATAAGCATGTTTTTCTTTAGAATTATTTCCCAACAAGTCATTTTGCACTTTAGTAAGTTGATCAATTTGAGTTTGAACCATTTGAAAATGCTTAACAAGTATCTTAACATCATTGGAGGTTCTCTCCACAATACCATGCAATTCACTAATAGCTCGAGAATTTTCCATTAAATGATTCTCTACTCTCATATTAAAGTTTTCTTGCTTAACAATATAATTATCAAACTCATCTAAGCATTGAGCAGGAGATTTTGAATACGGAATATCTTCCCTAGTAAAGCGTTGAAGAGAGTGTACCTCAATCATGGATGAAGGGGGAGTTATCTCACATAAATCTTCTATAGGAGGTAAATTCTTCACATCTTCAGGTTTAATACCCTTCTCTTTAAGAGACTTCTTGGCTTCCCTCATATCTTCATCATTTAATTTAATCATACCCCTCTTCTTCACTATCGGTGTCGGGGTTGGTTCAGGTGTAGACCAATCATCATGATTCCGGCCTATTTTAGCCAATAATTCTTCAGCGTCGTCTGGAGTTCTTTTCCTGAAAACACAACCAGCACAACTATCCAGGTATGCCCTAGACTCAATGGTTAGTCCACTATAAAATATATCAAGTAAATCATGCTTTTCCAAATCATGGTCAGGCTGAGCTCTAATAAGAGAGCAAAATCTCGCCCAAGCCTCAGGCAATTTCTCTCCATCTTCCTGGTCAAAATTATAAATTCTCTGCAAAGCAGCATGTTGAGCACTAGCAGGAAAGTATTTCCGGAAGAAAACATCAAGCAATTCTTTTGGACTTTTAATAGAACCAGGAGGCAAATTATTATACCAAGTTTTAGCATCATCCTTTAATGAGAAAGGAAAAATTTTAGCGACAAAATAAGTACGCATCTTAATATCATCGGAAAACAAGCCACTAAGAGTAGATAACTCAGTCATGTGTTCAACAGCACTTTCTTTTTCAGTACCACAAAAGGGTGTTTTCTCAACAATAGCTATATGAGATAGATCAAGAGAAAAATCATAATCTTTATCCCTAATGTTTATAGGAGATGTGGCAAATTTAGGATCAGGAGACAGTTTATATCTAACAGCATGTTCTGCAAGCAACTTTTTAATTTTTCTTGCATCAGTAGTAGCATTGCATTTTTCAATAAAATCATCATCAAGCTCTACATAATCTTCATCAAGATCATCACTAGAATATTCAACAGACTCAGGTGAATTAACAGGTGTAGCAGCATTTTCATTAGGAGTTTCAGTATTTTCAATTTGTCTAGACTTAGCAATTGTAGCATCTAGAAAAGATCCTAACGAACCATCATTATCAAGCACAGCAGAAGCATCATCACAATTATGAGAGGAATTTTCAGATTCAGCAGAAGTACCAGCATTTGAAGCTTGTGGTGGTGAAACAAGTTTACTTATCACAGATGGTGAATCAAGAGCAGCAGAGGTACTAAGAGTTGTACCTTTTCTTGTAGTGGATGGTAATATGGCGATCTTAGTATCGCGAGGTTTACCCATGATGGAGAATTTGCAGCGAACAATATCAATCCAAGTGAACTTCCAAATAAAGCTATGCTCCCCGGCAACGGCGCCAGAAAATAGTCTTGATGACCCACAAGTATAGGGGATCGCAACAGTCTTCGAGGGAAGTATTACCCAATTTATTGATTCGACACAAGGGGAGACAAAGAATACTTGTAAGCCTTAACAGCGGAGTTGTCAATTCAGCTGCACTGGAAACAGACTTGCTCGCAAGAGTTTATCAGTAGCAACAGTTTTATGGCAGTGGAAATAGTGAAATAACAGCAGCGGTGAAATAAAGACAGCGGTAGTGATTATAGTAAACAGCAGGATTAAAATACTGTAGGCACAGGGACGGATTTAACGGGCGTTGCATGGATGAGAGAAACTCATGTAACAATCAAAGCAGGGGCATTTGCAGATAATAATAAAACGGTATCCAAGTACTAATCAATCAATAGGCATGTGTTCCATATATAGTCGTACGTGCTCGCAATGAGAAACTTGCACAACATCTTTTGTCCTACCAGCCGGTGGCAGCCGGGCCTCTAGGGAAACTACTGGAAATTAAGGTACTCCTTTTAATAGAGTACCGGAGCAAAGCATTAACACTCCGTGAACACATGTGATCCTCACATCACCACCATCCCCTCCGGTTGTCCCGATTTCTGGGGGCCATTGGTTCCGGACAGCGACATGTGTATACAACTTGCAGGTAAGATCATAAACAATGAATATCTTCATGAATCAATAACATGTTCAGATCTGAGATCATGGCACTCGGGCCCTAGTGACAAGCATTAAGCATAACAAGTTGCAACAATATCATAAAAGTGACATCTACGGATACTAGGCACTATGCCCTAACAAACTTATGACTATTACATGACCAATCTCATCCAATCCCTACCATCCCCTTCAGCCTACAACGGGGGAATTACTCACACATGGATGGGGGAAACATGGCTGGTCGATGGAGAGGCGTTGGCGGTGATGGCGGTGATGATCTCCTCCAATTCCCCGTCCCGGCGGAGTGCCGAACGGAGACTTCTGGCTCCCGCGACGGAGTTTCGCGATGTGGCGGCTCTCTGGAGGGTTTCTGGCGACTTCGACTTCTTCCCGTGCGTTTTTAGGTCGAACCCGATAAGTAGTCCGAAGGGGGGCGGCCAGCCGAGGGGGCCACACCACATGGCCGCGCGGGCCCCCCCTGGGCCGCGCCGCCCTATGGTGTGGGGCCCTCGGGCCTCCACCTCTCTTGCCCTTCTGGCTCCGTCAATATTCTGGTAAAATAGGGCCTTCTGCATAAATTCCGAGGATTTTCCCGAAAGTTGGATTTCTGCACAAAAACGAGACACCAGAGCAGTTCTGCTGAAAACAGCGTTAGTCCGTGTTAGTTGTATCCAAAATACACAAATTAGAGGCAAAACAATAGCAAAAGTGTTCGGGAAAGTAGATACGTTTTGTCAACGCCCCAGGTATGGACCAGAAAAAGTCTAGAACCATCAGGAGATCGTGCTAACCACCAGGAGCCAAGATTGTACGGACCTTGTTCATCAAGTTCTGGCGGAATAGGTGCCGTTCTGATCAACAAAGGACCTTGCAAAGGAAAGCACAGCTTGAAGTCAGTTCAGCAAAACTTGATTAGTTCATTACATACATGAATAATGATGTAGCTAAAATACTGCCTCCGATCCAAATTAATTGACTCAACTGGATGTGTCTAGCTAGATATGCACAAATTAATTGACTCAAGTTTGTCTAGCTAGATGCACTGGCTAGACAAAGCTGAGTCAATTTGATTTGGATCGGAGGGAGTACTTTATTTTGACTCAAAGGCATATCGCTGCTGATTTTGATTGAATATAGAGGGGGAAAGGTACAGGCATGACACGAAAACTGCACAACAAAAAGAAAAAGGCTAAAGCTAAATCTGAAACTAGCAGGTAATAGCGAAAACACATCATATGAGATGAGAAAAATTACCCCAAGAAAGTTGATTCCATGCATAAACTTCGCCTGTCTGAGTTACAGCAAATACAATACCCTTGTGGATGATTGCATCGGAGTAGCCGTACGCTAAGAACTGGTTGTCAAGAACTGTCCATCTGCTAGAAGCACAGTGAAGGACTGCAATTGCCGCGTTGAAGATGGCAAGAACAGAGAAACTAGTATAATTTGAAGCAGCTGTTGGAACTCGGCAAATAGCTATCTTCAGCAGTTGAAGATGTTGATCATTAGACTCGAACACAAGTTTATCCGGGGTGGATTTAAACTCACTTATTGGTGGTAGAGGAATCCGGCGACCAGTGTACACATTGACAAGCTCCCAATTCCAGGGGAAGCCAAGAAGGGCGATCCAATCTCCATTCGCGCCTGCCCACATGCCCGTACCACCATCTGGAATCACGGCATCGGAAGAGATCCTGTCCAGCGGCGTCAGTTGGCACAAGGTACCCTTGCGATCTTTTGCATCATGCTGCTTGTCCTTCTGCGCACCCTGCTGCTTGAACTTGTGGACGCGGGAGAAGGGATTGTGCGCGGGCGGTACCTCAGTTTGGTGAGTATGAAGAACACAGGGCATGCCAAACGGCTGAGATGCAGGCAGAGCTACACTTTGTGTTGCTGAATCATGATAAAACTTGCATGAACCGACGAGGCTCGCGGCGGTGATGACATCGCATCGGGATGCGATTTCTTCAAGGGGGCCATCAGGAAACACCCAAGAACTGCCACTCTCATTGATCGATCTCGCCATTGGAAGGATGCGGTCAAGTGGGTGTGGGGGTGTGGGAGTGGGACGCTGGCGTTTGGGTATGAGGTATTGGAGGACAGTGCGAGCGGCAGCTGGTAGAGCGATATGGATAAAAGTCCACAACTCCTACTAGTACCATCAAACAGGTGGCTCGAGATGATCCGAAAAAGGCATGGCGGCGGTGGTGCAGGGGCTGCTGGTGTAGGCGGGGTCGCCAGAGAAGATGGAGATGAAGAAGACGGAGAAGCAGGCAAAAAAAACAATTTGAATTGAAATCAATAATACGAGTACTACGGGCGTGCCTTCTCTCTCTGGTCTCTGCTGCACTACTGCACCTGTCGTGAAGGCGTGTGACCCGAGAAGAAGCTAATGTACTGTATACTGTCCTTGCACGCCGTGGAGCTGTATTTTGTCTCATCAAATCAGCTCTGGACAGTTTCAGCAGAGAAAAGATCCTTTGCCATCATCATGATATATTACCACGGGCCCACGGCAGTGCACATTCATCTTGGAGGCCTCTTCATCTTGTACTACCATATACTGTACTGCTCTATATGTTGCACAAACCACCACTTGGACATTTTTTTTGCAGTTTCCACCATGTGGTGGTCTAATATGTTGCAAATTTCACCACTTGGTTATCTAATCAGCTAGTTAGTCATGTTGATAGCAAAATCGACAAGTGGGTTCAACATGTCAATGCTCCAATTAATGTTTTAGAAAAAATAAATTTTTCAAAATTCGTACTTCTTTTATTTAGCTATTTAAAAATGCTTATTCATTTATTTCAACAAATATTGTGCGGTCTTGAATTTTTTTCAAACAAATATTATGGCATCGGGTTCGGGACTCCTGAAAAGGACTGGCCGTGGTACGGGAACCCGAAATGATGCCCACAACATGGTCGAAAGTGGCAAGGAACCCATCGAGGTGGATGAACTCGGGAAACCTTGGTAGAGGTAGGGATCTTGAGGAGGCCATTAGGGTTAGCCTACCCCCCAATAAGCGTATGAACGAAAAAAATTCACATAAGTAGTAGCTATTATTAAAATTTCACAAATATTACGCGCTTTTGAATATTTCAAAAGTATTGTGGCGTCACGCTGGCCTTGCCCGAATTTTACCTTTCAGGCTGGATGTCACGAGCATGATCACTCAACCAACCGGGTCCAAACATATATATACAATTGGCCTCCTCGAGCCTACACCGACCAGATTGTCGCTGAAACTGGATCATATAGTTTCTATTGGATTGATGTCCTAAGGAAATATTCCAACAACGGAAGTTGTTTGATTCGTTGTATTATATTCCTTTGGAATCTTGTTGGGCTTGTTTGGTTCGAAGAAAATTCATAGAAATTTTGTGGGATTCAAATCTCAGTGGCTCCTTTGATTCTTGAATACATGATAATTCATACTAATTCACGTGTTTTTTGTGTAGCACTACAACCAAAGAACATGCAATTCAAATTTGTGTGATTTCTCTCATATAGGATTAATTCAACATGCAATCATATTCAATTCCTACATTATTTCTATTTTAACATTTTGTACACATCATGCATGCGACCCAAACAATGCGTACATGGTGGGGGGGTTGTTTCGTTGCAAAAGCAGTTGGTCACACCACAAACAAACATGCAACAATTAATCTAAATTCACGCGGTTTCCCCGCGATGCAACCAAACAATATTCGATGAAACTAAGCATGGCATAAACATATACAATACACACCATAGATTTTGGCTGCTTTGATTATTCGCAAGATTTTCAAAGTGCGGGAATATGAAAATTGTATGATTAGAGAGTGATGATCATCTCCAAATATATAGGATTGAGAAACAACGGTATTTGGATCCAATAACATTTGATTGCGTGTGAAAACCAAAAGAAATACTAGTAGTAACATACGGTTACACAATGAAGGATTTTTTGTTTTTGTATAAAAATGTATTGTCAATGAATTCTGAAAATTGCAATCCTATGAATTAAACAATCAGAAATCGTGTCAGACTAATTCCTACGTTTCGAGATTCTAGTACGGAGTATGATTTCTTTGAAGGGGCGCAGAGGGACGTGGGTAGCAATGTCTAGTCCCTGTCTTGTCTGTATACACTGTACTTACGTCAGACTAGTGTTGCTCATGAAGTCTTAATCTGACGTACTCTGAAGCTAGATGCATCACCGTTTCCAGTCTCTGTCCTCGTTTTTTCGGCAAAATAGACAGAAATAACCCAAAGTCGAAAAGATTGGGAAAAACAAACTTTCGACATACTAGCAAGATTGGGTTATTTTTGTCCAAATTCTCGTTTTTTTCTCTTGGCTTCCCTACCCTTGAATCCATGTCACTTACGTGTGTTGCCCATGCATGCGTCATGTCCCACACTTCAGTGAGCACAAGTGACGTGATGTACGTACGCAAACTCCCAGCAATCTTCTTTGTCAAGAGAAGACGCATCAAGATTCAAGACCCGATCGCATTTCTTGCTTTCAGCCTGGGGTCCTCCATGTAAAAGTTAGGGATTTAGATGTAATTTCATGTTTATTTTGTGTGCTGTTGTAAACTGTTGATTTTTTATGTCCATTTGAATCTTGGTCAAATCCTAGGTTTGACCTAGATTTAAACAAGTTTAAAATATGAAAATGAAAAAGTAAGCCTGGATCCTCCTTAGTCAATCCAAAATGAAGCTTTTGGGAGGTTTTTGAAATTTCCATGTTTGAAACCCAAAACCACTTCTTTTCATGCTAGACTTCATAAGACATAGTTTAGGGATAGGGGTAGATACATGATTTGTCTGGTTTCAGTATGTCTAGAGCTTGTTTATCCACTTGAATGCTTACTATATGACATAAGAAGACTATGTGCTATGGTTTTTCATTTATCTATTTTTTTGAATTTTATGCCCATTTGAATCTTGGTCAAATCCCAGGTTTGACCAGGTTTTAAACAAGTTTAAAACTTGAAAATGAAAAGGTGTAAGCATGGATCCTTCGTAGTCACTCTAAAATGAAGCTTTATTTTGGGAGGTTCTCGAAATTTCCATGCATGCTTGAAACTCAAAACCACTTTTCTTCATGCTTGACTTCATAAGACAGAGTTTAATTAGGGTTAGGGGTAGATACACGATTTTTCTGGTTTGAATATGTCTAGACCTTGTTTATCAACTTGAATGTTTACTATATGACATAATTAAGAAGGCTATGTACGTGCTTTGGTTTTTCATTCTTTAGATTTTTGTCTGAATTTTTATGCCCATTTGAATCTTGGTCAAATCCTAGGTTTGACCAAGATTTAAATAAGTTTAAAACATGAAAATGAAAAGATAAGCATCGATCCTTCTTACTCGCTCTAAAATGAAGCTTTTGGTTTTTTGAAATTTCCATGTTTGAAACCCAAAACCACTTCTCTTCATGCTTGACTTCATAAGACGAAGTTTAGGGTCGATAGGGGGTAGATACATGATTTGTCTGGTTTGAATATGTCTAGACCTTGTTTATGAACTTGAATGCTTACTATATGACATAAGAAGACTATGTGCTTTGGTTTTTTTATTTTTTTATTTTATGCCCATTTTAATATTGGTCAAATCCTAGGTTTGACCAAGATTTAAACAAGTTTAAAACATGAAAATGAAAAGGTAAGCCTGGATCCTTCTTAGTCACTCTAAAATGAAGCTTTTGGGAGGTTTTTGAAATTTCCATGTTTGAAACCAAAAACCACTTCTCTTCATGCTTGACTTCATAAGACAGAGTTTAGGGTTAGGGGTAGATACATGATTTGTCTTATTTGAATATGTATAGACCTTGTTTGTCAACTTTTGAATGCTCTTACTATATATATATGTGACATAAGAAGACTATGTGCTTTTGTTTTTCATTTTTCTGATTTTTTTAATTTTATGCCCATTTAAATCTTGGTCAAATCCTGGTTTGACAATGATTTAAACAAGTTTAAAATATGAAAATGAAAAGGTAAGCATTGATCATTCTTAGTCACTCTAAAATGAAGCTTTTGGTAGGTTTTTGAAATTTCCATATTTGAAACCCAAAACCACTTCTCTTCATGCTTGACTACATAAGACAAAGTTTAGGGTTAGGGAGTAGATACATGATTTTTCTTGTTTGAATATGTCTAGACCTTGTTTATCAACTTTAATGCTACTATATGACATAAGAAAACTATGTGCTTTGGTTTTTCATTTTTCTGATATTTTTTGGAATTTTGATGCACATTTGAATCTTGGTCAAATCCTAGCTAGGTTTGACCAAGATTTAAACAAGTATATATAGAACATGAAAATGAAAAGGGAAGCATGTATCCTTCTTAATTAGTCACCCTAAAATGAAGTTTTTGGGAGGTTTTTGAAATTTCCATGTTTGAAACCTAAAACCACTTATCTTCATGCTTGACTTCGTCATAAGACAGAGTTTAGGGGTTTTAGGGGGTAGATACATGATTTGTCTAGCTAGTTTGAATATGTCTAGACCTTGTTTATCAACTTTAATGCTTACTATATGACATATAAGAAGACTATGTGCGCTTTGGTTTTTCATTTTTCGGTTTTTTTATTTTATGCCCATTTGAATCTTGGTCAAATCCTAGATTTGACCAAGATTTAAACAAGTTTAAAACATGGAAATGAAAAGGTAAGCATCGATCCTTCTTAGTCGCTCTAAAATGAAGCTGAATTTTGGGAGGTTTTTGAAATTTCCATGTTTGAAACCCAAAACCACTTCTCTTCATGCTTGACTTCATAAGACGAAGTTTAGGGTCGATAGGGGGTAGATACATGATTTGTCTTGTTTGAATATGTCTAGACCTTGTTTATCAACTTGAATGCTTACTAGCTATATGACATAAGAGGACTATGTGCATTGGTATTTCATTTTTTGATTTTTATGCCCATTTGAGAATCTTGGTAAAATCCTAGGTTTGTTGAGCAAGATTTAAACAAGTTTAACATGTGAAAATGATAAGGTAATTAAGTCTGGATCTTTCTCTTAGTAACTCTAAAATGAAGCTTTTGGGAGGTTCTTGAATTTACCATGTTTGAAACCCAAAACCACCGTACTTCTTTTCATGCTTGACTTCATAAGACAGAGTTTAGGGTTAGGGGTAGATACATGATTTTTCTGGTTTGAATATGTCTAGACCATGTTTATCAACTTGAATGCTTACTATATGACATAAGAAGGCTATGTGCTTTGGTTTTTCATTCTTTCGATTTTTTTCTGAATTTTTATGCCCATTTGAATCTTGGTCAAATCCTAGGTTCGACCAAGATTTAAACAAGTTTAAAACATGACAATGAAAAGGTAATTAATCATGGATCCTTCTTAATTAACCAGCCAGTCTAATTAAAATGAAGCTTTTTGGGAGGTTTTTGAAATTTCCATGTTTGAAACCCAAAACCACACTTCTCTGCTTCATGCTTGACTTCATATATAATTAAGACAAAGTTTAGGGTTAGGGGGTACATGATTTGTCTGGTTTGAATATGTCTAGACCTTGTTTATGAACTTTTGAATGCTTACTATATATATGTATGTGACATAAGAAAACTATGTGCTTTGGTTTTTCATTTTTCTGATTTTTTTGGAATTTTGATGCACATTTGAATCTTGGTCAAATCCTAGGTTTGACCAAGATTTAAACAAGTATAGAACATGGAAATGAAAATGGAAGCCTGTATCCTTCTTAGTCACCCTAAAATGAAGTTTTTGGGAGGTTTTTGAAATTTCCATGTTTGAAACCCAAAACCACTTATCTTCATGCTTGACTTCGTCATAAGACAGAGTTTAGGGGTTAGGGGGTAGATACATGATTTGTCTAGCTAGTTTGAATATGTCCAGACCTTGTTTATCAACTTTAATGCTTACTATATGACATATAAGAAGACTATGTGCGCTTTGGTTTTTCATTTTTCTGTTTTTTTATTTTATGCCCATTTGAATCTTGGTCAAATCCTAGAGATTGACTTCATAAGACAGAGTTTAGGGTTAGGGGTAGATATACACATGATTTTTCTGGTTTGAATATGTCTAGACCTTGTTTATCAACTTGAGTGTTTACTATATGACATAATTAAGAAGGCTATGTGCTTTGGTTTTTCATTCTTTAGATTTTTTGTCTGAATTTTTATGCCCATTTGAATCTTGGTCAAATCCTAGGTTTGACCAAGATTTAAATAAGTTTAAAACATGGAAATGAAAAGGTAAGCATCGATCCTTCTTAGTCGCTCTAAAATGAAGCTGAATTTTGGGAGGTTTTTGAAATTTCCATGTTTGAAACCCAAAACCACTTCTCTTCATGCTTGACTTCATAAGACGAAGTTTAGGGTCGATAGGGGGTACATGATTTGTCTGGTTAATTTGGATATATCTAGACCTTGTTTATCAACATGAATGCTTACGATATGACATAAGAACACTATGTGCTTTTTTTATTTTTTTGTGCCCATTTGAATCTTGGTCAAATCCTAGGTTTGACCAAGATTTAAACAAGTATAGAACATGAAAATGAAAAGGGAAGCCTGTATCCTTCTTACTCACCCTAAAATGAAGTTTTGGGAGGTTTTTGAAATGTCCATGTTTGAAACCCAAAACCACTTCTCTTCATTCTTGACTTCTTAAGACATAGTTTAGGGGTTAGCGGGTAGATACATGATTAGTATGGTTTGAATATGTCTAGACCTTGTTTATCAACTTTAATGCTTACTACATGACATAAGAAGACTATGTGCTTTGGTTTTTCATTTTTCTGTTTTTTTTTGAATTTTCTGCCAATTTTGTTTGACCAAGATTTAGACAAGTTTTACACGTGAAAACGAATAAGTAAGCCTGGATCCTTCTTAGTCACTCCAAAATGTACCAATTGATAGGTGCGTTAACTTTGCTTCATGGAAAAAATAATGTCATGTAAATGAGTTAACTTGGATTTCCTACCCTTGAATCCATAGGAAACTTTGTTCTAATGCACTATAATAATCAACCGAGTTTTTACACCAACAGGTCTGTCACTTACGTGTGGTGCCCATGCGTGAGGTCCCACACTTCAGTGAGCACAAGTCACGTGCAATAGGTACGCAAACTCCCAGCCATTTTCTTTGTCAAGAGAAGACGCATCTGTTACCCTCCAAAACCCCCCGACGGGCGTTGGTTAAGCAACACGAAGAGCCGGGAAGCTCCCAGGGCCGCTTAGTGGATCCCTGGCACCTCGCGTCGTCCCGCAAATCTTCTGGCCAACGTCCTGGCGGTTGCTAGGGCGTGCCACCTGACCTAGACCCGATCAGGAAGGTGTTAGTGCTTCGATTGTTCCTGCATGGTAGACACGTAAACATTAAATACGAGCCCTATCGGCTCTCAGGTTTCCCTGTGGATCGGCTCAAGGAGCCGATCGCCCCATGTTTCACGTTGGATTTACAATGGCATGGGGATCCTGCTTGATCAGGACAAAGCTAAAACGATCCACGACAGTTTAGGGTTTTCACCGCATAATCGGAACGTCCTACGTGCGATCGGGCCTAGCAGCTACGAGAGATGATGCAAACTACCCCTACGAGAGGCCTAAAAACCAACATAACGTTGATCCCCGGAACATCCCTCGCAGGGACGGTAAACAACGCCTAACGCACACCGGATCGTCCGACCCCAACATAAGGCCTAACTATGCAGATATTAAACTAATCCTTGCGGAGCAAGGAGCAACTATAACGGATCGGATCTACTAAGTAACGAACAAGCAAGATGCTGCCCTTACGTCTGGATAGACGTAAGGGCAGCTAGGTGTCGAGGGACGGCATTGCCACGCAGATATGCACGTGAAAGCATCAATGCTAGCCCCTAAACACCTAAGGATAAATAGTACTGCTCGCCATCAACAAGGCTTCAGCACGAGCAGTACAAGGTTAACGAATAAACGTATACTGCCTAGATCGCTAGATGCGATCTAGGCAGCATGGTGCTTACCCGGGAGAAACCCTCGAAGAAAGGGGTGGCGATGCGCCTGATTTGTGTTGGTTGAACGATGATTGTCCTCCTTTTCCGATAACCCTAGATACATATTTATAGTCCAAGGGACTTTCTAATTGAGGCGTGCACCTAACCGTGCACGGGCCAGACTCTATCTCTTAATTCTAAATTACAATACGATCTACTATATTACAGATACACGGGCAACTTAGCCCAAACTCTCAGCGCAAGGCCGCTTCGAAGATGCTCCACGTGTACGTCCTTCAAGCCCATCTTCACTTACGGCCCACCTCCTGATTTGGCCAAAATCGGGTGGTAACACATGCCCCCCTGGTTTTGATAATGGTAATTGCAAAACCATCTGTCTCCTTCGAAGGGTCATGTCGTGGCAGAACCGTCGCAGTTTTCTTCATGATGACGTCTTGCCTCCTCGCCTTCTCTGCACGACTTGACGGTTCTGGCACCACGTACTCGGGAACTGCTTAGGCGTCAAATCGCTATACCCCTTTTTATTTGGCCACTTCCTGTGGTTTCTTTCTTCATCCCCCTGCTCCACAGTAGCCATCGGCAAACCGAAAAACCCTCCTCCGCCGCCATGTCTTCCTCTTCGTCTTCTCCCTCATCGGGTCTTTCCACCCAATCCTCCACCTCCCGCGAGCCAACGCCTGAATGGGACCCACAGGAGGCCCACGCGGCCAACATCCGCCGCGCCATAGCCGACGGGGACGAGTCGACCCACGACTCCTTCGTCTGGTCCGAAGACGACCAGTCCTTAACGGACGGGGAGAGCGACCTTCGCTTCCTTGCCGTTGGGCAATCGGAGGAGGAAAGCGACGACGACGGCTTCTCCTGGGACGGCTACTCCTCCGCCGAGGAGGTGAAGGAAGAGGAGGAGGACACCACCTCCTCCGACGAACCGCCGGCCAAGCGTCTCTGCCCTTGGCCCGGCAACATCAGCGACTTCGACAGCGACTATGGCGACGCTAGCGAAGAAGATGAGGACGATGAAGGCCCCGCCGGTGCTCGTTAAAGCAGCGACGACGAGCCGGCCGGGAGCAGCGCCGACAGCGGCGATGGCGATGATGAGGGCAGCAGCGGCCCCTAGATAGGATAGAGCTAGGAGTAGTAGATGGGGCAATGTTCCCCCTAGCAATTCCTTTTGAGAGCAATCAGCTCTTTATGTAAGAAATCCTTGTTTATCAATGAAGAATTCCCCAATTCGATTTTGCCGATTTCTCCCTTATATGGGTTTTGCCGATTGTTGGCCTGATCAACGCTCGATGAACCGATGGCAACGCATCGGTCTCTCATTATAAATTCCGAGATAGATCAGTTCAGATCCTCAAACTCCAGTCGAACAGGACCAAGCCGGAATCGTGCACACCTTGAATCTTGGAAACTCGAATCCCCTGCGCTTAATGTCAGCCTTAACCGACAAGACTCCAGAATTGATACCTTCAGGAGAACTCTAGGACCATCGCTGAAAATCTCGATCGCCTGCAACTTTCGCAGCGATGCTTTGCCCCTTCGCGGCAACAAACTGGCCTAAAGCCTATCAATTATGATGGCTCCTTCTTCAAACTCCTCCTGCCAACCTGGTAATCTTCCTCTGCAAGAGTCCTCCACCCTTCAACGCGGTTGCGATGCAGGGACAGCCGATTTCAACACCATCGGCTTTTCAGAGCGAAGAATCTTCATGGCTAGCTGCCCCCCGAGCCTTGATCAAGGCGAGAATGAAAGTGCACCAGCCGCATTGGGCCACTATCAGCTTCTCAGTGAGCTGCCCTCCGAGCCGCTCCATCTCTTTATCAAAACAGGGCAAGAAAGCTCGCGCCAAGGAGACAGCGCACTAGAACGGTTTTGAAGGATCAGCTCCTTGAACTAAGCGCTTCATTCTTACGCCTTCTGCTCAAATTGGTCCATCACCTCGGGCAGACGATGCAGCTTCTGGCGAAGATGTTTGATGAAGTTGTCACCTTGGTCAAGCCCCAGGAGGAAATATCACAGCCGATTGAATGTTCATTGGCTGTTCTCATGATCCTAACCTGATCTGCATGCTTACGCAGGCGCTGCTGATCTTGAAGATTTGCTAATGGAGCCACCAACCATTCCACTGAGGGGCTCCTTCAGTAGAGCCTCGCTACGTAACTCGATGACTGCTCCATTAGGCTCCTGTTTGTAACAGTTGCAAAGACTTGAGTCGATGGCCGTGCACCGGCTTTGAATTCTTAAGTCGATGTCTACGCATCGGCTGTGCTCAAAAATTTCTGCATTTTCGATTTTTTGCGGCCGATTTGCTTATGTATCGGCCCCCATACTTGAGCTGCTCTGCTGGACATTTGACATCCGTTCCCAGCTCCGTATCCTCGTATCTCATCCATCTATGTGCCCCCCGAGCCGATTCTGTCAAGTAATTGATGGCATCGGCTCTTCAGGCATCTGTTGGATCAATGCTGAACACAGACAAAAGGATGTTGAGGATAATTTTGGCCGATTGCGGGAATCGGCCTCCTTTTCCGTTGCAATGCTTTGGCGATGATTTGCAACTTCTCGGATTTCCACTATAGCTACGTGGCATGTTGGAGATGAGATCCTTTGCTTTTCATTTTTTGAGGGCCGATCTCAGGGATCGGCCTTGCCACGTATGTCCAATGTCTTGGACTTGCTACTCCGTCCGGGTCACGGATATCATGTTTGTATCAGCCGATGCCTCTGCATCGGCATCAGCCGATGCCTGTGCATCGGCTTTCGCCTGTTTTGGGCGCCATACTTTCTTTGGCGGGCGCGCCTTCGTCTCCACTATTTGCTGAATTTTCACGGCCAGATCGGGCCGTGCTCTTCTCAACGTGTACAGGTACTGTGCCTCGGCTTCTTCCAGGTTTCGCAGCCGTTGCACCCTACGCTTCTGAGAATGGCTGAGTCCATCAGGGCACCACCTTGGTCGGTGATACCTATCTTCTTCTCCATCTGACTCCTCGAAGTCTTCTTCTTGAGAGGACTCAGCTCGCTTGTTATGTGGCGGGAGGGGTCCCAGACGCTCGAACACTGAAACTCCGTCCGTCCTTCTCCTTCGCTGCGTGCATTCTGGGCAGTTCTCGATTTTTGGCAATCGGCTCATTCCTGAGTCCCAGCAATGTTTGAAGAAGGGACAGTTCCAGTGCTTATCCACGTTGTCTTGCTCCCTTGACCTCCCTCCAGCGTGACGTTCGTACCCGTCGTTGTTCCTGTCGTTCTGACGATACCTCCTGTTTGCATCAGACCGACGATATCCTCCATCGTCGTCGTCGTAGCGGCGACGTCGGTCGTACTGCTGCTCATATTTGTTGAGGAGATGCACGGATAATGGGCGTTGATACCGTATGCTTCTCACCTCCTCCTCGGTTAGGTACCGTCTATCGTCGTCTTGGGGCCGGTCGCGTGGAACGGCCTCCTCTTTATCTTTGCCACGGGAGTGGCTGCTCTCTGCTTTGTCCACGCCATGGCGGATCACAAACCCTGCCATATTGACATCGAAAGAGAACCCTGGCTCTCTTATGGAGTGGCTTAGGTCCACCATGTTGACGTCCGGAAACGGACGCATGTCTACCTTCATGGCAAACTGTCCGAAAGTTAATCGGCCTGATTCTATCGCCATCTGAATTTGTGCGCGCAATACTTTGCAGTCGTTGGTGGCGTGCGTGAACGTATGATGCCATTTGCAGTATGGCCTTTTGTTCATCTCCTGCGCCGTAGGGATCTTGTGGCCTTCGGGTAGCTTCAACTGTTTCTCTTTCAGTAGCAGATCGAAGATCTGTTCAGTCTTGGTCACGTCAAAGTCCAACCCTCTTGGAGGCCCTGGCGGGTTCACCCATTTGCAGGACACAGGTACTGGCGTCCGAGTCCACTCGGCTACCGCAACTTCCTGATCTTCCGCAGAATCTTCATCTTCATCGGCATTGACCAGGCTGATCGCGCGCTTGAACCTGGTACAGTTCTGGATGGCGCTGCTCATATAAGGTCAGTCTATTGACCAGGTGCGTCAACGAGTTGTACTCAACCTGGAACGTCAGATCCTTGAACGACGCTGCAAGGCCTGCCACGGCCAGCTCGACTGCCTCTTTCTCAGTTAAGTGAGCCGAATAGCATCGGTTCTTGACAGTTCTGAAACGTTGGATGTACTCAGCCACTGTCTCTCCTCGCTTTTGCCGAACCTGTGCTAGTTCGGCAATACCAGCTTCAGTAGTCTCTGAATGGTATTGGGTGTGGAACAGTTCC
The DNA here is from genome assembly GCA_030979885.1 of Lolium multiflorum. Taxonomy (NCBI): domain Eukaryota; kingdom Viridiplantae; phylum Streptophyta; class Magnoliopsida; order Poales; family Poaceae; genus Lolium; species Lolium multiflorum. Next base: position 125,671,303 of record CM061750.1, read on the forward strand.
TCCAGCTGCTTCCATGATTGCACTGAATTTGGCTGCAACGAGGTGTACCATCCAAACGCTGGACCGGTGAGGGACTGCGAGAAGAACCTCACCCGTAGCTGATCCGATACTGAAACCATGCCCAACTGGGCCAGGTATCGGCTCACGTGCTCGATGGAGCTTGACCCTTCTGACCCACTGAATTTGTTGAAGTCCGGAAGCCGGTACTTGGGTGGTAGTGGGATCAGGTCGAACTCATTGGGGTACGGCTTGGAATAGCCGATTATCTTCTTCTTCGGCAAGATGCCGAACTGATCTCTCAGGACTGCGCTGATCTGATCTGCGGTGGAGGTAGTGGCAGCTGAGCTTTCCTGGACTGGTGCAGTGGTATACTTGGCTAGCCACGCTTGTTTCTCAGCTTCTGCTCCTAAACTCCCCGCTGCTGCAGTCGTTCTTCCTGCCGGAACAATTGCTCCTGCTCCGGCAATCCCTCCTGGTGGAGCCTGGATCGCCTGCGTCCAGTTGTTGCAGTCCGGCACATACGTGCACACGTATCCGTGTGGGATTTCCTTGGGCGGGTCATGCAAGAACTGATAGTCGCCCGGGTCACCCCCAACTTTGTAGACGACGTATGCCGGTGAGCCTTGTTGCTGTGGAGCCGCCATTGCGTACGGCAGAGGTGGCCTGGTGTGGAGTTGCATCTCTCCCTGGTGAGTCCCTAGAACAGGTCCTGAAGGGGAGTACCGACGCTCCATGATCTCTTGCACCACACGGAGCGCAACGCGCTCCAACGTGTTCACCAGGCTCTCAGAGTGCCGATGCAGTGAATGGGCCACCATGTAGTTGATTTCCTGTCGCAGGGCTCTGGTACGTTCCTCTGAAGGGAGGGACAGATCCAACCCATCGAGGATGCCTTGTGGTGCGAATCCTTTGAACCTGACGCCGTGCGACCGGGTCTTCTCAAAGGAGCCGATGAGTTCGGCCTCCAGGATGGCCTTCAGGTCATCGTACTTCTTCTTGTGTTCCGTGGGGAGATCCTTGTACGTGATCGGTTCCTCCGCCATCTCGGATGCCGATGTTGACATGGATGTCGCAGAAGATTGTCCCACCGGGCGTGCCAGAATGTGTTACCCTCCAAAACCCCCCGACGGGCGTTGGTTAAGCAACACGAAGAGCCGGGAAGCTCCCAGGGCCGCTTAGTGGATCCCTGGCACCTCGCGTCGTCCCGCAAATCTTCTGGCCAACGTCCTGGCGGTTGCTAGGGCGTGCCACCTGACCTAGACCCGATCAGGAAGGTGTTAGTGCTTCGATTGTTCCTGCATGGTAGACACGTAAACATTAAATACGAGCCCTATCGGCTCTCAGGTTTCCCTGTGGATCGGCTCAAGGAGCCGATCGCCCCATGTTTCACGTTGGATTTACAATGGCATGGGGATCCTGCTTGATCAGGACAAAGCTAAAACGATCCACGACAGTTTAGGGTTTTCACCGCATAATCGGAACGTCCTACGTGCGATCGGGCCTAGCAGCTACGAGAGATGATGCAAACTACCCCTACGAGAGGCCTAAAAACCAACATAACGTTGATCCCCGGAACATCCCTCGCAGGGACGGTAAACAACGCCTAACGCACTGCCGGATCGTCCGACCCCAACATAAGGCCTAACTATGCAGATATTAAACTAATCCTTGCGGAGCAAGGAGCAACTATAACGGATCGGATCTACTAAGTAACGAACAAGCAAGATGCTGCCCTTACGTCTGGATAGACGTAAGGGCAGCTAGGTGTCGAGGGACGGCATTGCCACGCAGATATGCACGTGAAAGCATCAATGCTAGCCCCTAAACACCTAAGGATAAATAGTACTGCTCGCCATCAACAAGGCTTCAGCACGAGCAGTACAAGGTTAACGAATAAACGTATACTGCCTAGATCGCTAGATGCGATCTAGGCAGCATGGTGCTTACCCGGGAGAAACCCTCGAAGAAAGGGGTGGCGATGCGCCTGATTTGTGTTGGTTGAACGATGATTGTCCTCCTTTTCCGATAACCCTAGATACATATTTATAGTCCAAGGGACTTTCTAATTGAGGCGTGCACCTAACCGTGCACGGGCCAGACTCTATCTCTTAATTCTAAATTACAATACGATCTACTATATTACAGATACACGGGCAACTTAGCCCAAACTCTCAGCGCAAGGCCGCTTCGAAGATGCTCCACGTGTACGTCCTTCAAGCCCATCTTCACTTACGGCCCACCTCCTGATTTGGCCAAAATCGGGTGGTAACACATCAGGATGCGTATTGGAAGTCTGTGGGTCCTTCTGGATCCTTCGGTCGTCCCTCTCACAAAAAAAAACAAATCTCTCTCATTCTCGGCCTCGCTCGACTCGCTCGCTCGCTCCTGCTCACTGACAAACCCTGCACAAAAGTCAACATCATCACCCGAAAAAGGGGAGACACCATAATTCTCTCCCTTCTTCTCTCCTTCCGAGTGATCCCTCTTCCTCCGAGTTTCACTCGACGGGCAAACACACATGTGCTGCATAGTAATAATAAAAAGGTAGAAAAATCGACCTACGAATCTATAATTAAATAGGTTAAACTAGGGTTTTGCCCAGTACTACAGATCAAGGTTCAAAAAATCCAACTACGGGGTTCGAACAACCCCATTTCTAATCCAAGATTTTTTCGACCTCATCCAATGGCCTCAAACTATAGGCCGGGTTAGCATCTAGTGCAGTATGTGTGAGAATGTATGCACTATGTGTGCTATAACTTGTGTGTCTTTCAAATTTGAACCAAATTTGAATAAGTTTGAAATATTTGAAATGGGGCTTTTGGCTTAAACGTTTGAAACCCAAAACGACTTCTCCTCATGCTAGACTTCATAAGACCGAGTTTAGGGTTAGGGGGTAGATACATGATTTGTCTGGTTTGAATATGTCTAAACCTTGTTTATCAACTTGAATGCTTACTATATGACATAAGAAGACCATGTGCTTTTGTTTTTCATTTTTCTATTTTTTAAGAATTTTATGCACATTTGATTCTGGTCAAATCCTAGGTTCAACCAAGATTTAATTAAACAAGTTTCAAGCATGAAAATGAAAACGTAATCCAAGATCCTTCTTAATTAGTCACTCTAAAATATATGAAGCTTTTGGGACGTACTTGAAATTTCCATGTTTGAAACCCAAAACCAATTCTCTTCATGATTGACTTCATAAGACAGAGTTTAGGGTTAGGGGTAGATATACACATGATTTTTCTGGTTTGAATATGTCTAGACCTTGTTTATCAACTTGAGTGTTTACTATATGACATAATTAAGAAGGCTATGTGCTTTGGTTTTTCATTCTTTAGATTTTTTGTCTGAATTTTTATGCCCATTTGAATCTTGGTCAAATCCTAGGTTTGACCAAGATTTAAATAAGTTTAAAACATGGAAATGAAAAGGTAAAAGCATCGATCCTTCTTAGTCGCTCTAAAATGAAGCTGAATTTTGGGAGGTTTTTGAAATTTCCATGTTTGAAACCCAAAACCACTTCTCTTCATGCTTGACTTCATAAGACGAAGTTTAGGGTCGATAGGGGGTAGATACATGATTTGTCTTGTTTGAATATGTCTAGACCTTGTTTATCAACTTGAATGCTTACTATATGACATAAGAGGACTATGTGCATTGGTATTTCATTTTTTGATTTTTATGCCCATTTGAGAATCTTGGTAAAATCCTAGGTTTGTTGAGCAAGATTTAAACAAGTTTAACATGTGAAAATGATAAGGTAATTAAGTCTGGATCTTTCTCTTAGTAACTCTAAAATGAAGCTTTTGGGAGGTTCTTGAATTTACCATGTTTGAAACCCAAAACCACCATACTTCTGTTCATGCTTGACTTCATAAGACAGAGTTTAGGGTTAGGGGTAGATACATGATTTTTCTGGTTTGAATATGTCTAGACCATGTTTATCAATTTGAATGCTTACTATATGACATAAGAAGGCTATGTGCTTTGGTTTTTCATTCTTTCGATTTTTTTCTGAATTGTTATGCCCATTTGAATCTTGGTCAAATCCTAGGTTCGACCAAGATTTAAACAAGTTTAAAACATGACAATGAAAAGGTAATTAATCATGGATCCTTCTTAATTAACCAGCCAGTCTAATTAAAATGAAGCTTTTTGGGAGGTTTTTGAAATTTCCATGTTTGAAACCCAAAACCACACTTCTCTGCTTCATGCTTGACTTCATATATAATTAAGACAAAGTTTAGGGTTAGGGGGTACATGATTTGTCTGGTTTGAATATGTCTAGACCTTGTTTATGAACTTGAATGCTTACTATATGACATAAGAAGACTATGTGCTTTGGTTTTTTATTTTATTTATTTTTTATTTTATGCCCATTTGAATATTGGTCAAATCCTAGGTTTGAACAAGATTTAAACAAGTTTAAAACATGAAAATGAAAAGGTAAGCCTGGATCCTTCTTAACTAGTCACTCTAAAATGAAGCTTTAATTTTGGGAGGTTTTTGAAATTTCCATGTTTGAAACCCAAAACCACTTCTCTTCATGCTTGACTTCATAAGACGAAGTTTAGGGTCGATAGGGGGTAGATACATGATTTGTCTGGTTTGAATATGTCTAGACCATGTTTATCAAATCCTAGGTTTGACCAAGATTTAAACAAGTTTAAAACATGAAAATGAAAAGGGAAGCATGTATCCTTCTTAGTCACTCTAAAATGAAGTTTTTGGGTGGTTTTTGAAATTTCCATGTTTGAAACCCAAAACCACTTCTCTTCATGCTTGACTTCATAAGACATAGTTTAGGGGTTAGGGGTAGATACATGATTTGTATGGTTTGAATATGTCTAGACCATGTTTATCAACTTTAATGCTTACTATATGACATAAGAAGACTATGTGCTTTGGTTTTTCATTTTTCTGATTTTTTTTAGAATTTTGATGCACATTTGAATCTTGGTCAAATCCTAGGTTTGACCAAGATTTAAACAAGTATATATAGAACATGAAAATGAAAAGGGAAGCCTGTATCCTTCTTAGTCACCCTAAAATGAAGTTTTTGGGAGGTTTTTGAAATTTCCATGTTTGAAACCCAAAACCACTTATCTTCATGCTTGAGCAAGATTTGACCAAGATTTAAACAAGTTTAAATCATGAAAATGGAAAGGTAAGCCTGGATCCTTCTTAGTCGCTCTAAAATGAAGCTTTTGGGATGTTCTTGAAATTTCCATGTTTGAAACCCGGCCAAAACGACTTTTCTTCATGCTAGACTTCATAAGATCGACACGGGGTACATACATGATTTGTCTGGTTTGGATATATCTAGACCTTGTTTATCAACTTGAATGCTTACGATATGACATAAGAACACTATGTGCTTTTTGTTTTTCATTTTTTGTGCCTATTTGTATCTTGGTCAAATCCTAGGTTTGACCAAGATTTAAACAAGTTTAAAACATGAAAATGAAAAGGGAAACATGTATCCTTCTTAGTCACTCTAAAATGAAGTTTTTGGGAGGTTTTTGAAATTTCCATGTTTGAAACCTAAAACCACTTCTCTTCATGCTTGACTTCATAAGACAGAGTTTAGGGTTAGAGGGGTAGATACATGATTTGTCTTATTTGAATATGTCTAGCTAGACCTTGTTTATCAACTTTTGAATGCTTACTATATATATATGTGACATAAGAAGACTATGTGCTTTTGTTTTTCATTTTTCCGATTTTTTAATTTTATGCCCATTTAAATCTTGGTCAAATCCTAGGTTTGACAATGATTTAAACAAGTTTCAAATATGAAAATGAAAAGGCAAGCATGGATCCTTCTTAGTCACTCTAAAATGAAGCTTTTGATAGGTTTTTGAAATTTCCATATTTGAAACCCAAAACCACTTCTCTTCATGCTTGACTACATAAGACAAAGTTTAGGGTTAGGGGGTAGATACATGATTTTTCTTGTTTGAATATGTCTAGACCCTTGTTTATCAACTTTAATGCTTACTATATGACATAAGAAAACTATGTGCTTTGGTTTTTCATTTTTCTGATTTTTTTGGAATTTTGATGCACATTTGAATCTTGGTCAAATCCTAGGTTTGACCAAGATTTAAACAAGTATAGAACATGAAAATGAAAAGGGAAGCCTGTATCCTTCTTAGTCACCCTAAAATGAAGTTTTTGGGAGGTTTTTGAAATTTCCATGTTTGAAACCCAAAACCACTTAATCTTCATGCTTGACTTCGTCATAAGATAGAGTTTAGGGGTTAGGGGGTAGATACATGATTTGTCTAGTTTGAATATGTCTAGACCTTGTTTACCAACTTTAATGCTTACTATATGACATATAAGAAGACTATGTGCGCTTTGGTTTTTCATTTTTTCATTTTTTTATTTTATGCCCATTTGAATCTTGGTCAAATCCTAGATTTGACCAAGATTTAAACAAGTTTAAAACATGAAAATGGAAAGGTAAGCCTGGATCCTTCTTAGTCGCTCTAAAATGAAGCTTTTGGGATGATTTTGAAATTTCCATGTTTGAAACCCAAAACCAATTCTCTTCATGCATGCTTGACTTCATAAGACAGAGTTTAGGGTTAGGGGGTTAGATACATTATTTGTCTAGTTTGAATATGTCTAGACTTTGTATATCAACTTGAATATATTATTGTACCATGTCTCCACACAGCCCAAAATGCACATATTTTCAAAAGTTTTCATGCATGAGTACTTGTAACTAGTAAAAATAGAAAGTAAAAATAGGAACCCCATGTATGAAGGATACTAAAAAGAACTCTTTCACATTTTTTTGGTATAGATTATGAGTTTGCTTGGCTTCATACACAAGTGAGTACATGTCATGCAAAAATTAACACGAAATTTAGTTATCATGACCCATTTTTGGCAGGCATTGTGCATATCGCCTTGAGAAACATCTTTGCGAGCTAGTGTATTAAACGTTTATTCACATATAATGGATTTTTTACTTTATTAGTGCACACAATGACAGAATCGGCCAAATGTGTATGATTTTTGTGAAGGTGCTAGAAAAACAAGATGCACTACGATGAAGCATGAAAGGAGGCAAGGGGAGGGATAGTGAAGAGGTGGGAGAGACCGAGAGATGAACCGCAAGGTAATTAAAAAATTGGGGCCAAAACGATTCCAACTTCCTAGGCATTGACCAACTTTGCCCCTCTTAACCCAACGTGGCAGTGAACCCGTATAAGCAACAACTTCCTCTTACTCCGCTTCTCCGAAATGGTAAGAGAACCTCTCCAGCTTAAGTGACCAATCGACATATCTATGGCCTTCCGACTTGGCTCTGGTCGCCGCGCGCGTAGTCCTACCACCGACGAGGAAGCGGAGCATCAGCGCCGCCTTCGCTTCGTCCATCGCGCACCAAGGCATAACCCGCCCGCTCTGCACTGGCCGGTTGTTCAGCCCGCGGCGGCGGCGCTGGCCGTGGAGCCCCTCGCCAGCCGCTTCCCGTGCGGGCCGATGGATGCAGAGGCAGGGATCTCCCACGCAACCCCGCATGCGACGCCCGCTCGGCCCTGGCCGGCTTTTCCGCCCGCGCATGCCGCATGGTTTTCTTTGCCAGCAGGTGAGATCCCCTTCCCGGCCGGCGCGAACGATGCGGAGGCAGGGAGCTCCCGTGGCCAGCCGCCTAATCCGACCGCACTTCAGGCGGTGCCGGCCGTGGAGCCAGGCCGTTCTTTCGAAGCGCATCACGGCGACGCCCTTTGCAGGAGCAACACCGCCAAGGAGCTCGTATATAACGTGATGTTCCCGGCACTCTATAGATGCCGGGATGCTCTGCAAGCTTTCGTGCAGGCTAAGAATGCGGCGGCTGCAAATCCCAGGGACGCAGCATTGCAGCGGCGCGCCGATGAGGCTAAGGTGGCGCACGCTTTCCACCAGGCGTGCCTCGACAGGCTTAACATCCAGCACGGCTTCGTGCAACCGCCAAACGCCGCTCCAGCTAAGATCCAAAAATACTCCGGTGAGCATATCACTCCGGAGTAGAACAATCCAATTTCTAGTACTGTAGGAGTACTTTATTAGTGCACAAACCTGGCGAAATTAAAGGTGTGTTCTTTGTGTGTGATGTAAATCTAAAAATTTGAAGGTTCTAGCAAAAACATTTCTTCACAAATATTCGATGTGTTTGCTTGGCCTTATCTATATATCCGGTGAGCATATATGGATGCCAAATCCTTTACAAACTTTATATTTTTTAAGTGATCGATGTGCATGCATCTATCTCGCCATGGTAAATTAATGAAACAAGTTGCATATTTGCCAGAATTCCAAACTTCGTGAGCAGTATAGAGATCGAGACCTTAATTAATTATTATGAGTAGGATGCATGCATGCATGTCCATTTTCTAGGGTTTTAAAGGATACTAGAGCTTTTCTAGGTTAATTTGCAACTATATGTATATTTGTTTTCTAGTTCTGGGCTGATCATTAAACTCAACATTGAGTTGTAGATTATGTGAAATTAGTACATGCCATAAAATATAGTAATTTTTTATGTACCCTACGAGGCAGTACGTGTGGTGTACCCTTAATTATTAATTGGTAGACATGTACCGTTGGCATGTTTGAAGAAAATTTGAATTTGGAAGAAGTTTTTAAAGTAAAATTAACGCAAGCACAAAATCATGTGTGATGGTGAAATTTCTAGAACAAATTAATACAAACCTAGTAATATGAGTTTGTTTGGCTTTCTGCCCACAAGTGAGTATTGTGCGCATGTACTTTGATGCAAAATCCCGCCATACAAAACTTTTTAGTTATCATATGACCTCAAGTTTGGAAGAGATCGTATTTTAAGCAACTTCACAAACAAGAGATTCTAACAATTATATGCATGCATGAAAGAATGATTTCCCTTTTTTATTACTGTACAAAAATGGCTAGATGTGTGTTAATTGTGAAGGAGGGCTACCAAATTTTAACAGTTGCACATTATTGTCATAATTCCACCTTTTGGAAGCAGTAGGGTAGACATGCTTTCCGCTTGGTAGGATGTGTTAGTGCCATCAATTTTGTAGATATAGGTTCAAGGATTTGTTCATCTTAATCTGCAACTATATATGGATTTTTAAGCTTTTGCCTAGTAATTAAACTCATAATTGAAATAATGTAGGTTATTTAACTACATACATGCCATAAATTCTGACAGGAAATACTTGGACGTGCCTTGCGAGGGTGGTAACAAACAAGAACACAATGACCAAACTTCAAATGCCAATCCACCCACCAAGCTATACGATTGGCATGTACAATCGATCGACTCCTTCTAATCAAATTTGAATACAATAGAAGAAGTTTTAAAAAATTTCAAAATGAGATCAACTTGTGCATTGAGTCATCCTTTGTTATTTATTTGCTTGTAAAAATAGAAACATAGGCATATGAATGTATTCGAAACACTTCACTTTTCAACGGGGAAGGGACCCGAAGGTCCCAGAAAAACAAAAAAAAGATTACAATAGTAGTACTCCTTTGAGAAGGCAGTAGAAGAAGGATCCTCGAAGAGCCAAATGCTTTTATTATCCACAGCTGTTCGGCTCTTTTCCTTCTCGTGTAAGCTATCGCGCAATGATTATACTAATGGTCGGATGGTAGTACAACCATTTTCGCAAACTTCTGCGCCCTTCGTCATGTCAGCATCGTATCCCAGTGTGCAAGCAGTCTGCTCGAATGAAATACTCCTAAGTACGTACGGTATTCCCTCCAAAGACACACCACACGGTATTCCCTCCAAAGACGCACCGTCGCCCCGATCTGCTCGAATGAAATACTCCAAAATACTTCTGCGCCCTTCGTCATGTCAGCATCGTATCCCAGTGTGCAAGCAGTCTCCTATGAAATGGAGACGACATTTTGTTGAAAAGTGTCGGTGCATGCTATATACCACACTAGTATGAGAGTTTTTACAGCATTATTCCGATTTCCACAGAATGCATTAAATTTGGACGCGATGCCACACTGACAAGAGTGGTTTAAACAAGGCCATTATTTTTATTATGTTATAGTATTACTACAATACTCCAAGGTAGCACTAGTAGCCTTCGGTTGTACTCTGCCGGTCGCGCTGCCTCATTCGACCAGACTTTATTCTTCTTCTCATATATATATATACAAAATACTGTCTGCCGAGGTTCGATGACCGCACCGTCGCCCCTCTCCGCGCCGCCGTCTTGGGCCGCGCCACCATTCTCCCCGCCGAGTTCTCCCCCGTCCCCGACGCACCACCGTCAAGCACCACCGGACCGATCTTCGCAGGTATGTACATCTCCAACCTCCGGCGAGTACAGAGGTTCATCGGTCATTGTGTTCGATATAACCTTAATTTGGGGATTGCAATGTGAGTAACTTACTGGGTTTTCTAGGAAATGAAAACGGCGTCGCTCGATGCCTACACTGCGTCGGCGGATACATGGAAAGCGGAGACGGATGCTCTGCATGCATCGGCGGAGACATGTAAAGCGGATGCGGATGCGGATGCGGAGGCAAAGGCGAAGGCGGTGGCTAGGACGGGCCCGGGCGCTGTGGCGCTGGCAAATGCTCGTATCGAAGCTGCATTTTGTTGGAAAGTCTTGGCGCGTGCTTCGAGAGTTTTGGCGGCGCAGCCGGGAGAACCGTCGGAGGCTTCGAAGCTGGCTGCTTTGAACGCGTCGAGAGCTTGGATGGTGACTTCATCTAAGGCGGCGCTTGTTGCATTTGATCGTGACTCGTCAACCCCTTTGTAAGTTCTACCTTCCCCAACTGCAATGAGGTTAGATCTGGTGGATTGGGTTTTTTGCCCAAACCAGACGTGATGATGCATTGAGATGTTTTTGTATTTTTGATGATGCATTCTGCTTCTTTTGTAATTTGGGTGATTCATTATGCTTTTTAGGTAGTAATTTTTCTGATGCACTCACCTCTTCAGGAATTTTTCATGGTTTTTTTTTGTTTTTTTTCTGTCAACCTAGCTAATGCTCTCTGCTGTTTAGCCAAAAGTTGGATGATGCATTGTACCGTTTACATATATTTTACTCTGATGATGCATTTTGCTCTTTTAGCCTTTTAGGTAATTTTTCTGATTCCTTGAACAGTGTGGGAAATTTCGATGAAGAATTTTGCTGTCAACTTAGATGATGTATTGTGCTGTTTACATTTTATTACCTATATCAAAGCTAACCCCATCTGATGTTACCACAGCGTTTTGGGTCCTGTAGAGGTCTCTTTTTCCTCCAATCGTGTTGACACGTTAGCAATTATTACTGTATATGCGAGATTGCCTTCCGTTGGTGCGTCCTATTTTTGTGGTGTTTTTTTTTTGCAAATTAAGGGCTTCATTGATTATGCAACAGGATTACAATTGCATTGTCCTGTTTACAATATTTTGATTTTGCTGATGCATTGTGCTGTTCACATTATTTTGATTTTGCTGATGCATTGTCCTGTTTACATTATTTTGATTTTGCTGATGCATTGTGCTGTTTACACTATTTTGATTTTGCTGATGCACCATGCAGTTTAGGAAACTTTGATGATGAATTAGATGATGCATTTTGCTGCTTAGTCAAATTAGATGTTGCATTTTGTTTTAAAAAATAGATGATGCAGTGTGCTGTTTACATAATTTTGACGATGCATCGTGCGATTTGCATAATCCTACCAGCTTCAGTCGAAGGACACCCACAACAATCAACGATCTGCCTGGAGATGTAGTCTCTCAGATTCTTGTCAGGCTTCCTCCCCATCCAACCTGCTTACTAGCTGCATCAGGCACCAAGAAAGCATGGAGGCAATGTATGGGAAGCAATTATTTCAGAAAGCTAACTGTGTCACACAACGGAGGAAACCCGTTGCTAGGGTTTTTCACCAACAACTCCGAGGACAATCGATTCATCACAGAGCATGATCTTCACCCGGCCATCTTGAAGATGCTGGCAATCCCGTCTCAAGTGAACGGTCCCAAAATCTATGTCCTGGGATGCCGCGATGGTATGGTGCTACTCCATTCTAATGTATCCAGAGTATATATCAGTCTGGGATCCAATTAGGCAAGTTCTCACAGCGATACCAGAACCACCATTGTGGCGCAATCACACAATTGAAAGCAGCGGCTCAATTCTCTGTTCGAGAAACAACTCTGAACCGTTTACACATTGTGGCAAGTTCTCGGTTGTTTGGATAACAACTAAACGTTACGATGCACAGGCTCATATCTACTCACCAGATTCAAAAGAATGGGAGTTTCTAGCTCGATCAACTCCGATGCTGTCAGAGATTGACCGTAGACCGGCAACTCTCATAGGGGGTATTTTGTACTGGCCAACGAAGTCTAGATATATCATTGAGCTTGACCATGCAAAGAAGGCTCTGAAATATATTCAGTGCCCTCATGAGACGCATGATATATTCATGCTTAACATTCACATCTTCAAGGGACATAATGGAGATGTTGCCCTTGCTGTTATAAGAGACTTCACCCTACAAACATGGGCCAGTACAAGATCATCAACAGGCGATCACGAGTCATGGACATGTCATATAAATTTTGAATTGGATACTTTTTTTGGCCTTGACACATCATTTCCATACAATTGGAAACATGCAGTAAGGTTACTCTGCGTATTTGAGGACAAAAATGAGCTGGTTGTACGGGCAAAGGAGGGAGTATTCCAATTAGATATGAGCAACTGGCAGTGGAGAAAGTACAATTCTGCTAGACGTTGGTGCACTTTACATCCCTACTCAGTTAGACCGGGTTAGTCATTCATATGTAACCTTTGCATTCATTTACATATGACTTTTGCTGATCAATTTGTTCATTTCCTGACAGTAACCGACCTGATCCAGAGTGCAACATCAAGGACACGAAAAAGAACGCGCTGTCAGGAACCCATCTAATTCAAAGTTCAACATCCATAAGAGAAAAGGAAGTCGCATATGAAGGAGCAAGGCTTGTTTGGGCAAGAAGTGATAGCCCAGCTTTTGTTTGGTCTGATGTCTTTTAGTTTTCGTTCTGGTGGAAATGTCGCTGCACCATTTGTTTGTACTGCAGCTCCATAGTGCTAGCTGCTAGTACGTTGGCGCTGTCCTACGTCTGCTTGTTTTGGGGGCATAAATATGCCACGAAACCTTTGTTTTATGTGATCAAACGGTCATCTCTGCATGTATATGTTCGGGTTCTGATGAAACCTTTTTTGTGATCTGTACATATATTTGAGTCAGTCTGTGTTTTGTTTTATGATGGGCAGGAGTATTTGTTTTACTACACCATTGTTTATCCGAATTGTATTACTCACTCTATTCAAAAAGTTAGCGGCTCACCTTTTTCCTTCAAGATACGGATGTATCTACACACTAAAAACATATATAGATGAAACCATCTTCAGACAAAGTTTAGTCACTTATGTATGGACGGGGGTAGTATTATTTATGTTGTGCTCCCAAACAAGCAGACATCGGACAGCGCCTGTTTAAAGTTCATATGTGTAATCTTATTCCCTTTGGAAGTTAAGCATTAAACTCTACTAGTACAACCGTGGTGGTCTTGTGATGTAGTACTCTTTTGATGCATTTGTGATGTAGTAGTACAGTACTTTTTTTTGAACTGGTATAGTACTATCTAAGAAGAGTACTCCCTCCGATTCACATTCATTTTACACCAAGAAATATGGATCGGAGCGAGGGAGTAAATTAAACATGGCATCTCGTGCATGAAGCTTGACAGATCGATCAGGTTGGCTAGAATGGCAATACAATGCTCCTCATTAGGCAAATGCATGCCATGTACGATAGTATATACATCCAGTAAAGAAGTCTATACTGACATAAAAAAGACTACATTGGGGATGAGAGTCAATTGGGGAATCTACAATACATAAAATCTTGCTCGTAGCTGATTTTGGCTAAGAGGGTTTTACTCACATTACACGTGCCACTTTCCTTGTCTGCAAAACAAGTTCCAATAAAGGAAGAGGAAAGAAGAGGACATTGTGGGCGAGATTGAACACCTTTTTATGTGTTAAGCTGAGGCCTTGTTTAGCTGAGGATTTCGACTTAGGCCTAACAGCTCAGCACACCCAGAAATAAATTTCCTTGCGTGCACCACTGTCAGCAAAAATAACAAAATTAGCACGCAAGATTAAGAACGAAGTGAATTTAAGTAACTTGGTTAGCTTTTCAAGCAATATATTCAGAGAAAGAGCACACATGTCCGGCTAGAAATAATCGTAAGAGAAGAACAATAAATCTAAGGCATCCCACTTCATATGCAGAAGGGACGCGACAGCGCATGGATTCATACCTTGAGTCGACTCTGGCTCGTAGAAGGGCGGTCGCGCCTCGAGGATGCCGGCGACGTCTCCACCTCGATCTCACATGTGACTGCTTCTCGGTGGGCGGTGCGCCACGCCATGTAGAAGATCTATCAAAAGAGGAGAGCCCGATGACGCTACCGACGCCTCAACCTTGATAGCACCGGCTTGTTGCTCCGCACCGAGATGCGCCACGTGCAAGATTTAGCGGATGCGCCAATTTTAGAGATATGTCATGATCGTTGTAACAAATTTCAACATGATGATGATTTGATCCTGCACTCGGCCTTGAACATAAGTACTAGTACAGTCTCACAATTTTTTTTTATCATTATACTTTGCGAGATTTAGCGGATGCGCCAAATTCAGAGATAGATCATGATCATGGTAACACAATTTTCAATGTAATGATGATTTGATGTTGCACTAGACCTTGAACATAAGTACTAGTACGGTCTCACAATTTTGTATCATTATACTTTGCAAGTTTTAGCGGATGCGCCCATTTTCAGAGGATCATGGTAACAAATTTTCAACGTGATGATGATTTGATGTTGCACTCGACCTTGAACAGAAGTACTACTACTGTCTTACAATTTCTTTATCATTATACTTTGCAAGATTTAGCAGATGCGCCAAATTCAGAGATAGATCATGATCATGGTAACAAATTTTCAACGTGATGATGATTTGATGTTGCACTCGAACTTGAACAGAAGTACTAGTACAGTCTCACAATTTTTTTATCATTATACTTTGCGAGATTTAGCGGATGCGCCAAATTCAGAGATAGATCGTGATCATGGTAACACACTTTTCAATGTAATGATGATTTGATGTTGCACTCGACCTTGAACATAAGTACTAGTACGGTCTCACAATTTTGTATCATTATACTTTGCAAGTTTTAGCGGATGCGCCCATTTTCAGAGGTAGATCATGATCATGGTAACAAATTTTCAACGTGATGATGATTTGATGTTGCACTCGAACTTGAACAGAAGTACTAGTATTGTCTCACAATTTTTATTATCATTATACTTTGAAAGATATAGCGGATGCGCCAATTTCAGAGATAGATCATGATCATGGTAACAAATTTTCAACGTGATGATGATTTGATGTTGCACTCGGCCTAGAATAGAAGTACTAGTACGGTCTCACAATTTTTTTTATCATTATACTTTGATATAGCGGATACGCTAATTTCAGAGATAGATCATGACCATGGTAGTGACCAATATTCAAGGTGATGATGATTTGATTTTGCACTCGGCCTTGAACAGAGGTACTAGTACGGTCTCACAATTTTTTATCATTATACTTGGACCTTAGCGAAATTCAAAATCTCATAGCGGCAAAACTTCCCGCCTACAAAATACAAAAATTTCACACGCTTCCAAATTCCCATTCTACCCCTGTGGAGATGACAGCAAAGTCGGTTGGTGGGGGGGTCTGCCCGTCATTTTTTGGATCACCACCTCCCTAGCCCGGAAACCCTCCCAAAAAATTCATTTCCCTCAGACCACCGATGTCTACGGGTGCTTCTATTCTTGTAGACAGTGTTGGGCCTCCAAGAGCAGAGGTTTGTAGAACAGCAGCAAGTTTCCCTTAAGTGGATCACCCAAGGTTTATCGAACTCAGGGAGGAAGAGGTCAAAGATATCCCTCTCATGCAACCCTGCAACCACAAAGCAAGAAGTCTCTTGTGTCCCCAACACACCAAATAGGTGCACTAGTTCGGCGAAGAGATAGTGAAATACAGGTGGTATGAATATATATGAGCAGTAGCAACGGTGCCAGAAAATAGCTTGCTGGCGTGTAGTTGATGGTGGTAGTATTGCAGCAGTAGTAACACAGTAAAACAGTAAACAAGCAGTAGTAACTCAGCAGTATTTAGGGACAAGGCCTAGGGATTACACTTTCACTAGTGGACACTCTCAACATTGATCACATAACAGAATAGATAAATGCATACTCTACACTTTTGTTGGATGATGAACACATTGCGTAGGATTACACGAACCCTCAATGCCGGAGTTAACAAGCTCCACAATAATGCTCATGTTTAAGTAACCTTAAGTGTAAGATAGATCAAAACGACTAAACCAAGTACTAGCATAGCATGCACACTGTCACCTTCATGCATATGTAGGAGGAATAGATCACATCAATATTATCATAGCAATAGTTAACTTCGCAATCTACAAGAGATCATGATCATAGCATAAACCAAGTACTAACATGGTGCACGCACTGTCACCTTTGCACACATGCAGGAGGAATAAAACTACTTTAATAACACATCACTAGAGTAGCACATAGATAGTAGTGATACAAAACTCATATGAATCTCAATCATGTAAAGCAGCTCATGAGATCATTGTATTGAGGTACATAGGAGAGAGATTAACCACATAGCTACCGGTACAGCCCCGAGCCTCGATGGAGAACTACTCCCTCCTCATGGGAGCAAAGCGGTGATGAAGATGGCGATGGAGATGGCAGCGGTGTCGATGGAGAAGCCTTCCGGGGCACTTCCCGCTCCGGGCAGAGACTCCGTCCCCCATCTTGGCTTCGCGATGACGGCGGCTCTGGAACTTTTCTCGTATCGTGGCTTCCTCCGTAAGGGTTTTCGATGCAGGGGCTTTATATAGGCGAAGAGGCGGCGCAGGAGGGTCAACGAGGCGATGACACCATAGGGTGGCGCGGCCAGGGGCCGCGCCACCATGTCATCTGGGCCCACAGGGCCCTCTGGGTGTTCTGGATGCTTCCGGGCAAAATAGGAACCGGGGCGTTGATTTCATCCAATTCCGAGAATATTTCGTTACTAGGATTTCAAACCAAAAACAGAAAAAGGAACTGGCACTTCGGCATCTTGTTAATAGGTTAGTTCCAAAAATGCGTAAATACGACATATAATGTGCATAAAACATGTAGGTATCATCAATAAAGTAGCATGGAACATAAGAAATTATCGTAGACGTATATCCCTTAGTTCTGCTCGTCCCGAGCAGGTAAAACGATAACAAAGATAATTTCTTAAGTGACATGCCATCATAACCTTGATCATACTATTGTAAGCATATGAGATGAATGCAGCGATCAAAACAATGGTAATGACATGAGTAAACAACTGAATCATAAAGCAAAGACTTTTCATGAATAGTACTTCAAGACAAGCATCAATAAGTCTTGCATAAGAGTTAACTCATAAAGCAATAAATCAAAGTAAAGGTGTTGAAGCAACACATAGGAAGATTAAGTTTCAGCGGTTGCTTTCAACTTATAACATGTATATCTCATGGATATTGTCAACATAAAGTAATATAACAAGTGCAATATGCAAGTATGTAGGAATCAATGCACAGTTCACACAAGTGTTTGCTTCTTAAGGTGGAGGGAGATAGGTAAACTGACTCAACAATAAAAGTAAAAGAAAGGTCCTTCAAAGAGGAAAGCATCGATTGCTATATTTGTGCTAGAGCTTTTATTTTGAAAACATAAAGAGAGCATAAAAGTAAAGTTTTGAGAGGTGTTTGTTGTTGTCAACGAATGGTAATGGGCACTCTAACCCCCTTGCCAGGCAAACCTTCAAAGAGCGGCTCCCATTTTATTTTGTTTTTGGGTGGCACTCCTTCCAACCTTTCTTTCACAAACCATGGCTAACCGAATCCTCGGGTGCCTGCCAACAATCTCATACCATGAAGGAGTGCCTTTTTATTTTAGTTTTATTATGATGACACTCCTCCCCACCTTTGCTTTCTCAAGCCATGGCTAACCGAATCCTTCGGGTGCCGTCCAACAATCACATACCATGGAGGAGTGTCTATTTTTGTTAATTAATTTGGGACTGGGAATCCCATTGCCAGCTCTTTTTGCAAAATTATTGGATAAGCGGATGAAGCCACTAGTCCATTGGTGAAAGTTGCCCAACAAGATTGAAAGATAAACACCACATACTTCCTCATGAGCTATAAAACATTGACACAAATCAGAGGTGATAAATTTTGAATGGTTTAAAGGTAGCACTCAAGCAATTTACTTTGGAATGGCGGAGAAATACCATGTAGTAGGTAGGTATGGTGGACACAAATGGCATGAATATTGGCTCAAGTATTTGGATGCATGAGAAGTATTCCCTCTCGATACAAGGTTTAGGCTAGCAAGGTTATTTGAAGCAAACTCAAGTATGAAATGGTGCAGCAAGACTCACATATAAACATATTGTAAGCATTATAAGACTTTACACCGTCTCCTTGTTGTTCAAACTCAATACTAGAAATTATCTAGACCTTAGAGAGACCAATTATGCAAACCAAATTTTAACATGCTCTATGTATTTCTTCACTAATAGGTGCAAAGTATATGATGCGAGAGCTTAAACATGAGCACAACAATTGCCAAGTATCACATTATCCAAGACATTTTACCAATTACTACATGTAGCATTTTCCAATTCCAACCATATAACAATTTAACGAAGAAGAAACTTCGCCATGAATATTATGAGCTAAGAACACATGTGTTCATACGAACCAGCGGAGCGTGTCTCTCTCCCACACAAGGATGAACTTATTCAGAGAACTAAGATAACAAAACAAAAACAAAAATAAAAGCACACAGACGCTCCAAGTAAAATACATAGGATGTGATGGAATAAAAATATAGTTTCACTAGAAGAAACCTGATAAGTTGTCGATGAAGAAGGGGATGCCTTGGGCATCCCCAAGCTTAGATGCTTGAGTCTTCTTAAAATATGCAGGGATGAACCACCGGGGCATCCCCAAGCTTAGACCTTTCACTCTTCTCGATCACATTATATCACCCTCTTCTATTGACCCTTGAAAACTTCCTTCACACCAAACTTCAAGCAAACTCATTAGAGGGTTAGTGCATAATCAAAAATTCACATGTTCAGAGGTGACACAATCATTCTTAACACTTCTGGACATTGCACAAAACTTCTGAAAGTTAATGGAACAAAGAAACTCATTCAACTTAACAAAAGCGGCAATGCGAAATAAAAGGCAGAATCTGTCAAAAACAGAACAGTCCGTAAAGACGAATTTTAAGATGGCACCAGACTTGCTCAAATGGAAAAACTCAAAACTAATGAAAGTTGCGTACATATCTGAGGATCACGCTCGTAAATTGGCAGATTTTTTCGAATTTTCTACAGAGAACTGAGCCCAGATTCGTGACAGACAGCAATGCTGTTTCTGCGCAGCGATCCCAAATATAACATCAACTTTGACATAGAAACTTTACTTGGCACAAAAACATGATAAGGAGAGGTTGCTACAGTAGTAAACAACTTCCAAGACTCAACAAAACAAAAATTGCTGTAGTAAAATAAACACATGGGTTATCTCCCAAGAAGTTCTTTCTTTATAGCCATTAAGATGGGCTCAGCAGTTTTAATGATGCACTCGCAAGAAATAGTATTTGAGGCAAAAGAGAGCATCAAGAGGCAAATTCAAAACACATTTAAGTCTAACATGCTTCCTATGCATAGGAATCTTGTAAATAAACAAGTTCATGAAGAGCAAAGTAACAAGCATAGGAAGATAAAACAAGTGTAGCTTCAAAAATTTCAGCACATAGAGAGGTGTTTTAGTAACATGAAAATTTCTACAACCATATTTTCCTCTCTCATAATAACTTTCAGTAGCATCATGAGCAAACTCAACAATATAACTATCACATAAAGCATTCTTATCATGAGTCTCATGCATAAAATAATTACTACTCCCAACATAAGCATAATCAATTTTATTAGTTGTAGTGGGAGCAAATTCAACAAAGTAGCTATCAAATATAGGAGGTATATTGTAATCATAATCAAATTTATCCTCCATAACAGGTGGTAACAAAAGACTACTATCATTATAATCATCATAAATAGGAGGCAAAGTATCATCAAAGTAAATTTTCTCCTCAATGCTTGGGGGACTAAAAATATCATGCTCATCAAAGCCGCTTCCCCAAGCTTAGAATTTTCCATAGCATTAGCAACAATGGTGTTCAAAGCATTCATACTAATAACATTCCCATTATCATGCATATAAAGTTCCATGGGTTTTTTAATTCTCTCTTCAAACACATCATGTCCTAATTCAAGATAAAGTTCATAAAGATCTCTCATATTTTTGTTGTTTTCCATTATGCCTAACTAGTGTAAACAAGAAACCAAATGTCGCAATTGCAGAGTCTAAAGGAAATAGCTTCGAGCACACACACAATAGCGCCAGAAAAGTACTGTTACCTGGAACCGAAGTATGAGTGCCTTTTACCTTTCCTCCCCGGCAACGGCGCCAGAAAAGTGCTTGGCGCGTAGTTGACGAGGGAGGAAAAGTGCTTAGTTGCCGGGCTTGCCAATGTGTGAGTGCCGTTTACCTTCCCTCCCCGGCAACGGCGCCAGAAAAGTGCTTGATGTCTACGGGTGCTTCTATTCTTGTAGACAGTGTTGGGCCTCCAAGAGCAGAGGTTTGTAGAACAGCAGCAAAGTTTCCTTAAGTGGATCACCCAAGGTTTATCGAACTCAGGGAGGAAGAGGTCAAAGATATCCCTCTCATGCAACCCTGCAACCACAAAGCAAGAAGTCTCTTGTGTCCCCAACACACCAAATAGGTGCACTAGTTCGGCGAAGAGATAGTGAAATACAGGTGGTATGAATATATATAAGCAGTAGCAACGGTGCCAGAAAATAGCTTGCTGGCGTGTAGTTGATGGTGGTAGTATTGCAGCAGTAGTAACACAGTAAAACAGTAAACAAGCAGTAGTAACTCAGCAGTATTTAGGGACAAGGCCTAGGGATTACACTTTCACTAGTGGACACTCTCAACATTGATCACATAACAGAATAGATAAATGCATACTCTACACTTTTGTTGGATGATGAACACATTGCGTAGGATTACACGAACCCTCAATGCCGGAGTTAACAAGCTCCACAATAATGCTCATGTTTAAGTAACCTTAAGTGTAAGATAGATCAAAACGACTAAACCAAGTACTAGCATAGCATGCACACTGTCACCTTCATGCATATGTAGGAGGAATAGATCACATCAATATTATCATAGCAATAGTTAACTTCGCAATCTACAAGAGATCATGATCATAGCATAAACCAAGTACTAACATGGTGCACGCACTGTCACCTTTGCACACATGCAGGAGGAATAAAACTACTTTAATAACACATCACTAGAGTAGCACATAGATAGTAGTGATACAAAACTCATATGAATCTCAATCATGTAAAGCAGCTCATGAGATCATTGTATTGAGGTACATAGGAGAGAGATTAACCACATAGCTACCGGTACAGCCCCGAGCCTCGATGGAGAACTACTCCCTCCTCATGGGAGCAGCAGCGGTGATGAAGATGGCGATGGAGATGGCAGCGGTGTCGATGGAGAAGCCTTCCGGGCACTTCCCCGCTCCGGCAGGGTGCCGGAACAGAGACTCCTGTCCCCCAGATCTTGGCTTCGCGATGACGGCGGCTCTGGAACTTTTCTCGTATCGTGGCTTCCTCCGTAAGGGTTTTCGATGCAGGGGCTTTATATAGGCGAAGAGGCGGCGCAGGAGGGTCAACGAGGCGATGACACCATAGGGTGGCGCGGCCAGGGCCTGGGCCGCGCCACCATGTCATCTGGGCCCACCAGGGCCCCCCTCTGGCGGCTCTCGGGTGTTCTGGATGCTTCCGGCAAAATAGGAACCTGGGCGTTGATTTCATCCAATTCCGAGAATATTTCGTTACTAGGATTTCTGAAACCAAAAACAGCAGAAAACAGGAACTGGCACTTCGGCATCTTGTTAATAGGTTAGTTCCAGAAAATGCGTAAATACGACATATAATGTGCATAAAACATGTAGGTATCATCAATAAAGTAGCATGGAACATAAGAAATTATCGATACGTTGGAGACGTATCAACCACCCACCGGAACTTCCCAAGTCCCTCTCTCCCACCTCCACGACCACCGCACCGGAACATCCCCGCCGGACTTCCCTGGCCTACCCGAGGCCTCGCGATCCTCGTCATCCGGCTGCCTGCCGGAGCCGCTTCATCGACGCCGTCATCAACCGGACCGGATCATCCCCGCCGAACCTCGAAACCATATGCTCATCCAGCAGTCTACCGCAGTCGCTTCAGCTGCGGCATCGTCCACCCCACCGGAGCCGCTTCGCCGGATCCATCGTCCACCGCATCGGATCTTGCTCACCGACACCGCTGTGCATGAACCGGATCTGCTTCACCGGCGCCGTGCATGATCTAAACTCTTCTACTGTCGCTTTTCTATTGCTTGCCTGCAAGTTCTTGTTTAATCTTGGGGGAACCTGTTTGTGCTAACGACGCGCCGTTACGTTTTTGCAGACGAGATGAGTAACCATGAAGTGTAATGGCCGTCTCTCCAACCCCAAGTAGCACATGTAGCGTACTTCATCACCGGATCTATCAACCCCAGGAAGATCTGCTGTGACTCCCACAGAGTGCTTCTCCTAATGTAAGTCCCTTGTTTTAGCGCCATGTTCTGGGTTCAGATGCTTGTTTGTCTGAAGCTCTTTTAGTTCATTCCTAGCTATGACCGTAACACCTTGCTATTTTCTACTTCATTGCTAACTTTAAGCGATTGAACATTTTGGTTTGCATTCCCTGCTCTGTAGATGTAGCCATCATAACTTCTATCTTGCTCAGTCGTTGTTACAAAAATTATAGGTATTATAGTAACATCCTGCTATTATTTAGTTCATGGCCAATTTTAAGTAATTGCACATGTTGGTTCGCATTCCCTGCTCTATAGCTTTTGGCATCGTAACTTCTATATTTGGTTTACATTCCCTGCTCTGTAGATCTAGCCATCATAACTTTATCTTGCTCAGTCGTTGTTACAAAAATTATGGCCTGCTACTATGTTGTTTGTGCCAATTTTTTACTCCATGAACATGTTGGCTTGCATTCCCTGTACTACAGGTGATGCCATTGTTTTGTATCTAGTTCATTGTAAGCTAACAAAGTAAGGACTTAGTTTGGCATGCTATCACTCTGCTATCTAGCCTGTAGTACAAATAAACTTGTCATACTACTAGATAATAATTTTGCGTGCCATCTTGTTCTTCAAAAGCTGCATTATTGACTTGTTTCTCTGACTTGGCATGACGCTCACATATGGAAAGCTGAACATATTGGTTTGCATTCCCTCTTATACAAGTTCACAGGTGATCCCACTATATTCTGTATCTGGTCCATCCTAAGCTCCAGCATTAACTATCCTCTATGTGTTGCTCATTACAAGTTTATATCCCGAAACATCTTGATTTGCATCCCCTTCACTATAAGTTCAGGAGTATTATTTAGTTCACGGCCAAAATGAAGTAATTGCACTTGGCACATGTTGGTTCACATTCCCTCCTCTTTAGCTTTTGCCATCGTAACTTCTATTTTTGGTTTACATTCCCTGCTCTGTAGATGTAGCCATCATAACTTCATCTTGCTCAGTCGTTGTTACAAAATTTATAGCCTGCTACTATGTTGTTCATGCCAATTTTGTACTCCCTGAACATGTTGGTTTGCATGGGACTCGACAGTAGTAAGTCTGCTGTTTCATTCTAACATGCTCTGTTATATTGGTTGTTGGTATGCGGCATGCACTCTTTGTTTGCTTATTGTGCGCATTACAATGATCTTGTTATAACGACGAAATGATGAGTTCCAAATTCTTTGCCAAACAATATTGTAGTGTCTTTGCCTTTCCATTGTTGCTGTCTTAACTTGTAATGTCTTTGTTTCAGATATAGGTGCTGCATGGACAACTTAAAAGATTGCCGGATCGCTTCATTGTATTGCTAGGTTTAATTACCATTCAATTTCTCTGGGTTCTGTAATATTTTTTCAATGCCTTGCAGCTGATGTAATATTTAGTTAGTTTTTATAGTTCTTTCGCGCATTTTTTCTTTGGTGCTTGTGGTAAGTGAGGCTATCCGACAGAAATCAATGCTGCGTAAATATTCTCAGTATCTAAATCACGAATTCCCATCCCTTAAACGGCCCAATTAAGCGAAATCACATATGTGCCTGCCCGCAAAATCCCAAAGCGCATATTATGCCGGCATATAAACAGCAACTAAACGGGCTGGCCCACTTACTTATTGGGCCAGCCCATTTGATTTACGGTGGACCCCACGTCTAATTGGGCGGCCCACTTGCTTTAAGGAGGACCCCACCCACAACGGGGCCGGCCCACTAATTAGTTGGGCCAGCCCATTTGCTTTTGTGGTGGACCCCACATACTAAATGGGCCGGCCCTTTAAAATGAAAGTGGGACCCACATGTGTTTTTGGACCGGCCCACTATCTTGTTGGGTCGGCCCACTTGCTATATGGTGGACCCCACATACTAATGGGCCGGCCCTTTAACAGGAAAGTGGGGCCCACCTTTGCTTTTGGCCCGGCCCACTACGGCCCACTTGCTATATGGTGGACCCCACATATCAAATGGGCCGGCCCATTAACAGAAATGTGGGACCCACTTGTGTTTTTGGCCCGCCCACTATCTTGGTGGGCCCCACTTGCTATATGATGGACCCCACATACTAAATGGGCCGGCCCTTTAACCGGAAAGTGGGACCCACTTGTGTTTTTGGCCCGCCCACTATCTTGTTGGGCCGGCCCATGCTATATGGTGGACCCCACACACTAAATGGGCCGATCCTTTAACTGGAAAGTGGGACCCACTGTGTTTTGGCCGGGCCCACTAGCTTGTTGGGCCGCCCACTTTATATGGACCCCACACACTAAATGGGCCGCCCTTTAACAGAAAGGGGGCTTGGCCCGGCCCACTTGCGTCTTGGGCCGGCCCGTCTGTAAGGTGGACCCACATGTTAAATGGGCCGCCCATTTTTGACCAGTCAACATTAGAGGTTAGGCCCGGCCCACGTAACTAATGGACCGCCCAGCTATATAGTTGACCGGTCAAACTATGTCATCTGGCCCGGCCCGCTTAAGACGTGGCAGGCCTCGTGTGGGCCTACCATCTACCACGGGGTTTCAGCCGGTTAACGCCGTTAACTGCCAGTTGGCGTCGCCACGTGTCGTTTGCATGACGTCAGCAGTCAACGGGCTCCCGGAAACACTTGGGCAACGGTCCGATTTTCCGTGGCGGAAGGGCGCCCAAGCGCGACGGACCGAAAAAATCGTCGTTGGACTTTGCCTGACGCAGTTTCGACAACAGAACCCATATCGTCGGGTTAGGCCCATAGGCGACGAAAAATGCCCCTTAGTTGACGATTTTGGGACGTTGTCTATCAGAACTTTTCTTGTAGTGTTTATTAAAGATTTCTCCAAGATTTCAAAGCCTCTTACTAATCTTCTTCAAAAAGATGTACCTTTTGTTTTTGATGATGATTGTAAGGAAGCTTTTGAAACTCTAAAGAAAGCCTTAACAACTGCTCCTGTAGTTGAACCTCCTGATTGGAATTTGCCTTTTGAAATTATGTGTGATGCTAGTGATTTTGCTGTAGGCGCTGTTCTTGGACAGCGAGTAGATAAAAAATTAAATGTTATTCATTATGCTAGTAAGACTCTTGATGCTGCTCAAAGAAATTATGCTACAACTGAAAAGGAATTGTTAGCTGTAGTCTTTGCTTGTGACAAGTTTAGATCCTATATTGTTGATTCAAAAGTCACGATTCATACTGATCATGCTGCAATTAGATACCTTATGACAAAGAAAGATGCTAAGCCAAGGCTTATTAGATGGGTGCTTCTTTTGCAAGAATTTGATTTACATATTATAGATAGGAAAGGTGCTGATAATCCTGTTGCTGATAATTTGTCTAGATTGGAAAATATTGCTTATGATCCTGTTCCTGTTAATGATAATTTTCCAAATGAACAATTGGCTGTAATAAAGGTGAGCTCGCGAGAGAGCCCTTGGTATGCTGATTATGCTAACTTTATTGTTTCGAAGTATTTGCCTCCAACCTTTTCAGCTCAGCAAAGGAGGAAATTCTTTTATGATTTGAGGCATTATTTTTGGGATGACCCACACTTATATAAAGAAGGAGTGGATGGTATTATGCGAAGATGTGTCCCAGAATATGAACAACAAGAGATATTGAGTAAATGCCATGGTAGTGTTTATGGAGGACATCACGCCGGAGATAGAACCGCACAAAAGGTTCTACAATCAGGTTTTTATTGGCCAACACTTTTCAAAGATGCAAGGAAGTTTATTTTATCTTGTGATGAATGTCAAAGGGTTGGTAACATCTCCAGACGCAATGAAATGCCTATGAATTATACTCTTGTTATTGAACCATTCGATTGTTGGGGATTCGACTTCATGGGTCCTTTCCCTTCTTCAGAAGGTAACACTCATATACTTGTCGCTGTTGATTATGTTACTAAATGGGTAGAAGCTATACCCACAAAAAGTGCTGATGGTGAGACCTCTTTAAAAATGCTTTTAGATATTATTTTTCCTAGATTTGGAGTACCTAGATATATTATGACTGATGGAGGTTCTCATTTTATTCATGGAGGTTTTAGAAAAACTCTTGCTAAGTATGGTATTAATCATAGAATTGCTTCCGCTTATCACCCTCAAACTAGTGGTCAAGTAGAATTATCAAATAGAGAGATTAAATCTATTTTGGGAAAGACTGTTAATAAATCTAGAAAGAATTGGGCTAGCAAATTGAAGGAAGCACTATGGGCTTATAGAACTGCTTATAAAAATCCCATGGGTATGTCACCGTATAAAATGGTTTATGGAAAAGCTTGTCATTTACCTTTAGAACTAGAGCACAAAGCTTATTGGGCTGTAAGGGAACTTAATAAAGATTTCAAACTTGCCGGTAAAAAGAGATTGCTACAATTGAGTTCTTTAGATGAATGGAGAAGTGAAGCTTATGAAAATGCTAAACTCTTTAAGGAGAAAGTTAAGAAATGGCATGATAGAAGAATTATCAAAAGAGAATTTAATGTTGGGGACAAAGTCCTATTGTATCGGTCTCGTCTTAGATTCTTTGCAGGGAAATTACTCTCAAAATGGGAAGGACCATATGTTATTGAGGAAGTATACCGTTCAGGAGCAATAAAAATTAGCTCTTTGGAAGGTAACGCCACACAAGTAGTGAATGGACAAAGACTCAAGCATTATATTTCTGGAGATTCTTATAATGAAGATATTGATATTATCCAAGTGATAACTCCGGAAGCTTTCATCAAAGATCAAATTGACAGTTCTGCAGAGTCCGACTTTGAATAGGTAACAGTTTTAGTAATAAAAAGTCCGCGTTTAGCTTTCCGAACAATATTTCTGCTGTTTTTGGAAAATATGAAAAATTACGGGATCGAAACGGAGTGGAAGAGACGCGCGAGGGCCCGTCACCATAGGCCGGCGCGGGCCCCACCCTGGCCGCGCCGCCCTATGGTGACAGCCCCTCGGCGTCCCGTTTCCACTCGTTTTCGGCCTGGAACCTTCCTTTTGTCGTAAAAATATTTGCTATATAATTCCCCGGACCCCTGGAGGTCCGTATATCGTTTTCTCGTCGTGTTTTGTTTCGAGCTGTTTTCTGCCAGGATCTGCTTCGGATCTAGATCCACCATGTCTTCGTCGGGAACTCAGAAGGACAGCTTCTTTGAGGACGTCGTCAACCCGTACATGAACGAGCTGAAGATGCACCCCAAAGAATTGCTGCTCGTGGATGGAGAGTTGCAGATCAAAGATGTCCAGGGTCCTAAAGGAGAAGGGAGCTTGGAAGACAGGATGGAGAAACTGGAACAAGAGGTCTTCAACTACAAGAAGATGGCTGAGCGTGAAGTGGACATCTTTCACAAGATTGTGTCTGAACTCATTGATGGACACAAGAGGGAGACTGCAAAGTTGTGGGACGATATCTTCTCACTTCACGACACCACCAACAAACTCCAAGCTCAACTCTATGATGTTCATAATCAAAACTGTGAGTATGAAAACAGGTTTAAACGCATAAGTCATGCTGCTAGTTTCAGGTTTCCGGAGACCAAGATGTCTTTTGTTGATGGAGAGCCTCTTCCTTGGAAGTCTGATGATGGCAAGGATTCGCCATCATCACCGAAGGAGTAATTCATCATCGGTATTGGCATCCCCTTGGTTTGTTCCAAGCTTGGGGGAGTGCCGCGGTATCACATCATCACTACCTTTATCTTTTACTATCAAGTAGTGTCATATCATGAGTAGGGAAGTTATCATATGGAATAGTTTGCAATGTGGAAGTATCTCTCTTAGTTGGTTATCTATGTATCCGTTGGTGTGAGTTATCGTTATGGAATATTAATGAGAAGTCTTATCATTTACTTTTTGCACACCTTATTTTAGTTTGCAATCTCCATTATATGATTACTCTTGACATTAGTATTGATATCACTTTGGGAGCATTAAGTAAATCTATTTGGTTTTGGCAAACTTAGCATTGGTCAATAGCAACAACACTTTGAGGTTTAAGTAGAAAAGAGAAATACATGTAGATGTTTCATTGTCTTTCTTTCTTGTTAGCTCATAGCTTATTATTCTGAAGTTAAAATTGTTTGTGCTTACAAGGAAGATGCATGATTGTTTCTATCACATGTATATTTGTTTGTTTCCTTCAACCTTTATGCTTGCTATCAAACCTTGCTAGCCAAAAACCTGTATTGAGAGGGAATGCTTCTCATACATCCATAACCTTAGACCAAACCCATGCCATTTGTGTCCACCATAACTACCTACTATGTGGTATTTTGCGCCACTCCAAGTAAATACTTCATGTGCTACCTTTAAATAATTCAAACTATACTACTCCTTATTTGTGTCAATGTTTTATAGCTCATGAGGAAGTATGTGGTGTTTTATCTTTCAATCTTGTTGGGCGGACTTTCACCAATGGACTAGTGGCACATCCGCTTATCCAATAATTTTGCAATAAGAGCTGGCAACGGGGTTCCCAGCCCCAATTAATAACTTTCATTAATAATTCTCTTCACATGTTTTGCCCTGATTTATCAGTAAGCAACTTAATTTTGCAATAGACACTCCTCCATGGTATGTGAATGTTGGAAGGCACCCGAGGATTCGGTTAGCCATGGATTGAGAAAGCCAAGGTTGGGGGAGTGTCATCCATAATAAAACTAAAATACATGTGTAAACAAAAGAGAAGGGGGATGATCTACCTGCAATTATTTCTCTCGCATTTTATTTACTTGTACTTTATTTATCTGCAATATCAAAACCCCCTGAATACTTGTCTGTGAGCATTTACAGTGAATCCTTCATCGAAACTGCTTGTCAACACCTTCTGCTCCTCGTTGGGTTCGACACTCTTATTTATCGAAAGTACTACGATACACCCCCTATACTTGTGGGTCATCAGCGTGTTTTACTTGGAGGTGGTAGGTGCTGGTGGAGCCCCACGAATTGATGGAGCGGATTGTCGCGAAGACCATGACGATGTACGACCTACATAAATATTAGTTCATCTCCATGGTGGTTGGTGATCCTGCACTTCACGTTCAACTTTGCAAGCAAGATGAAAAAAACAAGTAATATAGTAGTGTACTCCTTATAGTCTAAGATATGCTAAATCTCTTTATTCAAACCACCAAAGAAACGTGCAAGCATAGCTTCATTTTCCTCTTCAATACCACAACGAATCATCCCCGTTTGCAATTCTTGATAATATTCCTTGATAAAAAAATTTACCTTGTTCTAAACGAGTTAATTCCTTGAGTAAATCACGTTGGTAATATGGAGGAACAAAATGAGTATACATAGCAGTTTTCAAAGCACTCCAAGTATTAGGAATATTAGCATGATGTACACTAAATATTTAGACCACCAAATTGAAGCAAATTTGTGAACTCACAAATTGCAGCACTAACACACATATTTTAGGGATATCTTAAAGATGCAAAACGTTATTCTCCTTCAATTTTCCAAGTAATATGCATCAGGATTATATCTACCCTCAAACGGTGGAATACTCAATTTAAGCTTTGCAAAATGATCATCATCACGTACCGACCGGGGTGATGGACGAGCGTTGAGGTTGTATTATCATGGACGGCCGGGTGGAGGCTGCTCAACCTCCTACTCGTCGAGCACGTTCTCGTCTCCATTCTCGTCATCTCCTTCATAATCCGGGTATCCGTCATTACTGGCCACATCGGTCGCGACCCTAGCAATAGAAGTGGTACCACCAACACGTTGGTCGTGTCGTGGAACTCGGCATGCTCGTCCCACGTGGACGGCTTTCTCTAGGCCGTTGATCTTCTCCATCGTGTCGGTGAGCTTGGAATCAACTTCACCTAGCCTAGAGTTCATGTCGTGCGCACGCCTACCAAAAGCTAGATGAAATGAGCATGCAACTCCGCACTCGTCATCCTATTTGGGTCAACAACGTCATTCGCGGTTCCTGTCACGATTAGTACTCAACAAGCACAAATGTATGTATTCCTACGAACTACGGAAGTATGGTGGATTCACGCGCAATCCGTCAAGCAAATACAAAGCTCTTATAAATTCTTACCAAACAGGTGGAAAGCGATATGGTTACCAGCAAAGTTTGGTGTCTCCCAAAATTGTACGAAGTGATTACCAGTGTCAACACAATGCACGTGGAGAAATATGAAGAGTTGTCGGAAGACTTATATGGTAGAAAAAAACAGCAATTATCAAAACAACGATGCAAAATTAAATAAATGCTCAACGACGGTACTATGCTGGTCGTAGACTATAGACCGTACTAGAGACCCAAACCTAGAACACCAACGAGGTCACAACGCGGCACAACAAACAACTAGCAGCGAGGAGGTGACAGCCAGGTACCAAACATCACTAAGATGGCGAATGTCTCAAACTGATTTCCAAGATCTAAAGTGAGCGACAGCGCAAACCATGGTTAGCCAGGGCTTATATTATTTATATTTATGTTTTTTAAACCAACTATATTAATTTTGTAATTTATAAAGTATTTAAAAAGTTATGCCGTTTGGCCGTTGGATCTGCCTCAGCCCAAACAGACAATGAGAGATGATGCTGCCGTAGATCTGTGTGTCGACTGAGCAAAAGGAAACAAGTGATATCCGAAATAGGTCTGCCCCATGGAGATGCGCTCAACGGCGACATAAACGGCCTGCACGAGGTGCGAATCCGATCCACGCACAAAACAAGGAAGCCGTCTCATATCGCGCCGACGCCGTGACGCGACGTGCGCGCAGAAACCGGCCACTGAATCGGCACCACCCCGATACGATGCTCGGCGTCGACGGCTCTGGGTAGGTGCGCCGCCCGCCCGTCTCCGTCACGGCAGGAAGGAGGAAACCGTGTCGATTTCCGTGTTCCGTCGCAGCTCGGGGGACGCCGGCGGAACCCATCAAGGTCAGGCGATGGAGACGCCGTCGCGATCGGAGTCCGCCGGGCGCGACGGCGACGTCCCGTACGTCTCGCGCCGCAACCCTCCACGCGTTCCATCGACGTGCGGTTGCGGCCGGAGGTTTGGCCTCAGCGTGTCGATCGATTCATCACGCGGGGAAACGGCCGGAGGTTCGTGCGGTTCAGCGACGCGTCGTGCGTCCAGTTGTGGATTATGTAATCCACATCGGCGGTCCTTTTCAGGAGCGAGATGATAAAAAATTGAGAAGTTGCAGGTTTCGACGCCAGACGACGACCAATGGTGGCGCTGGCCTCGCCGGCGACGACGTACTGACGGACGCAGGCGGCACGAGGCGTGTTGGGTTGCGCGCGATGACACGCCCGATCGAGCGTCCAGGCCTTCTTGTGAGTTTGACTTGCATATTTTATGCCCTTTCGGCTGATACGATCCGATCCTTTCACAGGTCCACGCACCATCTCTCCATTCAACGGAAAACATATATTTTCGGTAGTAGAGATACCCCATATTTTCACAATGCATCGTTTTTTTAGCACGTTATAATAACTATGCATGTTAAGAAACAACACCATAATACATTTTTTTCTTAGTGTTATATCTAAATTTAATGACTTTAGGCTCTTGCATGCATATGAATGGCTATAAATATATTTTACCTATAGCTACGTGCAAGTGTTGTATCTCTTCAATCATTAATTAGGATACCACATGCATCATCATTTTGGCTATAATATGGTGCTAAGATACAAGCATTGGAGAAGGCCTCATGTTGCTTAGCTAATGGCTATCATCACAAATTAATTGCGAATGGAACACCACGTGTTGACGTGTTGTCTAAAATCCCATAATAATGGTCGCTTGTTTCTCCATGAAAGGAGCTTTGCTGGATGATTGCACCGAGAAAACGACCGCAATGTTAGATTGCACATATTGTATTTACAGTAGGACTGTATTGTAATTGTAACCTAACCCTAGGCCTTTGGCCTCTTATATAAATACCGGAACCCCACGTCATTATACGTGTGAGGCTTCCCCCAAAACCCTTCTACATGGTATCAGACAATCTCGGTCCTACCCTAGCCGCCGCGCCCCCAACCCTAGCCGCCGCCTCTTCCGCCGCCGCCCTAGGTCGGGCCGCCGCCACCCCTAGCCCCACCCCACCTTCCGCTGCCATGGAGCTCACCGCCCTCACCGACGGGACCTCCTCCACACCTGCGGCTGCTACGGCCGCCGCGATCGTCCCCGCTGGCGCTCCGCGTCACGCCGGCCCCGTGCTGCTCTCCTTCGCCGCCGGGAACTACTCCAAGTGGTGCATCTACATGCGCGCCTCCCTGGGCCGCTCCGGCTACCTCGGCCATGTCGACGGCACCGTCGCCGCCGCCCCCACAGACGCTGCGTGGGCCACCGCCGACTACACCGTCCTCAACCACCTCCACGCCGCCATCGACGAAGACGTCGCGGACATGATCCTTGCGGGGAATCAGACAGCGCGTCAGCTGTGGCTCGCGGCACGCGACCTCTTCACCGCGAACAAGGCGAACAAAGCCATCTACCTTGACAATGACTTTCGCCAGCTTGTGCAGGGATCTCTCTCCATCCACGAGTACTGTCGCCGCCAGAAGCACCTCGCCGATGCGCTCTTCGACAACGACTCTCCTGTGAGCGACCGCGCCCTCGTCCTCAACACCCTGCGCGGCCTCGGCCCTCGCTTCGCCTCCGCCGCCACGGTCATATCCATGACCGACCCGCTGCCCACCTTCCTCCGCACCAGGGCCATGCTCCTGATGGAGGAGATGCAGCAGGCCAACGCGGCGGCCACCTCCGCCAACACCGCCCTCGTCGCCCAGGCCCGCGGCCCCGCCTCTTCATGCCCCGGCCCCGGCTGCCGCGGCGACGGTCCCGCCCCTGGTGCGGGCGCCGGGAAAGGCAAGCAGCCGGCCAAGCAGAAGGGCCGCACTGGCGGCCGCCAGGGTGGAGGCGCCACCCAGGGCACCCAGCCCGCCCGCGCGCCGGCCCCGACCGGCCCGTGGGTCTGCTTCTCCCCGGGTGCTGGCCAGTGGCGCGCCCCCTCCTCTGGACAGGGCATCCTGGGCCCTCGGCCCCAGGCCTACACCGCCACCGCGCCGTCTACCTCAGCGACCACATGGGACAGCTCGGCTCTCATCGCCGCCCTCAACAACCTCGCGCTTCAGCAAGGTGGTTGGGTCATGGACTCAGGCGCGTCCTCACACATGACCAACGACGATGGTAACCTCACTCGTTCCTCCCACCTTCGCACTCCTCACTTCGTCACCGTCGGCGATGGCACCACCATCCCCATTACCTCTTCTGGTTTCATCTCTTTTCGCACACCTTCTGGTCACGTCTTCCGACTCAACCATGTACTCCTAGTACCGCACATTATTCGCAATTTGCTTTCGGTTCGCAAGTTTACCCGCGATAATATGTGTTCCATTGAGTTTGACGCCTTTGGTTTCTCTGTGAAGGACCTGAAGACCCGTCGCGTGATTCTTCGTTGCAATAGTGACGGAGATCTCTACACCTTTCCCGGGAGGAGCAGTTTTCGCCGTTCCTCCTCCACCGCTTTGGTCGTCACCGCCACCGCCGAGCTATGGCACCAGCGTCTTGGCCATCCTGGGCATGATGCCATGTCGGCTCTTCAGCGTCTAGATTTTATCAAGTGTAATAAATTTAGTCGTACTCGGGTGTGTCATGCATGTCAACTTGGCAAGCACGTCCGTTTACCGTTTCGTCAGTCTACTACCGCGTCTAGTGCCATTTTCGATTTGATACATTGTGATTTGTGGACATCTCCAATTATAAGCACCTCTGGTTTTCGATATTACCTTGTCATTGTCGACGACTATTCTCACTTTTATTGGTCTTTTCCACTTCGCAACAAGTCTTGCACTGCCCGCACTCTCGAAACCTTTTTCGCTTATGCGCGCACGCAGTTTGGTGTTACTATTCGCTCTCTCCAGACAGATAACGGTACCGAGTTCCTCAACAAGACTGTTGACACTCTCCTCACCACCCACGGCACCGCCTTGCGGCTGTCATGCCCATACACCTCCCAGCAGAATGGTAAAGCCGAGCGTGCCATTCGTACCATTAATGATACTATGCGCACCCTTATGTTCCAGGCTCACATCCCAGCCCCTTTCTGGGCCGAGGCTCTGGCTACTGCCACATACTTGCTTAATCGCCGTCCTAGTACAGCCATAAAATCCCAAGTTCCCTACACACGCCTCCATGGTCGTCCTCCCTCATACACTGATCTTCGCGTCTTCGGTTGTCTTTGTTATCCTAACATTGCTTCCACCGCCCCACACAAGCTCAGTGCACGTTCCATGGCATGTGTCTTTCTTGGGTATCCCTCCAACCATCGTGGTTACCGCTGCCTTAACCCTGTCACTGGGAGAATTATCGTCTCACGACATGTTGTCTTCGACGAGACGGTGTTTCCTTTTCAGCATGCAGCTTCGTCATCCGCGCCTGCGCCTACGGCGCCGCTCGGACTCGACGACCTCTTCGGCACGCTGACCGCGCCACCACCGCGCGCCCCTGCGCCCGCCCCGAGTGCACCCGCCCCGACCGCGAGCGCCCCTGCCTCGCTGCTGCCTCGACGGGCCGCGCAGCCCGCTGCCCGGCCGGACAGACCGGGCCCTGTGCCGGTCATGCCGGCGCTCCTGCCGGTCCAACCGTGATGTGGTCTGAGACCCCGATTGTGGCCCGATCTCGCGA
Organism: Lolium multiflorum; assembly: GCA_030979885.1. Classification (NCBI taxonomy): domain Eukaryota; kingdom Viridiplantae; phylum Streptophyta; class Magnoliopsida; order Poales; family Poaceae; genus Lolium; species Lolium multiflorum. The sequence continues at coordinate 125,706,802 of CM061750.1, forward strand.
ATGACCCAAGGAATCAAGGGGAAAAGAGGGGGAGAGGCAGAAGGACACTAAGAACACGAAGAACACACGAAGATCCACACACACCAACCCGATACAATCGATGCTTACCCTCACGGCTCGATGGACCGTGCCAATAGAATCCGCCCGGAAGAGACTCGAGGTAGAATTCCGAGAGGAGAGACCGGTGGGGAGGACGAATCAAGGAGTGGGAGAGAGAGTGTAAAACACTAGAATCTCACACTACCAAATCCATACATCCACAAGGGTTGCCTTGATTACAGAGGGATGATACCCAAGGGAGACTAAGCTCAAAGTTAGGTTTGAGTTCTAAACAAGTCTAATCTCAGATCTGAGCCAACTAGGCTATTTATAGTCGGGTAGGCGAATGGGTAAGTTACACGCTGAAAAGTAGTGCTGTGCTGAAGTTCGCGGTGGCGGAAGTTCCGGCCGACTTGGGCGGAAGTTCCGGTCAGGGGCGGAAGTTCCGGTCCTGGAAGGCGGAAGTTCCGGCCCGGCCGGAAGTTCCGGCCAAGTTCCGGTCAAGTTCCGAAATTAGCCCATTTCCTTGCAGTAACATCCGGGGGCGTTTTGACGGACTTTCGGAGCTTGGGCGGAACTTGGCGGAAGTTCCGGGTGGGCGGAAGTTCCGGTCCCTGGGGCGGAAGTTCCGGCTGGTTCCACTTCTCTGGGCGCTGGACGGCATCTCTGGAGGAATCTGGCCGGAAGTTCCGGTCCTGGAGGGCGGAAGTTCCGGCCTGTGCGCTGGAGCTCCATCTTCATCATTTCCAGCTCTCTCTCCATTGGCTTGGACTCCATGGCTTGTGTCTTGACCGATGTACCTGATTGAACATAGTGTATTTGCATGAAGTAGCAAGCCATCCAAGGGGGTGTCAAAGGTAGAGGTAGAGAGGAGCGAATTCACCTTATCATGTAGAGCTTTAACTCGAGCCCTTGTCATTGGTCCACTTGGGGGACTTGTTGGTCTTGATGTAGTGTCGTTGGTGAGCGGGGCTACATCATCTCCCCCCCTTGGGAGAGAGTCGTCCTCGACTCTTGTTCCTCCTCATCTCCATGATGTGGGGAGAGGTCCGAGATGTTGAAAGTGTTGCTCACCAAGTACTTGGATGTTGGTATGTCGATGACGTAGGCGTTGTTGTTGATGCGCTTGAGTACCTTGAAAGGCCCATCTCCTCTTGGCTTGAGCTTGGAGTTGCGTTCTTGAGGGAACCTTTCTTTCCTTAGGTGAACCCAAACTAGGTCTCTTTTCAAACACTCGTTCTTTCTTCTTGGCGTTGAGGCGGTTAGCTTGGCGAAGGACATGGTCTTGTATGGTTGCTCTTGTTTCTTCATGTAGTTTCTTCATGGCGGTGGTGCGCTCGTCGAAGTCCATGTTGGTCCTTTGATGAAGAGGGAGTGGAAGGATGTCGAGTGCCGTTGGAGGTTCGAATCCATAGACGACCATGAAGGGACTCCGTAATGTTGTGGAGTGTTTGGCTCGATTGTAGGCGAACTCCGCGTGGGGGAGGCAATCTTCCCATGACTTCAAGTTTTTCTTCACAAGTGTGCGGAGGAGTGTGGAGAGGCTTCGATTGACCACTTCGGTTTGTCCATCGGTTTGAGGGTGCGAGGATGATGAGAACAAGAGCTTGACTCCAAACTTGGCCATGAGCGACTTCCATAGATAACTCATGAACTTGACGTCTCGATCCGACACAATGCTTGCCGGTATCCCATGTAGGCGAACCACTTCCCTGAAAAACAATGAAGCAATGTGTGAAGCATCATCGCTCTTATGACATGGTATAAAATGTGCCATTTTTGAGAACCTATCTACTACCACAAAGATTGAATCATGCCCATGCTTTGTTCTTGGTAAGCCTAACACAAAGTCCATGCTTATATCCGACCAAGGTGCATATGGAATGGGTAAATGCATGTAAAGACCATGGGGATTGGATGTTGACTTAGCTTGTAAACAAGTGGTGCAACGGTTGCAAAGGCGCTCCACGTCTCGCTTCATGCGTGGCCAATAATAGTGTGTGGATAGCATCGAAAGAGTCTTGTCGCGTCCAAAATGACCCATGAGGCCACCTCCATGTGACTCTTGCAAAAGCAACTTACGAAGAGAAGACTCGGGTATGCAAACTTTGTTAGCTTTAAACAAGTAGCCATCATGCAAGTAGAAATCATCAAAACCTCGGTCAATGGAACACTTTTCAAAGATTGGTCCAAAGAAAGAATCGGAGGGGTAAAGTTCTTTGATCTCCTCAAGACCCAAAATGTGAAACTCCAAGCGGGTGAGTAGAAGAGTAATCTTGCGGGAAAGTGCATCCGCAACCACATTTTCCTTGCCCTTTTTGTATTTGATTACATAAGGGAAGGACTCTATGAACTCAACCCACTTAGCATGTCTCTTGTTCAAATTGTGTTGACTTTTCAAATACTTCAAGGACTCATGATCCGAGTGGATAACAAACTCTTTTGGCCAAAGGTAATGTTGCCAAACTTCAAGAACACGAACCAAAGCATAAAGCTCCTTGTCATATATAGGATAGTTGAGGCGTGCGCCATCCAACTTCTCACTATAGTATGCCACGGGTTTTCCATTTTGCATGAGGACACCGCCAATCCCAAGGCCACTCGCATCACATTCTATCTCAAATGTTTTAGTGAAGTCGGGAAGAGCAAGTAGTGGTGCCTCGGTGAGTCTCTTTTTCAATTCATCAAAAGCTTTTTGTTGTGCTTTGCCCCAAACAAACGGAACATTCTTTTTTGTAAGCTCGTTTAAAGGGCAAGCAATGGTGCTGAAATCTTTCACAAAACGGCGGTAAAATCCGGCAAGTCCATGGAAGCTTCTCACTTGGCCAACATTTGTGGGAGTGGGCCAATTGTGGATGGCCTCAACTTTGGAAGAATCAACTTCTATCCCGTTGGCGGAAACCACAAAACCAAGAAAAACCAATTTGTTTTGAGCGAAATGGCATTTTGGTAGGTTGGCAAAGAGCTTCTCGTGGCGCAAGATGCATAAGACTTCTCTCACATGTTGAACATGGTCCTCGAGATTTTTGCTATAGATGAGAATATCATCAAAGTATACAACCACACTCTTGCCAATGAGAGGTCGCAAGATGTGATTCATAAGACGCATGAAAGTCGAAGGAGCATTTGAAAGACCAAATGGCATGACGAGCCATTCATAGAGACCAAGCTTGGTCTTGAATGCCGTCTTCCATTCATCACCAATTGCCATGCGAATTTGGTGGTAGCCACTACGCAAATCAATTTTAGAGAAAATCGTGGCACCACTCAATTTATCTAACATATCGTCTAAACGCGGAATGGGATGGCGATAACGGACGGTAATGGCATTGATAGGTCGACAATCCATACACATCCGTTGCGTCTCATCCGGTTTAGGCACAAGAATAACGGGAACGGCACAAGGGCTAAGGCTTTCTCGGACGTACCCTTTAGCGAGGAGATCTTGTATTTGGCGTTGGATCTCCTTGGTATCTTCGGGGTTGGTGCGGTAAGCGGCGCGGTTTGGTAGGGGAGCGCCGGGTATGAGGTCGATGCGATGCTCGATGCCCCGAAGCGGTGGTAGTCCATGAGGTAGCTCGTCGGGGAAGACGTCTTGGAACTCCTTCAAAAGAGACAACAAAGACGAAGGAATGTTGGTTAAGTCATTAGTCTCCGACGAGAGGCCCTTGCAAATGAGCACGTAGTGTATGGTGGTGGATGGGTTGTCTTTCACTTCTCTCCACTCGCTTTTGGTGGCTAGGAGGACACTCTTTCTCTCATTCATATGTGGGTGGTGGCGCTCACTCTCTTTTTGGTGGGTAGCTCCCTCACCTCTCATCTCACTATGGTGGGTGTGGTGTTGTGCCCTCGCTAAAGCCTTCGCATTGTCGGCGATGATTTGGCTAGGAGTCATTGGGCGAAGCTCGAACTTCTTGTCCTTGACCTTGAAGGTATATGCGTTGGAGTAACCATCGTGTATGGCCTTCTTGTCAAATTGCCATGGGCGGCCAAGCAACATGTGGCACACGGTCATAGGCACCACGTCACACTCGACGGTGTCTTCATAGGGTCCTATCTTGAAGTTGACGGTGACGGTGTGTTGAATCTTGACATTGCCCTTGTCGCTCAACCATTGAACATGGTATGGATGAGGATGCTTGCGAAGCGTGAGGTTGAGCTTCTCACATAGCTCGGTGCTTGCCAAGTTGTGGCAACTCCCACCATCGATGATGACCTTGATTGACTTGCCACCAATGCCGGCACGCGTTTGGAAGATGTTGCATCTTTGGTCTTCCATAGCTTGGGGTTGAGTGGTGAGCACTCGAGTGACCACAAGAGAAGGGCTTGGATCATGTGTGCATAAGAGAGGGTCTTCTCCACTTTCTTCATCATACTCTTCCTCATTAGCAACGGCGGCTTGCACTAAGGCTTCATATTCACCCTCACTTAGAGTCTCTATGTCACCATTCTCCATAGTGATCATGACCTTGGTGTTCTTGCACTCAAAGGATTTGTGGCCTTGAGTACCACACTTGAAGCAAGTGACATTGGAGGGTCCCGTAGAGGCCTTGGAGGATGCGGTGGACGACACCGTTTGCTTCATGCGACTTTGGATAGAAGGTTGCTTGGAGGGTGTAGAAGATGCGGTTGGCTTGACACTTGTTGTAGGGGTTGGTGTAGCAAGTTTGGAGGCGAAGTATTGCTTGGACTTCGAGTACTTGATGTCCTCATTCACTTGACGCTCGGCCTTGGAAGCTTGGTGAACCAACTCAACCATGTTGGAGTATTGTTGGAATTCCACAACTCTCTTGATGGGGTAGTTGAGGCCATTGAAGAACCTAGCGATGGTTTGGTCCTCGGACTCTTGGATGTTTGCTCGCATCATGGTTAACTCCATCTCCTTGAAGAATTCCTCAACGGTCTTGGTGCCTTGCTTCAACTTTTGTAGCTTGTTGAAGAGATCGGTCTTGTAGTGTTTAGGGACAAAGCGAGCTTCCATCTCCTCCTTCATGTCTTCCCAAGTATCAATTGGAGGATCTCCCTTTTCTTCCCTTAGAGTGACAACTTGTTCCCACCAAGTGTTGGCATAATCTTCAAACTCGAGGGAGGCCATGGCTACTTTCTTGGCACCGGAGTAGTTGTGGATGCGGAAGATCTTGTCAACCTTGAGTGCCCATGAGAGGTAGGCCTCGGCATCGTCTTCACCCTTGAACTTGGGCATGTTGAACTTGAGCTTTCCATACATATTCTCTTCATCTTCCATGTTCCTTCGGCGAGGACGGATGCCTTCATCTCTTGCGACTTGAGGTGGTAGAGGAGGTCTTCCACGACCAACCATAGCATTGGGTTGGCGTTGGAGGTGAACACTAGCTTCACTTGGCTCATGTTGAGGATGTTGTTGCGGATCTTGACGAGGTTGTTGACGTTGTCCAATGTTGGCTCTCTCATCTTGATCATGTTGAGGTTGTCCTCGGCCCCTTTGGTCATGGCGAGGATGGTTCCGGAGGTCACGCCTTGGTGGATCTTGATGACCTTGGTCTTGAGCATCCACATGGGCTTGACGATGAGGTGCCGGGTCCATGTTGTGTAGGACGTTGTCTTGGGGTTGGTCGTCATGCCCATGGTGGGCATGGCGAGCCGCTTGAGGACGATCTTGGTGAAGAGCTTGTTCTTGTTGAGGACGCTCATGAGGACGAGCATGGCGATGGAACTCTCCGCGCCTTGAGTTTGAGCGAGAATCATCATGACGAGCGTGCGGTCGACGAGAGCGATGATGATCTCCATGCCTTGAGTCGGAGCTTGAGGACGAATGGCGATCATGGGAGTAGTCATCATGTGAGGAGGTCGATGACGATGAGGAAGTAGAGCGATGTCGATGTCGGCGTCCCAAGTTGGTGATGGCGCGCTCGAGGCTATCCATGCGCCGCTCCATGTTTGCATCATTGGCCGTCACTTGGTCATGCAAGTTGTCCGTAGCTTCATGAAGAAGATTCATATCTTGGTTCACTTGGCCGAAGTTGTGGGCCACTTCTTCATATTGTTGGTCGATGCGTGTCTCGAACAAATTGAGTTGGTCCTTGAACTCTTGGCGTTGCACCCATAGGTTGTGTTGGGTGGCCAACCTCTCGGAGGGGTGTAGGACCTCATCCTCCTTTCCTTGGTCTCCGTGCCTATCCATGATCACAAGACAAGAACTATGTTGTGGATGTTAGTGGAAGGAGACTACCTCTCACTCTTACCGTGGCAAGATAGTATTGAGGCAATCAACCAAGCCGAAAGTAAGACCAATTGTATCGGGACACACACAAAGGCACACGCAAAAGCTAGCAAATATGGTGTTAGGAGTGGAAGGTGGAAAGCCAAAAGACGAAATCCAAAATCGAGTATGTTGTTAAAAGTGGGTAAGATTCAAAAGTCACAAGTCAATAGCGGTGATCACAAAAGGCATACACAATGTGGAACACACACGTGGGACAAAATGGGGTTAGCGCGACGGAAAATGAGCACGAACAAAATTGGTCCTAACGAAGACTACTAGCTCGGTGTCACGCTAACGCAAGAGAGACCGTGGCTTGGTTGCAAAATTGAGAAGCAACAAGATTTGCGCAAGACGCCTCTCTTCTCTTTTCTCTCTTTTGCTTATAAGCTTTGGACTCGTTTGTGTATAGGTGTCACTCACACTCTTTTTTTTTTTATATATGCTTAGAAGCTTTCTTTTCTCACTATCTATGTAAGTATGTCACACTTCTTTTGCCTATCTTTTCACAACGAGCTTGCTTCGTAGCTTTGCTCAACACACGCACACCCTCACGGTCGGGACGCTTGCGCAATGCTTCGCAACACTAGAAAGCCACTCTCGATAGGAAAGGTACGCAAAGGAAGCTAAGGCTACAAGTTAGGTGCAAGTTATACCACTTGATGACGGTGGCCGACGAACTTGAACTTGCTATGGTGGAAGGTGTCAAATGAACCGCTTGGATCCTCGGGGTGCCGTCGTCGTCGTGGATGTTGCGGAAGCTTTGTTGTAGCTGAAATGGCACACTCGTCGAAGTCCAAACACAAGGGGTTAGTGCCAAAACGAAAAACGAAGTTAGCTGTGAAAATTTCGGCCAGGCGGAAGTTCCGGTCCTGAGGGGCGGAACTTCCGGTCCGTGGGCGGAACTTCCGTCGCAATCAGATCTGCGGGCTGTTCTTCGATTTGGGCGGAAATCCGGGCCGAAAATCTTCGAATTCGCGGAAAATTTGGCACTAGAAGCTGTGGGAAGGTGGGGGAATTGCAGATCAACACCAAAGACAAGTTTCTATTGGACCAAAACCACTCAAAACTCAACCAAATCACAGATCGGTCCAAAGGCAATTTGGGGCTATTTTTGGGGAATTTTTTGGAAAATTTTTAGAGACGAAATTGGGTGGGTGGAGGGTCAAAATCGCGATAACCAAAGGCTGCTGATACCATATGATGTGGTCTGAGACCCCGATTGTGGCCCGATCTCGCGAATGACCCAAGGAATCAAGGGGAAAAGAGGGGGAGAGGCAGAAGGACACTAAGAACACGAAGAACACACGAAGATCCACACACACCAACCCGATACAATCGATGCTTACCCTCACGGCTCGATGGACCGTGCCAATAGAATCCGCCCGGAAGAGACTCGAGGTAGAATTCCGAGAGGAGAGACCGGTGGGGAGGACGAATCAAGGAGTGGGAGAGAGAGTGTAAAACACTAGAATCTCACACTACCAAATCCATACATCCACAAGGGTTGCCTTGATTACAGAGGGATGATACCCAAGGGAGACTAAGCTCAAAGTTAGGTTTGAGTTCTAAACAAGTCTAATCTCAGATCTGAGCCAACTAGGCTATTTATAGTCGGGTAGGCGAATGGGTAAGTTACACGCTGAAAAGTAGTGCTGTGCTGAAGTTCGCGGTGGCGGAAGTTCCGGCCGACTTGGGCGGAAGTTCGGTCAGGGCGGAAGTTCCGGTCCTGAAGGCGGAAGTTCCGCCCGGCCGGAAGTTCCGGCCAAGTTCCGGTCAAGTTCCGAAATTAGCCCATTTCCTTGCAGTAACATCCAGGGCGTTTTGACGGACTTTCGGAGCTTGGGCGGAACTTGGGCGGAAGTTCCGGTGGGCGGAAGTTCCGGTCCTCGGGGCGGAAGTTCCACTGGTTCCACTTCTCCGGGCGCGGACGGCATCTGGAGGAATCGCCGGAAGTTCCGGTCCCGGAGGGCGGAAGTTCCGGCCTGTGCTGGAGCTCCATCTTCATCATTTCCAGCTCTCTCTCCATTGGCTTGGACTCCATGGCTTGTGTCTTGACCGATGTACCTGATTGAACATAGTGTATTTGCATGAAGTAGCAAGCCATCCAAGGGGGTGTCAAAGGTAGAGGTAGAGAGGAGCGAATTCACCTTATCATGTAGAGCTTTAACTCGAGCCCTTGTCATTGGTCCACTTGGGGGACTTGTTGGCCTTGATGTAGTGTCGTTGGTGAGCGGGGCTACATCAACCGGACCCGCCGCCACACCGCGCCGAGCAGCCGGTCCCCCAACCGGCCAGGCCGGGCCCTGTGCCGGTCGCGCCGGCGCACCAGCCGGTCCAACCGGACCCTGCCCCGACTGCCGCTCATGCCCCGGCGGCCTCCTTGAGTGGGGTCTCCAACCCTCGCCGCACGCGCTCCGGCCGCCAAGTGCGTCCCGTGGACAGGCTCAACCTCTCCGCCGTGGACTCCGTCCCTGACGTCGTCCCCACCACCTTTCGCCAGGCAATGCAGGATCCTCAGTGGCGTGCTGCCATGTCTGATGAGTACCAGGCTCTCGTCAACAATGCCACTTGGTCACTCGTTCCTCGCCCTCCGCGGGCCAACGTCGTCACTGGCAAGTGGATCTTCCGTCAGAAGTTCCACTCGGATGGCACCCTTGCGCGCAACAAGGCCCGCTGGGTTGTTCGTGGGTACTCTCAGCGCCCCGGCATCGACTATGAGGAGACGTTCAGCCCTGTTGTCAAGCCTGCTACGATACGTCTTGTTCTTCACATTGCTGTCTCCAGCTCCTGGCCCATACGGCAGCTTGATGTGAAGAATGCGTTCCTACATGGCTCCCTGGATGAGGTGGTCTACTGTCAGCAGCCCCCTGGGTTTGTTGATGCCTCTCGCCCTGACCACGTCTGTCGCCTCCACAAGTCCCTGTACGGCTTGAAGCAGGCTCCTCGCGCCTGGTACCACCGGTTCGCCTCCTACATCGCCACTCTGGGATTTGTTGCCTCCGCCACGGACACGTCTCTGTTTGTCCTCCACTCTGCGGCAGACACGGCATACTTACTGCTCTATGTGGACGACATCATCGTCACCGCCTCGTCGACGAGTCTTCTTGAGGGGCTCCTTGCGCGTCTCCATAGCGAGTTCGCCATGACTGATCTCGGGGATCTCCACTATTTCCTGGGTATGAAGGTCAGCCGGTCCTCGGCTGGTCTCTTTCTGTCACAGCGACAGTATGCTCTGGACATCTTACAGCAGGCTGGCATGTCTGACTGCCACCCCTCACCTACACCGGTCGACACGTCCTCGAAGCTCTTTGCTTCCGACGGCGAGCTTCTTCCCGACGCCACCGACTACAGGAGCATCGTGGGCGGCCTTCAGTATCTCACACTGACGCGCCCCGATCTCTCCTACGCTGTTCAGCAGGCCTGCCTTCACATGCATGCTCCGCGCACGTCTCACTTGGCTCTCGTGAAACGTGTTCTGCGGTATGTTCGGGGTACCCTGGAGTTTGGCCTCCAGCTCCACGCCTCCTCGTCGACCGCCCTTGTGGCCTACTCCGACGCCGACTGGGCAGGCTGTCCGGACTCGCGTCGCTCCACCTCCGGTTACTGCGTCTACTTCGGTGATAGTCTCATCTCTTGGTCCTCCAAGCGACAGACCACCGTGTCCCGTTCCTCTGCAGAGGCTGAGTACCGCGCCGTCGCCCACGCCGTCGCCGAGTGCTGTTGGCTCCGCCAGCTGCTCCAGGAACTTCATCGCCCCCTGAGCTCTGCCACGGTTGTCTACTGTGACAACGTCTCCGCCATCTACATGTCCTCGAATCCGGTGCAACATAAACGTACCAAGCACATCGAGATAGACATCCACTTCGTCCGCGAGAAGGTGTCCTTGGGAGAGGTCCGTGTTCTGCATGTTCCGTCCTCCCACCAGTTCGCGGATGTCATGACGAAGGGATTACCGAGTCAGCTCTTCCTCGACTTTAGGTCCAGTCTCAACGTCCGAGAACCTCCCGCTGGGACTGCGGGGGGGTGTTAGATTGCACATATTGTATTTACAGTAGGACTGTATTGTAATTGTAACCTAACCCTAGGCCTTTGGCCTCTTATATAAATACCGGAACCCCACGTCATTATACGTGTGAGGCTTCCCCCAAAACCCTTCTACATGCAAACAAATTGCTCGAGACAATGACGCATATGGTTCCTGCCAAAAAAAATATATTACATTTCACATGTATGCAGCCAAGTCTTGGTCTTGCATTATCCCTATCCACATACCAAATGAGAAATTTGAGACACTTAGAAAACACATGGTTGCGAGGTAGACACTTTGGATTCGCCGATTTGGGGTTTCCCCCTATATCTGAAGAAATCGTATACTATATGTGGAAGATTTCGTTATCCCACCTCCCAACCTTCCATTTCCGTAGCCTGCGCTCCATGTGACCTATCTCGATCAACTGAATCAAGAAATACTGCTACCATGAAACTAGATTTATCTTTTGGGCTCTAATCAAATTCAGTGAGGATCGATGTCATAGACAACTTTGATAAGTACTACTTTCTAGTTAAACGTGTGTATGCACCCTACCGTACGACAAGCCTCTAAAACCTACTCACGTGTCCTCTTTGTATGCTGATCCAAATCTAGCTATTCAGAGATAGGTGGAGTTACAAAAATAGTTGATCACTAGCATCTAAATAAGTCACTTAGGGTGTGTTTGGTTGGGGAACAAAGTGGAATGTAATGTAATGGTTTTATTTCAGGGGAATGGGTTCATTTCGTTTCTATGTTCGGTTGGACCTAAATATGGAATGGAATGGTTCCGTCAAGGTGTTTGGTTTGAGAGATGGAATGATGATGATTTGATTCAGCTCACCTCTAGTATAATAATCATGGCATAATTAAAATTCATAAATTACCAATCGATTCATAATTTTACCACCGTTTTGTTGCTCGTGCCGTCCATCGACTGCTGCTACTACTCGCACTGGCCGTCGCCTCCTACAGCTCGCTATGGCCGCTTCTTGCTGCTTTTGATGCTACTCGCCCGTCCCTACTGCCGCCTACTGCTGCGCTCACTATGGATGTCGCTTCCTGCTTCTTCAGATAGCCCACCTACCGCCGGCTGCTGCTCCCCAGGCCGCACCAATGGGAGTGTTGGTTCTTAGTGATGGAGGTCTTCAGATTATCTTGGTCGGTGTTTCTCGCATTTGTTCGTTTGTGGTGTGGTCTTCTACCCCAACAGTACAACAAGGAAGCAGTGGTTGGACAATCCCCCTTGAAGGTGTGTGTGCCAATACGTTAAACGATCTTCATATTGAGCGATTGTTCAAAACTTTAAAGGTTACTCTACGTTTGTATAGTTGTAGTCTTATGTCTATTTTTTATGGGAGTCGTGCTGAGTAGTATCAATAGGCAAAAGGTGGAATTAGATTCTCCGCGCCTATGTCTTTATGCAATGCCTTGTCCTTCCCTCCCTTGTCTATCTGCATTGCCATGTCGCTGCCCCTCCCCTACCTTTTCATCTACTGTATCGCGGGTGCCACCTTGGAACATCGTCATTACCAATGAGCTATCTCCCTCTCGCAATGCCATTGGCATGTGTCCACCAAGTTCATCATTGGTGGCAACAAGGCGTTTTACTACACTAGAGCGTGAAGGGGATGCTCACGGTCTGTCTAATCAATGTTGAGGCCATTTTTCATTGTTGCTATCCCGTTGTCTCTAAGCTCTCCCTTCTTTCCATCTTCCTCATCTAGGTTACTCCGTTGCTTACCTCCTCCTGCCAAAGGGTGCAAATAGGTTGGCTACTTGAGTCTCCTTGCTTAAAGTCTAGGTGACACTTTGCAATCACATCTAGAACCATTGCAGTGGCGAATCTATCCCATTTTGCTATGGTGAGGCATACCTTACTTGGCTTAGTTTTTTTCTTTCTTATTTCCTATAGACGACATATGGGCCTGGCCAAATCTTATGGTGGAGCCCGTCCCATGTTTTCACCTTGGCTCCGCCACTGGAACATTGTAGCGGGTGAATTCAGTGGTGAAGCCAGCCACAAAAACCTGCAGAATGTTAGTGCCTATATATCATCTCTATCTCTACTATCTCTACTACTTATAAAGGCACGAAGTTGCGTAGGAAAATTAAATCCACACCGTCCATATGCCTGCATCACACGGTCCACGATTATTGGTTCTCCCCTCCCCGTCCTTCCACAAATTTAGGCACCTTCCCATCTCTACTACTTATAAAGGCACGAAGTTGCGTAGGAAAATTAAATCCACACCGTCCATATGCCTGCATCACACGGTCCACGATTATTGGTTCTCCCCTCCCCGTCCTCCCACAAATTTAGGCACCTTCCCACTCTCAATTACAGTCAGCGATGTCTGCCTAATCAATTCGCCGATCACCTCCCTGTTTAGATCCGAAAATTAAGCCGCAAACCGTTCCCGCACGCACATCATCCTCGCGGAGTAGACCTGGCAGCCGTAGTTTTGAGATCCGATGAAGGTTCGCCTTATGCCCACTGCTCGCTGAAGGAGGCTGCAGCCGAGACCAAGTCTGGAGCAGAGTTTTGCGTTCTCGACGACATGGAGATGGAAGCTTCGCTGAGTATGGGATCAGAGCTCGCCGCAGACCCGTACTCCTCTCCCTCCTATAGCACTTCACGCCGTCTTCGCCCACTACATTGCAGCCGGCCTCTCTACACGACCACCAAGGTCGTAACCAGCGATGTCCAGGACGCGCCCAACGGCGAACATCTGTACCTCGGCCTCATCCACGTCCAGGACGCCGGGGCACCAGATTTTTCGGCACATATCGACGACCAGGATCGGGCACCAACTCGACGGCTGGATGGCAAGTGATAGCTCCGGCGATCATGTCCAATCAGCCACGACAGCTGTACCTACTTCATCATTGCCGCAAAGTGAAATTTCAGGTTTGATAAGTCAAATTCAAATTGGGAATATGAATTCGTGGCCTGCAGATCCATATTTCTCATGACAAATTGTATTCAGTTATCCATGTACGGGTATTTCTTGGAAATACTAATTCACCACGTGGTACTCTTGCAGATCTCACGACGAGAATTTCTTAATTGTACAGCTTAAGACAAGGTAACTTTCAGGTTTCAGCTCTCGACAAACTATTTATCTTTGTGTTCCTATGAACCTGACTTTAATGTTTGTATCAAAGATAAGTAGTTTTATCAAAACCTGCTACTTGACTGTCACAAATGTGCAATATAATATCCAGTGCAATTTTCATAACTCATTGATAATGAAGGAAAGAAAAACAGGTACATATACATATATTACATAAGTAGAACCGTGCACCCAACCGGTAGCCGCCGTACTTCCTTGGATGCCGCCTCCTCCTGCCCCTTGCGCTCCGCTCTGCGTCCACCACACGCGGACGAAAAATGCGAGTTGAGTTCCTTCCTGGCTACATAATTTATCGGTGTCTAGCTTATTATGCTACTATATGTACTTACAGGTTTGTTGAAGCTTGCATTTTTTTTGTAAGGCTTATTGCATAGGATAGAAGAAAACCCATGTTTAAGAAAATTAGTTTGAAATGTCATGCGGCAAATAAAAGTTTTCTAACTACCGAGTTCTGATATTTGGTATAAGAATGGAGACCAATCGACATATTATTTGATGGCCAATAGAGATTTGAAATATGGCACAGTTGAATGTAATAATCGCCAGAGTGGGGATTAGATCCTGGTAGATCAAATTAATCTTTGAATTTATTGATGGATTTCTGCTTTGGAAGATGAAATGCATTTCTGCAGGTTGGAGCACACTGACGGAGCGGCACTTCTCCTGAGGTGAAGTTCCAATATTCACATTGCAGTTTGTCCTGACCATATGAAATATTTGCTTCTTTGCAGTAATATATACTTGATATTCACTGGCGTTTCTTATTATTTGAAGTAAAAAATCATCATGTAATCTTTTACTTTCCTAATCAGTTATGGAACTCGGCCGGACCAACGAACCCGTTTGAAAAGAAATCAGCATGTTGCATTAGTATGTTCCATATGGATCAGGTCAAAATGCTTTCCAAGAGATGTATCATCCATGAATCCATACTGCTTGTCATGCCTCCTAGCTCATGATTTTTATTGGTTGATGTGTCTGTCTTACCTCCCGTCAGTAGCTAAGTACAGTTTGCTTCCATTAGCTTGACCTACAGCATTTTTTGGTGTTCGAATTCATCACTTTGGAGTTTTTTGTTTGGCCTATTTGATTTGTCATATTGCTGGTTTCAATTGGCTTGTTGTGCTTTTGTATTTTCTACATGCCAATTATATAATAATATATAGCATGTGTTTCTGTAGGCATTCTAAAAGCATGCATTGTTCAAGTGTATGTGTTTTTTTCTTTCTAACTAGGATCTCAGATTGTTCTAAAAAGATTTGGGCAGAAAGATTTCTCTGTTTACTTAATTCATTTATTTTCCTTGCAGAAATTGGTCGGAGTTGGTTATATGACTTTGCAAGCATGATAAATTTGCAATTGTCGATATTGTTTGTCCTATTTTATTATTATTCTGCTTGGTTCAAACTAGAGTATATCACTTATTTGAGAGGAACTGTGAAGAATTTTTCTCATACTACCTGTAGTTTTGTGTTTTTGTTATGATAGATGAGAAGATGCATGATTCTTTTCCGTTTCACATGGTTGTTATTTCGGTCTATTTTTGTATAACTGATCTACAATACAAAAAACTATATTTTTAGCAACATGGATTCTACTTGCAACTTACTCCGTATATGATTGTGTTTGTAGATGGGGTCAAGAATTTTAGGCTACACCAATCTCAGACATGGGGTTGGCTTGTTGCTTGCTTCTTACTCACCGCCAGTGGTTTCGCTCTTACTTGTGTGTTTTGCTCATTCATTTGCAAGATCAAGAATTTGACATTCATCGTGTTCTTCTAACTGTTGTACAATGATGTCTATCCTATATAGATGGAGCGCTCATCTTTTTTATCAATGTATTGAGCAATTTGTGGTTAGTTCCGCTGAATAAAGAATTTTACAAAAAGGGGTGTCGGGGGTTCTGAATAAATGATTCATTCAAACTTTTTATTTCTGAATATAATTCGTTCAAACTTCAAAATGTTGATAGTGCCTCATTAAATGTGTGTCGCTTAATGATTATATCTTTTGATCATTATAGCTTAATTACACATTTCATTTTTTAGGAACATATTATATTGTTAGGTGGGAATAATGAGCGGTATAATTTTAGGACCGGAGGCGGCAGGTCGGTGCAAAGCATATATATTGATGGTAGCACTTGAAAACCACTAATGACTCATGAGTTAGGATTGGAGGTGGCGGGTCGGTGCAATGCTACTATTGCCTTTGAGTGGGTGATAATATGGATGAAACAATCACTACATCCCAGTAGAGTGATTGTTACTATTAAGAAAATTAATTAATTAACGGTAAACAAGACGTGCGTTGCACAGGCATGCTTACTAGTGGAACAAAAACCCGTGGAGTGTTAGTGCCTAGATATTATTGAACAATACGTAAATATTGAAAGAGGTGAAGGGGTTTTACAGAAAAGTCGTGGGACAGGGATCACATGGACCTGGTAATTACTCGTTTCATAATAGTTAATTAACACAATATGTCAATAACACGCACGTCTTAGAGGGACGACTTGGCAGTAAAGTAGACTGCAGTAAATGAGTTGGTAGCCCCGTAGCACACGGCCTGCACTGCAGGAACTGCGCATCCGATCTTTGGCGATTGGCACCGGTATCATGGGGCCAAACCAACCGGGGGTCGACGTGCAACCTCGCGCCGACACGCACGCCGGAATCGGCCGCCGGACGGCGTCCCACTCTGCCGATGTGTCGACTGCTCCGCTCCGGCGCCCCTGCGTGTCTCTTCCGGCTCGTGTCTCCGTCAGGGCGATTCCGACCTGGTCGACGAAGCCGGACGGTTGATCCGTTGATGAATCATGAGAGGAGATCCGTCCAAGGCAAGTGACGCCGTCGTGACTAGACCGCGACCGCGACGTGCCGTCGCTCGCGTATTCGCATCAGCTGGTAACCGCGCCGCGTTGAACGCGGTATGTGCGTCGTTGCAAGCCGTAAAGTGAGCCTTCTCCAACGGTGGCGGCGCCCAAGGCATCAGACTCCTCTCAGTTTTGGGCCCATCCTCACCTTCTACTAGTAGTATTTGCAGAGGGCAGCCGAAAAGATAGAGGTATCCTAATCTTGGCTCCCCTGCATCTCTACGTGGGAGCATCAAATCCGCAAACTCTTTTTCCAAACAAAAAGATGTCCCACAACCTCAATCAACTCTTTCCTTCTCTGCACTCGGAAAATGCACTGACTTGCGTCCGTTTGCCAAGTTGAGAAAGACAACGAATTGTGTCGTTTTCGAGCTGACAGGGAAATGCCACATGGAGCTTGAGCTACGGAAGTAGGAGGTGGGTAGGTACGATAACGGATTTTCACAACTCTAGTTGCAAGAAATCTTCCACGCTTGGTTACGCTAAGCAAGAGAAGACCCAAAGAGGTCTAGTGTGAAAGTACCTGCGGCCTGCCTCATTTGGATGCTCTTTATTGGGAAAACTGATACTACCTCCATTCTAATAAATAAGGTTTATGCTATTTTTTTTTAAATCAAACCACATAAAGTTTGACCAAGTTTTTACAAGAAAATATTAACATGTAAAATACAAAGTTAATATTATTAGATACATCACGAAACATGTTTCCATATGGTATCTGTAGAATGATATACTTGTTAATAGATTTATCTAAAGTTTGGTGATACTTAATTTTAGAGAGAAATAAGCCTTATTGATTAGAATGGAGGGAGTATAATAGAGTCAAGGTGATTGATTGTGCACAGCTCAAATCAAGTATAACAAAGTGTTGCCATCAGTTTGTTTGTAGTCAATATATTGGTGTAGCTATGCAAAACCCAGTTCAACCTCATTTATTTGTGTCTATGGTCCTCGTACCAGGAAATAAAGTGTCATTTACATGATATTTGTGTGGTATCAAATACAACATTCACTAGATTAAATAGAGTATGTGGAAAATAAATATGTAATATCTAATTGGTAAGGAACCTTGAGTATTTCATGGATATTTTCTGATACAAATCTGCATGTGTATCATCTACTTATGTCCACTACAAATCAAAATATTCATAGACATTTTGTTTGGGTGCACGTAACATTTTTGCTTCCTCCGATTCATAGTAATATTGATCAGAGGGAGTACCTTTTGTTAACCAGTTCTTATCTGAAAATTTCCGGGTAAAGGCAATTTTTTGAGAGTAACTCCGACTTTATTGATCAACGTTTAGAATTACAGGAATCAACATAGTGTCATGGGGCTGAAGCAGCCACAGGTGGCGCCCCTGATCTAAAGATAAAGCAAAGCGAGCTAAACTATGAGCCTCCATATTTGAACTTCTCTCTTCGAACGTAAAGACACGTCATGGAAGTCTGATCTCTGAATGTTTATTTCTTGAACAATTGCAGCATATTGTCCTCTAGTTTCAGCAGCAATGTCTAAAACCACCTGTCTACAATCAATCGCGATGACAAGACGATTAAGGGCAACATCAGTAGCCAAAGCAAGAGCTTCGCGGCATGCCAGAGCTTCCAAAGTAGGAGGATCAGAAACACCCTTGAAAACAATAGCTGATGATCCCATGTACTGCCCATCACCTCTCCTCATCACCACTGCTACCGAACCAGTAGATTTGTCTCTAGAAACAGCAGCATCAACATTTGCCTTGATTAGACCCTCACTCGGAGGGATCCATCCTTGATTTTTCACACGATGAACTGTCGCCACTTCACCAGATGATGGTTTAGGTATTAATGCCAGCTCATCCAAAAAAACGCCTCACAAAACAATGGGTTGATAACGGACTTTGGAACTCCCCTTTAGGAATTGCCTTCCGTCGCGCCGTCCAAATAGCCCACAACAAAACACCCATTAGAATGAAATGCTCCGAGGTGAGAGAATCCATCATGTTAAACAACCAACTCCTTGCATTTGGCTCTGTGGTAGCATGCATGTGTTCAACCACTTCCTCATCAGCTAAGGCCCAAACACTTCGCGCCATTGGACACTCCAAAAGAGAACGACGCCATGAATCTGTCCTTCCGCATAACAAGCACGAGCTAGAAGTGGCAATATGACGATGGTGCAGCAAATCACCAGTGGGAAGGGACTGCTCAACAAGTCATCTTTGAGGGTACATTAACCTTCCAAAGTTTAGTCCATCTCTTTGACTTTGCAGAGCTATCAGAACTAGCTAGAGGCCATTCCTTCCAACCAAGCTTCTCTCCGGTTCCTTATATCCACCAACATCCTATAAGCCGATCTGACCGTGAAAATACCACGCTTGTCAAAATTCCATGACCAGAAATCATTTATATTCCGGGTACATAAGGGCATACCCAAGATCACATCACAATCAGCCTAAACAAAACACTCCTAGATCCTATCTTGCTTCCACGATGCAGAGGAAGCATTGATAAATTCACTGACAAATTGTGGTGGCTCATCTGATTAAGATGCAATCAGTCTCATCATCTTAGTGGTTTTTCCATCACCAATCCCCGAATCGGGCCTAGGGAAAGAGCTTGCTTCCCTTCTACAAGTGCACGCCAAATTTGAGAAGGGTGAGACCCCACTTCTGCATCCAGAAACTCTGTACCGGGAAAGTAAACATCCTTTAGAATTCTGGCACTTAGGGTATAAGGGTTCTGCAGAATCCTCCACACCTGGCGAGCAAGGAGGGCTAGATTAAAAAGCCCCGTGTCCCTGAAGCCCGGCCCTCCCATGTACTTTGGTTTGGTCATCTCATCCCAAGAAACCCATGCGGTCTTGCGCTCACCTGCCTTGCTACCCCACCAAAATTTCAGAATGAGAGAATCTATATGCTTGCACAAACCCCGGGGTAATTTGAAACATGCCATAGAGTAAATAGGGACAGCTTGAGCCACTGATTTGATTAAGACCTCTTTCCCACGAGCAGACAAGATCATCTCCATCCACCCTTGTACTTTACTCCAGACCCGGTCCTTCAAATATTTGAAAGCACCATTCTTGGACTTACCAACATCACAAGGCATACCCAAATATTTATCTTGTAGGCTCTCATTTGGAACACTTAGAATGGCCTTCAAATAATCCCATTTCACGCGATCATAAGCATTCATCATATCAAGTTTCAGGGCACACGAGCTATGCTTTTTGGATTTATTCCTCTCCATAAAGTGTAAGCATTCCTAAGCAGCAATTATATTATCAGTAATGAGACGGCACGGGACAAAGGCTGATTGCTCCTCTGAAATAATATCAGGAAGAATGCGTTTCAAGCGGTTAGCCACTGTTTTAGACGCAATCTTATACAAAACATTGCATAAACTGATAGGTCTAAACTGAGATAGAAGTGAAGGATTTTGGACCTTTGGGATCAGCACAAGTACTGTTTCATTAATAACTCCGCATTATCCTCTCCCTTAATAATTCTCATAACAGCTTTCGTAATTTTCTCCCCACACAAGTCCCAGTTCCTCTGAAAAAAGTGTGCCGGAAAGCCATCTGGTCTCGGTGCTTTAGTTGGGAACATTTGGAACATCGCCTTCTTGATCTCAAGCATGGTGTACGGCGCAGTCAGCATACCATTCATATCAGCAGTAAGCATGGTGTAAAGGCAATGGTTTTGCTTCGTTTGATCGTTTCGATTTCACTAGTAAGCGTGCACGTGCAATGCACGTCTAGACTTAACATATGTTATACCAATATACTATGTTAATCATGGGCGGATCCAGCACAGAGTCAAGGGGGGCAGCTACCCCCACTCAATTTTCACTCACATTGTAATTAGTTAGCTAAAGACTGGTTTGCCCCCCTCAGCAAATATATTTTCACTACTTTGCACATTTTTGCCCCCACTAAAATTTTAACCTGGGTCCGCCCATGATGTTAATTCTTGTTTCGAAAACATAATTTATAACTAACACATAATTTTAACCCATGATTAGTGGACAAACAAAGAAGCGTGTTCACCAACTGATTGCAAGATGACAGCCTATATCCTCAGCCACGAAGATATGTTTTCTGAACAATGTATAGCATCCTAATAGGCTTCATATATTTTATTAGAAGGGGAAAAAGGTCCAACACCACCTCTAAAAAAGAAAGCAAATTCAGATGCTCAAACAGAACCAGCAGGGAGCTAAGCATCTACAGATTTTTGTAAGTGAAAAGGGCGCAGGTCCTCTTCACCAGCGAGACACCATTCCCTGCAGTCGGCTCTAAACTTGTCAATCATGGACCAGCTCAAGCTCATAAGAACAGAAGGTTATCCCAACGTGTTCCCCTATTATCAAGCAAAAACCCAACTGAAAGCCACCAACCTGGAAAGCCTGCAATTTTGTCAGCTGAGTGTTTTCTTCCCACCTAATCCATGAAAAGATGTTTCTGGACAACGAAAATACCAAAGACATGAGAAATTAGAATTTACTGAGTAAAATATGTAGTACATGTACATCCACAAATAGGTGCTTAAATGCTATATAAGTTAACACAACTTACGTAATGCCTTCCAGGAACCGAAGAATTCATCTACTCTGTAGAAGATTTGAAGGCGCATATCTAATCTCATCATAGAAGGTTTAATGTATGCAAGTGTTAAGAAATTAAAGAAAAATCACCCTAATGCATAGTATAAGAGTGGATCATAAACATACCTACTTTTCTGGATTGCTCGAGATTTGCTTTCATGAATTTCTGAAAACAACACGAAATTTTTGAAATAGATACAGTAGGTTTATTCGCATTGGTTGGTGATGTCTTAATCTGAATGCCAATTATTCTTTTGGGGCTTCAACAAACAAAATTCAGTCTTTGAGGGGGCCAGTAGGTAGTAGGTTTACACATCCAGTTATGGATATATACCAGCCTGGAGCTCTGAATCTGACCTGTCCAGGATGTGTAAGATTCGAGTGTGGACTTTGCACCAGCTTAACCAATCTCAGATGATACAAATCCTATTACTCCATCCCAAGGGAAAAGATGGTATCCATATTTTTATCTGCCTCCGGAATTCTCTGGTACAAAAATAAGATAACACGTGAGTACTACATATGATCAGTAGGTAAGTACAAAGTACAGTCAATGGGAAATATGAACTCACTGCAAGTCTAAGACAATGGAAGGCACATACCAACAACTTGTTATAAAATCTATCCTCTACCGTGTCTAACAACTTAGCACCATCATCCATTACCTTTAATAGTATTGTATTACAATTTTAACCAACAATTCACATTTGATAGAGACCGTTACCATTTTGTGGGTCTCTGACAAAGAAGAAGATGACAGGGTGTATGTTGGAGTAATCCACTTCCAGCTCACCAGCTGGTGCCACTTGTGCAATCGTGCAGGGCACCGCTGTCAGACCACTGGAGCCAAGATGACAATACACATCTTTGAAACAAATGGTACAGAGCCTGACATAGTGCAATTTACAGCAATTAGTATAACCCACCAAGATGGGTAACAACGGTTGTAAGGAGCATACACAGTAATCTCAAAAAAAAAAGGAGCATACACAGGCATGATGTGTAAATCCACTAAACAGGAAGCAGGGACATGGAAGAAACCCTATAAACAACGCATTATTCAGGTACCTTTCAGTGACTCTCATTGGAGACTGACATCATGTGACAATAACAAATTCAGTGAGACAGTTCCTTTTCTAAGTTCCTGATTTAAGAAAATATACATTATTCAGTAATATATGTTCTCTGACAAAATTCTTCTCAGCTATTTTCTGAAACTCATTGCATATAAGGGCAATCTGAAAAGATGTTTAGGCAACATAAGTATTTGCAATCAATTTTGTCCAGTGAAAGAGCAATGGCACCTCAATTTCTGAGTCTAAAAATGATACTCGTTTAGACTGAAGTTACGCTGCTTGTGCTGGTTAGGTCTTGAACAATACCATAGATGCACAGAAATATACCCGACCCAATAATTTACCTTCATGCAGAAAAGGGGGTCAGGTTTTGCCTGTTGGTAGTACGGCTGTGGGTACGTCACAGGTAGGAGCGCTTTAGCGATGCAGCAATGCTTTGTGTACTTGAGTGCCACCAAGAACCTACAATCCTCAAAGAATAACATTCAAAACTAATTGATAGTAAGAGAGGAGTGAAATTATTAGCATTTTTTTTTTGCTGCTGTTCACCTTGAATAACTTGCATCATCCCTCGACATGAGTGGCAACCGCAGTGGTGCCTAGCCCTGGTGCGGACGGAGCACGGTGAGACCAGTTCGAGTCGGACAGGGATGCATGGCAAGGAAAGCACACATCAGCGGCGCGGCGTCTGTTACCTGTGGTTGTTTGCGCCATGGAGGCCATGGGTCGATGGAGGTTCCCTCTGCGTCTCACCGCGATTCTGATGGCTACGCATTGTTGGTAGAGGGGCTTGAGGTAGCAGCGAGCCGGGCAGGCGCCCTCGATTGGAACGGCGCCGTCGTGTGGGGAGCCAAGGAGCCAGAGCAGGCGGTCAGGCGCTTGCGCGTGGAACGGCGACCTCGCATCGACAAGGGGACGGGGGCGGCAGTGGGGATCGCGTGGAAAAGAACAACAGGGTGATCGCTATCTGGATCGTGCGGGACGATCTATTAGCCAGCGGTTTGATTAGACCTGGCTGTGCGTGCGAGTGCGGGCGTCTAACAATTGTTTTAGTGGTAATCTGAGCCGGTGGATTAAAAGATTAGAGGGTCAAGATTGTCTGGATCTGCCGCTCTGCCTCTTTTAATAGTAGTGGAGATGTTACCAAGCTGGGCCCGACGAAGCAAACAAACACAAACTACCGTTACCGTGTGAGAAGCCCAATAGTGACCTTCACTAACAGCCGAGCTAGGCCGGCCCAACCAATTTCACGGCCCTTCACGGAGCCTCCGCACGTGGGCTGTCCCGTGCGGGCGATGAACCCGAAGCTGCTGCTTTGGAAATCCGACGAACAATCCGAGGAGCTCCCCGTCCTCTTCTTCTCCCCCACTGGCGACGTAGGCGAGGAATTCTTCTTTCCCACCAGCCGGAGATCAAATTGCTTGGCGATGGAGGTCTCGGCCAGGCTCCGCCCGCCGCCCGCCGCCTCGACGGCGCCGCCCCGCCACGGCAGAGGGTCCCTGGGGCGGTTTCTCCCGTCGGCCCGCTCAGTCCCCCGCGCAGTTTCCACCAAGGTACACTCTAGCACCTGCTCCTTGGAGCCCCTACTTTCTTGGCACTTTACCATTATGTGGCTGCTCAGTACGGCAGCGGGGATTGTGAGGCCTGTAGCTCCGAGCCTCCGATGCTTCCCTCCCGGGGGGTTGCTGATTCTGAAGGTGTCTGGGATTTGATGTTGTGGCGCTTCGCGGCCGGATTCGTATTTTGGTGTGCCCTGTTTACCTTTTTGGTCCCAAATTGTTCGTCATGTCTAGTGGAAATGAAGGAGAAGGAAGGCGCTAGGACTTGTTTGATCCAAAAGGGTCAGGGCTTCACTATATACCGTGCGAATGGGGAAATTTCTACATTTATGGCTTCTGAAAATTGTAAAGCTGTCTAAATGAACCCGGGGACAAAATTTATCAGAATGAGCATGAATGAGCTAATGAAATGTCCATGGTCGAATGGGCTAGGAATTACTGCATTCCATTTTGCGCAATGTTGTTTCTGGAATGGTGAAAATGCCAAGAAAATGCATGTCTCATGTGTTGGTTGGGTTGTGATGCCGATGCTTCCCTCCCGGGGTCACTGCTTCAGAAGGTGGTTGGAATTTCGCGTTGTGGCACTTGGCAGCTGGATTTATATTTTAGTGCGTCCTGTTTACTGTCTAGCATTTGCTCGAGAACTGTTCGCTGCCGTCTTGGTGGAAACAAAGGAGAAGAAGCTAGGACTTGTTTGATCCAAAGGGTTAGGGCTTAGCTGTACTGTACGAACGAGGAAATTCCTAAATTTATGGTTTATGAAAATAGTAAACCTGTCTAAATGGACCAGCAAAAAGCTGAGACGGATTTGTCGAAATATTCATGGGTCGAATGGGCCAGGAGTTACTGCATTCCATCTTATGCAATGTTGTTTTTGGAATGGCGAAAGTGCCAAGAAAATGCCTGTCTTATGTGTTGGTTGGCTTCTGATGCCTTTGTAAGCACATTCTAATAAAATTCCATAAATTGTGTCTTCTCGTGTCAATCCGTCCTACTCGTTTCCCCTCTTGGTGGTGGCATTGGTCTCCGTACTGAATTTGGGTTCACCCCAAGACCCCTTTATCGCTGCCAGATTCCATTGATGTCAGCCTGGCCACTTATATAAGGTGAGTCCTGTGGTTTGGTCGATCCTGAGCCAAGGGGAGTAGTCTGGGTCGACGTCATGCCATTGGAGACGCTGGTGGTTTCATCCTCAGCTGTGGGCCAACATCAAGTTAGTTTGGTTCATTGACAACGTTCTTCTCGTGGGCTGGTTGTTGGGGCACTTGCAAAAGCTTGGCATGACCATGGTCATTTCCTGTGATGCCGCCGACAACCCTGGGCACCAATCCCCTCCTTGGAGGCATCGACTTGAAACCCCTCTACTTCAGACCCCTGAGTCCTGCTTGGCTACTGTTCAAGCTACTGTAACTGCTTGGTGGAAACCCGTGGATGGCTGTTCGGCTCCGTTTGGATGTTTGTATTGGGAGGCTTGGCATTGCATTCGGTGTAATATCAATATCCTGAGGTATTTGCATTGACATCAATACCAATATTTCTGTTTGGATGGTTAGATATTTGGTACCTAGAATTGAAACCCTGGTTGAATGTCAAATCCTGTTTGGATGGTCAAAGTGATGTATTGAGTCAGATACATGTTTGCAAACGATTTAAACACACACACAGATCATGCATCAATGGACAACGCAAACAATCAAGAGGTGCCCAAAAAATATTACATCGGTTAGATCGGGGTTAAAACGTCGTCTTCTTCCTGCTCTCTCACCACCGCGCGTGCTGCCGGCATCCTGCTCGGAAGTGGAGCTCCAGCGTCCTGCGGGGAAGAAACAGAGGAGGGCGGTGAGACTCGGAGGGGAAAACAACGGGGGAAGGTGGAGGGAAGGGCGGCGGTGGTCGGCGGGGAAGAAGCAGAGGCGGGCGGGCGGTTTTGGACCTCCGCCGGCGGGGTATTCTGTGAGCCGCCGCCGTCGCTTGGTCTCGCTAGGGTTGGCGGAACGAAAGATGTTCGTCCTCGCTCCAATGCCAAGAGATGTCGAGCTCACACCCTCTTCATTCGGGAGGGGCCAAGCGATGTGTTATTTGGGCTGGCCAATATTGAGCCCGAATGCCTAGCCCGAATACCTAGCACAGCCAAACAGGCCAAATTGGGGTATTCGAGCCCCGAATGCCTCAATACCCAATGCCATGCCCAAATGCATACATCCAAACGGTGCCTTCAAGATATTCTCCGATGCTTGAAGCTTGCAGGCATAGCCTCCCTTGCAGCAGAAGCCTTGGCTCCATCGATGGGATCAAGCGAACATTTAGTAGTTTTAGCACTTCATTTGTTTTTCTTGTTGATTGTATCTTTTGCGGTTTTATGTTCTTGTCCTGTTTTATGTGTTTGTAATCTGTAGCCGGCAACCGTAGTACGATACCCTGTATGCTTTGCAGGTTGTGGCTTTATTTAATTTAAAGCTAACTCACTGTGAACCTTCTGTCAAAAATGATATGTTGTGTGCGGATGAAATGGACACTAAATCTGTTTTGATGCCAAACTATGATTATGAACTATGTCCTTGGTTCTTATTGTTATATCTACATTTCTTATGTCAACTGGTGAAGCCTTGTCAAATCATAATTGACAGAAATGAGAAGTATTCATATGTAACCTTTAACTGTAGAATATTTTGCATATATAGAATCAAATGTCTGCATATTCTGATGGAGTTATTGGTAGGCTGTAACAGTAAGAAGAGTACATTGTAAATGGATTAGAATAAAAAATTATACAGAATTAACCAAGTGGAATCAATCATTGTTGATTGTCTGTGTTTAGCTGTGACACAAAACTAGAATGCCTTGTGTGCATGGCCCATTCCACCTACTTGATGTCCTATTACTCGAAGATTCTCTTACTGACAAAGAAGTGCATCTTAACTGATTATAAGTCCCAGCATGTAAGTGCCTTTCTGACACTAATTGTTGGTTCATAAGTATATATATCGGACGCAACCTTCTCTTAAAAAATCTAATCCGTTATGTGTGGTTTACGAAGTCAATGTGCTCATATTATGCCAAGTTAATCTGGGCCCATTGCTACTGTCACTTAAGGTAGAAAATACTGCTTAATTTGTTCTGTCCAGCCTTCATTTACCTTGTTACCTAGACTCACGCGCACTGAAAATGCTGGAAGAGCAATAGCAACAGAAATCCTTTTCTTGGTGACTCCAGTAATGATGTTGGTTAAATATTCGTAGTCAGTGTCTTCCTTTTCAGCCTCAGCCTACACACGATCTACTCTGGAGAGTGGAAGTTGGATGAGTATCTTTTAATGTCCTATGGGTGTTATTTTGTTCCCCTTCATTCTCTGTGTTCTATTGCATGATGTGGATTGGCTAGCTAAGTGACATCCAGTTTGATAGTAGAAGACTGTGTTTAATAAGTTTTCTTACCAACACAGATTAGAGCAAGTGCAGTTAATGGCCTGCAAAGAAGCAAGAGTAACCTCGAAAAACTATTCTGCTATGACAAATCTGTTTCAGAGGAGGATATTGGGACACCAGCTGGTTTAGACTTGGAAAAGAAGGAAGTTGGGAAGAATCCTCCTTGTGTGAGCTGTGAAACTAAAGGCGCTGTGCTGTGCAGAACTTGTGCTGGTTCAGGTTTGTACGTCGACTCGATAATGGAGAGCCAAGGAATTATCGTAAAAGTCAGATGTCTAGGTAAACAAGTTTGGCTATCACTTCTGCAGCAATTTGTAATGTTGTATACATGTTACATGATTCATGCATGTTTGTGTTGCAATTACTGTAGGCTGTGGAGGAACTGGAAACATTATGTGCTCCAAATGCGGAGGTCGTGGGCACACATGAAGTGCGAAAGTTTGTGATTCTCGCAAACAAAAGAATGTAATTCAAGTAGCATCTTCTTCGTGTACATCGGTCGGCGTTACAACACTCCCGCAAAGAGGTTTACAGTTAAACGTCAGTTGGGATTTCGGCTTGTGCAAGACGAGCAAAGAGAAGCATAGCATATGGTGCTGAGTTAGCTGCTCCAGCTTGAGTCCGTTTCTGTTCGAACATCTGACATTATTTTGTACTATTCAAAAGGATCTCTGTTATGTCAGCTTACTGTTCCCCACTGTTTGGCTATGCTCGCTCGTTGATCCATTTGTTCTGTCTTTGAAGATTCAGATAAAGCGGTTTTGCCTTCTGAACATGCAAACAGTGAAACAAAAGCAGCAGACATATGTCATCTACTTGTTGAGCTGCTGCCTTATGCTTGGACAGGTAAGCCGTACGTCGCACATATTCTTTGCCCCATTTTTCAATTTGTGCATGTGCATATTCTCCAGGTAAACAGCTGTGTACTTGTTGCTATTGCCTGTTGGGATGAAAGATGATGCGGTAATATTCCAAATGTTTTCAACAGGGGAGATGTAATTCTTCTATATTGTTTTTCAACCCTTGCTCTTGCCTTGGCTTCGGAGTAAGATAGCTGTTGTGTGATAAGGTTGGCTAGAATGAACGGTCAACATCGCACGGAATTTACAAGGTACAGAATCTTATGCACCTGACCGAGCCAAATTCGAATATCAACACACCTAAATAGGCTGCGAAACGGCTATACTCCTAAACTGATAATTTGTCGGGTGTCTCTATGTCTCACTTGAATGAGATTTTCTTAAGTCTTAGTTAACTCAGAAAAGTGCAACTACAGTTTAAAGAAAAGTGCAACTCGGTCCAGTTGCACATTTTTGGCAGAAAAGTGCAATTGCACTTTTTTAACAGAAAAGTGCAACTCAAGCACTTTTTTGTAAATGACTTAGACTTAACAAAATCTCAGTTGACTGAGACATAGCAAAACCGTAATTTGTCATCGTCAATCTATTGCATACACGGACTCAGATGTGTAAAGTTTGACCGGTGTTACTCTAGATCAAATTACACATGGCCCTAATTAATACCTACCGTAGCTAACCAATATGCTTCTCTTGAGCCTTGGAGCAACATCTCCTTCTCCTGCAAGGCTGCAAATCCACCGGCATTTTCCAGCCTCCCAAAAAAGCAAGGTATACTTAATCGATCACTTTGCTTTGCCGACGCACAGGTAGGAATTCCAAAAGAGAGGAAAAATATCACTTGTCCACCAAGCCATGTCTGATCCATCCAAGAATCTATTCTTCCTCCTCTCCCGAGTCCTGACTCCTGAGAGCTAGGCTGCCTGCGACTATATATACATCTTCACCGCAAAAGACCACCGGCATCACTCACCAGCACCAGCACAAGCATCCCAAAACACGAACATTCTTCCAGTACATTTGTCACATCGATCAGCTAGCCATGGACAGGGCCATCAACCGCACCTACGAGGAGTACACCCCCGTCGTCGAATGGAGCCACTCCGCGGACGCCAGCTTCGTCAAGATCATCGTCCCAGGCAAGCAATTCATATCATTTCATGAGTTCATCTCGCTGCATATATACAAGAATCAGCAATTACATGAACTCTGACATGATCGGTCTGTATGTATATTGGAATATGGCGTGCAGGGTTTAAGAGGGAGGAGATCCGGGTGCTGGTGGACAACCACCGCCACCTGCGGACGCGCGGCGAGCGGCCATTGGAGGGCAACAAATGGAGCCGCTTCCAGAAGGACCTCCAGCTCCCCTCCGACTGCAACGTCGACGGCATCCGCGCCAAGTTCGAGAACGAGGCGCTCACCATCACGCTCCCCAAGAAGCACCCCTCGCACAAGGCCCCGCCGGCGACACCAGTAATGCCGACGCCGGCGACGCCCAAGCCCGAGCCGAGGAGGCCGACAACTGCCGCGCCCCAGAAGCCGCCACCGGCGCTCCCTGAACCAGCGAAGCCGACGGTGCTGCCTCCTGTGCCCACTAAGAAGTCCTTCCCTGACCGCAGGCCGTCGCTGCCCAGGAAGCCGTCGGATATCCCTGCGCCGGCAATTCCCGCGCCTCCCGTGCCAGCACCAGCTGCTGCCACCCCGAAGCCGGCGGAGGACTGGTTGAAAGAAGAGGCCAAGAAGGTGCAAGCGGCGGCGGCGGCCGAAGAGGAGGAGAAGCGGATGGAGAGGGAGGCGAGAGGAAAGATGGAGGAGGACCGGAAGATGGTGGAGGAGATGAAGAAACCCAAGGTGGCGGAGGGGATGATGGGGGACATGGACATGGCGCAGCAGAGGAGGCGCCGTGGTCTGCTGGTGAACGTGGCGGTGGCGGTGGTGGTTCTCGTCGGGATCACAGTGTACGTGTGGCGCAACCTGAGCGCGGCTGTCGGCGGCGACGGCAATGGGGCTGTCGGAAGCGGGAGCTACGGTGACGAGATGTGAATGTGAATGTGATCGAGCAGCTGGTGCGAAGGATATATTTGAGGTGTGTGAGGCCGAGTGAAAGTTCATACGTGTGCGGGTGTGGTCGAGGAGGCTCGCAAGTACCAAAATGCAAGTATATACGGATGTGGTTTGTTGATCATGTATATGGTGTTGCAGATTACAAAGACATGCTTTGGCTGATCAACCAAGTGAAATAAAAAAAGATCTGCACACACTTTTAACTTCCTATATGTATCCCGCCTGATCACTCTTATATATGTTTTTTTTTTGACAGAAATTGGCGCGCTTTATTGATCACATAACATCATTACAAAGTTCTTTCCGGACAGCAACCGAAACAACATTGAAATAAAAATTACAAGACTCAGAATCACAAGACCGAGCCAAAACATGTGCCACCTTGTTCAAAGAACGCCCAACATGTTTAAAGGAACACGATTTGAAGCCCTTAGCAAGAAACTTGATGTCCCTCACCACAATGCCCACCACAGAACGGTCCATAGCCTTGGTGGATACGTTGCATCAAAGAAAGTCAATCGGAAGCCAGAATAATATCTTGGAACCCTCTCTCCTTAGCGATTACCGGGGCTCGACCAACCGCCATCTCTTCAGCCAATTCCGGAGAAAAGGGCCCTGCAATACCTTCATGACAAGCAAGCAGCAGATTTCCAACATTGTCACGGATTACTGCACCCCAGCCATCCTAGGGACTAGCTTGAAGATGGCAGCATCGACATTTACACAGACACACCCGGCGGGAGGAGGAACCCAACGAAGAGAAGGTTCACAAATACTGGCCGGAGGTAGTTTGTAACAATGTTGCACAATATTTTCAACATAAACCAGAATCTTGGCGACCAACCTGGACGGATGGATCATACCTTTGTCATTCCGTGCATCATTCCTTGCTTCCCACACACAGTGGCGGACGCAGGAAAGAATTGAAGGGGGGCACACCTCAATTTTTTTTTGCGCACCCCCAAAAATGTGAAAAACTTTTGAATAATGAAGTAATGAACAATATACAAGACAAATTCATTGCATTGGGGATGCCATCCTTCTTCTTAGTTAAAGTCTCAACTTCTTGTTTTAGCCCCGCGGAGGACAACTGGATTGGAAACTTAAGCAATGTTTAGATGGAGGAAGCAGGGTACTTGGTCCCAACCCTTTAACTGGACTGAGAATTGGAATGAGAATAACCGGATTGAGCGAGAAATCGGCTTACGTTCAGAAGTGCAAATGGCTACGGATGA
Source organism: Lolium multiflorum (assembly GCA_030979885.1). Lineage (NCBI taxonomy): Eukaryota > Viridiplantae > Streptophyta > Magnoliopsida > Poales > Poaceae > Lolium > Lolium multiflorum. The sequence continues at coordinate 125,737,935 of CM061750.1, forward strand.
GAGGCGCAGAAGAAGGGCGGGTAGCATTTGAAAATGCCAGTTTGAGTGAGACAGTTTCTGTCTGGCCCCCCACTTTGAGGCTGTTATTCTGCCTTTGTCTTGCTCTAAGCTACCTGACTTCCTTCCTTTGTTCCCAACCGTTCATGCCTCTCGGCTATTAAATAAAAGAGTGGGCTCTTTGAAGCTAGGTATTAAGCACAGGAAGGTAAATGCTGCCTCCTTGAAACTGGTCGAATCGACACACAGTGGAGTAAGTTTAACTGCTTGGTACCAGTGTGCTGCACTTCCCACTAGATGCATAGATAGTTCATTACATATATCAAATGTGCACAATTAAAATACAAAATAGTTCAAAACATTACAAGGGTCTTACATGATAGAATATAGCATAACTAGAAACCATGACCTAGAAACTACCATCATTTCTTCAATCTCCGGGACCTCCATTGGCTCTCTCTTTGAACAAGTGTCCTCGACTCCTCGAACTGGGCTAATTGGGCTTTTTCCATGGGGTAGCTAAAAAAATTCCAGGATTTCTGGGTGGGCCACGGCCCCCCCGCTGCGCCCTCCCATGCCCACACATGCCAACATGTGACGGCAAATGTAGCTTGAACCGACGATGCCTTTGACAGGAATCCGAACAACCATTATTGCATGGATCTGATTCTCGACGTATTGAGCTTCAGCTGTATCTTCATCTTCACTGCCTCCCACACAGCCTGTGTGAATTGACACGAAGAAAATGTGGGCAAGATTTTCAGATCGACAACAAAAAATGCATTGATTATCGCATGAATGTTCCTCCTCTGAAGTTGAACTCCAGTAGGCAAACAGTCATGAGCAATCCTCCAAAGCACAATCTTCATCTTTCCAGGCGCTTTGACAGCCCAAAGAGACTTCCGTTGCTTAGACATCATCTCCATATCCGAACCACCCCATGGCCTGCCGCACAACGCTTGGAGAAAAAACTATTGGTGAGTGCCATGTTATACGCCGATCGTACAGAATAAACTCCAAAACGATCATGGGGCCAGGAAACAAAATCTTCTCCACCATGTCTACTGACAAGAACACTTCTGATCACTTCGGAAAGGTCCTCATGAAAAAATAAAATTGATAATTTCCATGTCACACAAACCCTCCTCAGTTAACAAGTTCTGAACCTTAGCCTCCTCTGCCATCGGTTCAAGTGTGGTAAAAGTACTACCCGGGTGACCCGGTATCCAATTATCTTTCAGAATATTTATACTCGCACCATTGCCTACTCCCCACTGCAGCCCCTTCATCACCAGATCCCTACCAAAAAATATAGATCGCCACGTGAACGAGGATGGTCGGGGTTTAGGAGCCTTCAGAAAATCACAATCCGGGAAATATCTTCCTTTTAACACTCGGGCACAAAACGAATCTAGTTCAGTTATCAGCCGCCAACACTGTTTTCCTAACATAGCTTGGTTGAAGAGCACAAAATCTTTGAAGCCCAATCCACCAAGATATTTCGGTGCAGATAACCAATTCCAGGATCGCCAATGCATTTTCTTCTTACCATTCTCGAATCCCCACCAGTGGTTAGCAATGCACATTCTCATCTTGTCACACATGCCCACTGGAATACGGAACAGACTCATGACAAAGTTAGGGATTGATTGAGTAACAGATTTCAGCATAGCCTCCTTCCCAGCCCTTGACATAGGCCTACCTGTCCAACTCATTAGACCCTTCCACATCCTCTCAAACAGGAACTTGAAAGACGAGGTCACAGAACGAGAAATTTCAACGGGCATCCCCAAATACGTATCTTGGAGAATCTCATTATCCACCTCCAATATTGCCTTCACCGTCGACCGAACACTGTCAGGGCATCTCCTGCCAAACATCACAGAAGACTTAACATTATATATGTTTGTTGATACTCCACATTACACGTTGTTTCTTCATTCATGGAATGTTTCTTCGTTCACACCATTTTGCAGCTCTAGCCATTGTTTCATGTTTCACCTTCCCCCCCCCCCCCCACCCACACACACACACCCAATTGTTGGGATATCCTTCTTATAAGAGAGGATTGGATTGCTTTGAACGTTTGATTGATAGAATATGCAAAATCCTGAGTGGTTGGAAGGAGAAGAAGATGTCCTTTGGGGGAGAAAGATGGAGAGTGGAGAAATGGAGGCTGAGCTACATGTAGCTCTTTATTTCAAAAAAACAAAAATCATATTTTTCAGTTTCAAAAAATTCTGAAAAAAATACTAGATGTAGCTAATGATGAAATCTATAAACATGCAAAATCTCAGTGTGAAATTTGTAGTACTTTAGGCTACACAAAAATGATAAATGTGTGGATCTGAGAATAGTGAATAGTGCATATTTCAAAACTATAATACCTGTCAGGTTTTGTCATTTTTGTGTAGTCTACAATACAAAGAATTTCACATTGAGATTTTACACCTTTATAGATTTCATCATTGTCTACATCTAGAATTTTATTTTAGATTTTTTTTGAAACTTAAAACTATGATTCCAAATTTTTGAAAAATAAAGGGCTACATGTAGCTCGGCCTCCATTTGCAGTTTTCGGACAAAAGATGTCCTTATTAAGGATGTCATTCAAGCTATTACTGTGTATGCTATTGTCAATTTTCAAGCTGCCCAAACATATCATCAAAGGGAAAGGGATAGTCACTGCAATATTCAATATCCTAGTTCCGGTGGAGAGATAATGACCAACATAAACGTATCATTGGTTTGCATGGTGGAACATGTGCGTGCCTAAATAGGAGGGAGGTATGGGGTTTTTTTAGAGACCTTCGGTGTCTTAATCTAGCAATGTTGACTAAGCAGTGTTCGGAGGTTAATAATGTACTTCGGTTTTCGTGCAAAGTACTCTCCTTTAGGTGATATACTGAATTGCTAACTAAAAAGGGAGTTCGTACACTTGGCAAATTATTTGGGCCCGCATACAAACATTTAAACAAGGACATATGTGGAGAGTGAGCGATGGTTCTCCAATCAGTATGTATATGGGATGATCCATGGATCCCAAGCAGCCCAAGCAGGATGACTATGACAAGAAGAGGAAATATCATATATCCTAGTAGAAAACTGGTCTTTCGTTCGGACCTGCTCGAAGAATTATTCCCGGACACATTTGGAACTGGGACTAATATGAGCATTAATCTCGATTTCAACGGCTAGGACGTCGCGTGGGGCACACGGCCAGCATCAGCTCTGGCTCAAAACAGGACTTTTTAGTTTCAGTTGGAGACACCAACCGGGACTAAAGGGATTCTGGCAGACGCAAGCCCCCTTTAGTCCCGGTTTGTGTCTCCAACCAAGACTAAAATTTTCTTATATATATCATCGTGCCTACCCAAGCTTGTGTGTGAGCCACACTTAGCTTTGAGAGGTGTATGCTGATTTGATTTTTTTCTTCTTATGCATAAGAGGTGCTCGATGAAATGCCTTAGAGCATGATGCCACTTGAATTCACACAAATAAACATCATGATATGAACTATCTGAGCCACACTTAAGGTTTCTCCTATTTTTTTCCTCCTCGATTGAGGTTAGCAACTTCATTGTTTCATCTGTCATTGATAAAATGCATGCGTCGATGTACATCACGTCTCTATTCATGATGTTCTGTAATGGTTTTTGATATATTTAATTATATAATACAGATGAGCCGGCAATAGATGTACGGTGACCGATGACATGGGTATGCCCTATCCGGTACTTAGTATTACCATCCCTGGTACGAAGTTCGGAACAGAATAGCTGAAAGCCCATGGAGGTTAGTACATGAAGCCGAAGCCCGGTTACTATGTAAAATAGGAAAGCTAGGACCATATCAGGTAAACCGACATGTATAATGTAATCGACCTCGAGGTGGACTTTGAGACCTATCCCACTATATAAGGGCTAAGAGGACACTACAAGACAAGTTGCCATGGCCGACGAAGTTGAAGTCGCGCCGTGGTTGCCGGTGTACCATGGCCGACGATTTTTGGTCCCTCCGTGGTTCATGTCAAAACTTTTTTCGTTTTTGAGGCCACCTAGCCCGACGAAAGCGGCCAAAACGTCGCGTATGGTGGCCCGGGACGTGGTGCATCTCGAAATCTCGGGTTCGCCGGCCGAGTCAACGCAAATCCGCACCGCCGAGGGATGTAGGGCCCGATGGCAGCCTCTCTCGCATTGTTTTTTTTTCTAGATCGCGCCATCTCGTTCAACGTTCTCCGATCGAGCCGTTTACGATGCAGATCATGGGTCCCGCATGTCATCCTCTATGAACCAAAATTCTTTCTATTCTTGGATTTTTTACCCCCCGATTTCTCGGCTACTTCCTTTTTCTTTGATCCTTGTCGCCTTGAAACGTTGAGACCGCTGCCGCTAAATGGGACCCGCATGTCATCCTCTATGTGCAATCAACTTTCTTTTCTTGGACTTTTTTTTGGCACCTCAAATTTGGTCACTTGCCTTTTCTCTTTCGATCCCCGCCTCTCCTCAAACGGTGATACCGTCGTCGCTAACTGGGACCCGCATGTCATCCTCTATGTGCAATCAACTTTCTTTTCTTGGACTTTTTTTTGGCACCTCATATTTGGTCACTTACCTTTTTCTTTCGATCCCCTGCCGCCTCTCAAACGGTGATACCGCTGCTGCTAAATGGGACCCGCATGTCATCCTCTATGTACTATAAAACTTTCTTTTCTTGGATTTTTTTTGGCACCTCATATTTGGTCACTTGACTTTTTCTTTCGATCCCCCACGCCTTCTCAAACGTAGATACCGCTGCTCGCTAAATGGGACCCGCATGTCATCCTCTATGTACTATAAAACTTTCTTTTCTTGGATTTTTTGGCACCTCATATTTGGTCACTTGACTTTTTCTTTCGATCCCCGGCGCCTCTCAAACGGTGAATAACCGTGCCGCTAAATGGGACCCGTATGTCATCCACTATGTACTATAAAACTTTCTTTCTTGGATTTTTTTTGGCACCTCATATTTGGTAACTTGGCTTTTTCTTTCGATCCCCGCTGCCTCTCAAATGTTGGATACCGTCGTCGCTAAATGGGACCCGCATGTCATCCTCATGTACTATAAAACTTTCATTTTTTGGATTATTTTTGGCACCTCATATTTGGTCACTTGACTTTTTCTTTCGATCCTCTGCCGCCTCTCAACCGGTGGAGACAGCAACAAATGGGACCCGCATGTCATCCTCTATGAGCAATCAACTTTCTTTCTTGGAGTTTTTTTTGGCACTCATATTTGGTCACTTGCCTTTTTCTTTCGATCTCATGCCACGTTTGAAACGTTGAGGTACCCGCTGGCTCATGGGACCCGCATGTCATCCTCCGTGTGCTATAAAAGTTTCCTTTGTTGGATTTTTTCACCCTCCGATTTTTGGCTTGCCTTTTTCTTTGATCCCCCGCCCCTTTGAAACGTTGGAGTGTTGTTGGTTCAAGGACCCGCATGTCATCCTCTATGTCCATCAACTTTCTTTTCTGGATTTTTTTTCACCCCTAATTACTAGCTACTTTCTTTTCTTTGATCTCAAGCCGCATTACAAACATTGAGACCGCTGCGCAAAATGGGACCCACATGTCATCCTCTATGCACAATAAATCTTGGATTATTTTTGGCTCCCGATATTTGGTCACTTGCCTTTTTCTTTCGATCTCATGTCGCCTTTGAAACGTTGAGTAAGCTGCCTCATGGGTCCCGTATGTCATCCTCTACGAACAATAAAAGTTTCTTTTCTTGGAGTTATTTTTTACCCCTAATTTCTGCCTATTTGCCTTTTTTCTTTTGATCCCCTGCCCCCGTTGAAACGATGAGACGTTAAGGCAGGTCGGTCCCATGTCATCCTCTATGAACAATAAAAGCCTTTGGTGGATTTATTTTTGACCCTAATTAATTTCTCGCTATTTCTTTATTTTTCTTTTGATCCCCGGCTGAATTGTTGAGAATGCGTCGCCTCATTTTTCGGTCCGTGCCGCCTTGGAAACGTTGAGACCGCCGCTACTGGGACCCGCATGTCATCCTCTATGTACAATAAAGTTTCTTTTCTGGATTATTTTTTGGCTCCCGATATTATGTCACTTGCCTTTTTCTTTCGATCTCATGCCGACTTTGAAACGTTGAGGATGCTGCCTCATGGTCCCGATGTCATCCTCTCCGTACAATAAATGTTTTCTTTTCTTGTTTTTTTTACCAACTGATTTTTGCTTTTTTTTATTTTTGATCCCGCCGCTTTGAAACGTTGACTCTTGCCGGCTCATGGGTCCCCGATGTCACTCGTACAAGAAACATGTGATATTTTATTTTGCAGACAATAAATGTTGTATTTCGCTCCGAGCTATGCAAACGGATAAATTAAATCTTTATATCTACATAAACAAACTTATATGTTGAATCTCCTTGTTTTTTGTTTTTGCGAAGCATGGGACTTTCCTGTTTTTTTTTGAGAAAAATCCGACCTTTCCTGCTTTGGAGTGGGCTGAAATTGTACGAGTCAAAAGGCCCAGCAGGATAGTTCGAAGGCCCAGATGTCCAGATACAACCCAATTGAAATCTTTCTTTTCTTGGATTTTTTTCACACCCTGATTTCTGGCTACTTCATTTTTCTTTTGGTCCTGTGCCGCCTTGGAAGCGTTGAGACCACTGCTACAAAATGGGACCCGCATGTCATCCTCTATGTACAATAAAGTTTTTCTCTTGGATTATTTTTGGCTCGATATTATGTCACTTGACTTTTTCTTTCAATCTCATGCCGACTTTGAAACGTTGAGAACGCTGGCTCATGGTCCCGCATGTCATCCTCTTATAACGAAAAAAGTTTCTTTTGTTGGATTTATTTTTTTTCCCTAATTTCTGGCTATTTGTCTTTTTCTTTGATCCCCTCGCCTTTGAAACGATGACGACGGCACCGGGCAAGTCGGTCCCATGTCATCCTCTATGTGAACAATAAAAGTTTCTGATGGATTTATTTGACCCCACTACTGCCATTTCTTTATTTTGATCCCCCGCCGCTTGAAATAGCTTGAGGATGCCGCCGCCTCATGGGTCCCGATGTCATCCTCCCCGTATTTCTTTTTTTGAATTTGTTTACCAACTGATTTTTATTTATTTTTTCTTTCGATCTCCTGCCACCTTTAAACCGTTGACGCGCTGCTGGCTCATGGGTCCCCAATGTCAGCCTCCCCCTACTGCAAATCCTCTTTCTGCACAGGTTGTATTTCTAGATAAGGTGGATTTGAATCTGCCATGGTTCAGGCAGCTCATGTAAGCCTTCTTGCACTAATTAATGGAAGTAGTGTATCGCAAGGTCAAGACATGTGGCTCTGTGTAATGAATCTATATGAATCATGTTGTGGTTCAATCTGATAGTTCTCTAACAGGTCAGCCAAAATAGAAATTAAGTTTTTTCTAAAAGGGAAATGCAAATTAAGATGAACACAAACATTAGTTATCATAATAGCTGATCATACATACATACTTGCTAAGAGCAAAAGTTTGCCAGAGTTTTACCACCCATACAATTAATTAGCAGTTCAGATAAGATAACCTTATATAAGTACTACAAATGCATTTGCTAAGGGCTCATGGGACAACAGAACTAGACAACCGCGAACTTTATGACCAACATGTCACAGCGGCATCGAAAGATCTTGACCTTCAACTGTCCAATGCTAAGTTTGGCACCACAATGAATCCTTTTTCCACTGGAAGTAACAGCCAAGCTGTGCCATCTCAGGGACTCAGAGTACCGTCCCTCCACGGTGAGACCTTCACTCTCCATGACGAGGATATCTTGCTCCTTCGGCCAACATTGAGATCCTTGGAGATACTTTTAGGCATTCTGATTCAAAGCAAGAGATACCACCAAAATTAGTCAATGGCACCAATGCACTTAACCATGTGAGACTTTGAGCAGAGAAGACATCAAGATAAGAGCATTTATTCACATACTCACGAACATAGCCTTTCAGATGCGTCCTGTCACGCACATCGGTACACAAGAATGAGCTGACCCCGTGATCCGGGTCGGGCAGCATGAGCCTGGCCGTACATCGAGTCAGGTTGATGCAGAGATCACTGGCAGGGCAGAAACGGTGGCTTCAGAGGAACTGCAACATGCAGGGAGGACCTGGCGGTGCAAGAACGGGTGCAGCTAGAGGAACGTGGCTGACAGGATCATTGGCATGTGTAGATGGTGGGCCTCTACAGAACCAATGTCGATGTAGGGACTGTCAAGTAGATGGGGTGAACTAGGCCAGACAGAACCTACATGATGCAGAGTGGGAAGTTTGTGCCGGTGGCTGTGTGGTTGCCCTTTGTGACATCCGCGCCTGTTCCATGAGGATCTGCAGCTTTGATCATGTTAAACCCAGCAAGCTAGAATCAGAGGGAATGGTTTAGAACAACTGCTTGGAATGCAGTATCAAAGATATGAGTAGAAAAAGCTACATATTATATATTTGAAGTGTCTCCAACTCAGCAAGACAAGATATCTGCCCGCTGGAGTTTCTCTGATCTCACTGTCGCTCTGCACCGTAGTCAAAAGCAAACTCTTCTCCAATCATGTCCATACAAATATGTGATGGCCTGCGTCTTGTAGACATACACCTCATAGACCGTGTAGGTGTTCATCAACTTGCCATTGCCATGCATAGTGAAAGATCCTTCATGCGGACACATCTGGGTAATCATTGGACGAAGTTCACAAGGTACAGTCTGCATGTGAAAATTGATACAAATGTAAGAAGCAGAAAGACTAAAAACAAGACTTTACTATATGCCAATTCATGCTAAACCACTGAGAATACATACCTGTAACTCTGTGAAGGAGCTACTAGAAAGGTAGATAGAGCCAGAGGAGGTGTTATATGCGGGGTATGTACATGGGCCCGCCATATTCCCGCAAGCTCGGCATCGGGATGGTGAAGGAAACATGGGAGGTACTACTGGTGCGTAGCGCTGAACGTAAGTGGAAGAATTAGGTTGTGTAAAGTACATAGTTCAGAGCAATGCAAATGTTGACAAGCAAGTGCATAACACTATGTTACAACTGAACAGTGAAAATTAGTGTATGATGAATATAAGCATGCTAATTTGGTGTTTCCGAATTCCAAAAAGCATTAGACAAAGCCGGTGATATAATATCAGACATAAATCATGGCATGTATATGTGGCTTAAGAAAATATACCCAAACCCTTGGATGGTCCGGCTGATCCTTGGACTTGAGCTTATATAAGCATCCAAAAGGTGGGGCTGACAGTAACTTGGTGGCAGCCTCTGCAGATGCCTCATCAGCAGCAGTTGCAATCCTTTTGACCAATGAAGGATTAGCAGTTTCAGTCTGCATATGAAATTGAAGAGCAACAGACATCAGCAGTGATATATAAAATGAATCTATGAGACACTGATGCATATAGTGCTGGATGTAAGTGTAAGAATAGGTGTGTGTGTTTCTGAACTATTGGTAAGCATTAGACAAAGCCAAGAATAAACGTACAAAATCAAATCATGTATGAGGATTAAGAAAATATACCGGCTTACTGAAAAGGGTACACCTAGCTGGCCCGTGGCCTTGTGCTTGAGGAGGCTTTCAGAAGATGGTGGCAGCACCATCGTCTTCACAGCAGCCTCATCAGGATCATTTTTTATCCATTTGAGTAGAGGCACAGAAGCTTTATCCTGCATATGAATAGCAACAGAACTCATCATTGATATTTAATAAATCTATGAGATAGACTGATGCAAATAGTGCGGGGGTGTAAGTGGAAGAATAGGGTTGTGCATAGAGAACAGTTGACAACAATGCAAATGATTACAAAAGAAGCCAATGGAAATCAACAGTTTATATACTGGATGAGACAGACTGAAAAGTGAAAAATTAGTGTATGATGTAAGCAAACGCAGTGTTTCTGAACTTTTGGTAAGCATTAGATAAAGCCAACAGTAATTAAACAGATAATAATGAAATCATGTATGTGGATTAAGAAAATATATATACCAGATTCATTAAAAGGTCACCACCCAACTGGCCCATGGCCTCGTGCTTGTAGAGGTTTTCAGATGGTGCTGGCACCATCGTCCTCACAGCAGGCCTCATTAGCCTCATTTTGCATCCACTTGAGTAAGGTTACAGCTTCTCACCGTGATAAGAATGGGAAACGTATCTCAAAGCAGTTGATATTGAATGACTCTGGTGATTGCATCGATGCATATAGTGCTAGATGTAAGTGGAAGGGTATGGACGCGTATGGACAACAGTTCACAACAATGCAAGGGTGTGTTCGGTTCTGAAACAGCGTGGAATGGAATGGAATGGTTCTATTTCAGAGGAATGGAATGGTTACATTTTTGTTCGGTTGGGAAAAATGGAGAGCAGAGATCGAGGTTAAACTAACCAATTGTCTAAAAATTGTAATTAACAATTGCAAATGACATTTTAATCTCAAAGTCGTAATTAACAGCGCCTAATGGTGCTTTTTTAATCTAAAATCGGTAATTGGCTGATCATTTTATGTTAAGTTAGGGAACTGGAGTAGATGAACATTACTGTATGATGATTGTAAGCAAACGAATTTGGTGTTTCTAAACTTTTGGCTTCGAGATCTTATGGGTTTCAACTCTAGCCTACCCCAACTTGTTTTGGACTGAAAGGCTTGGTTGTTGTTGTTGTTTTTGGCAAGCATAGAAAAAACCGAAAATAAACAGAGAAAAATCAAGGCATGTTTTGTGGATTAAGAAAATATACCATATTCATTAAAAGATCACCACCCAGCTGGTGCGGGCCTTGTGCTTGTAGAGGCATTTAGAAGATGGGGCGGCATCAACATACCGGGCAAACGATCACCATAGCCTTTGATCTTCCTTTGAGTAAAGGCCCCAAAGTTTCAGTCTCAAGATATGAGAATAGCAAAACAAAAGGTGCATCTGTACAGTTGATATTGAATTACCGTATGAGATAGACTCGATGCATATAGTGGATGCTCTTAGCCTTTGCAGCAGAGTGAACACTAGCTATGGACAGACAAAACAACTAGTTAACTCAGCTTTGTCTAATATATGAATGTACTACCACCATCCAAAAGCTTAAGCCTTATTTATTTTTGAGAAATCAAAACAAGCAAAGTTTGACCAAAATTTTAGAACATTCTATCAACAAATATAATACTGCGTAGATACCGTAGGAAAATATATTTTATTATCTATTTAATGATATTAATTT
>CM061750.1:126349277-126552373 GCA_030979885.1 Lolium multiflorum
GGTAGATTAAAACCAATTAATATATACATGGCCTATATATCGATCATATGTTGTATAACATCTCCCTGAGATTCATTAATTAATTATATAATTATCGATGATAAATTAATTAACTTGAATTTTGACAAGTTCTCTCGAATGAAAACACATTTGATTAAGTTTCCTCATAATATATATATAATTAGTGTGCATGCATGGCCTACCATGCATGCATTAATTCGTGCATATATTTTAATATATATTTGAACATATTCTTGGGGGATTTCAATCTCTCTCTCTCGATCATCTATATGTCGTTGGTGGCCAAAAAACACACACATATACGCATGCACTTTATGCGCAAAGGCGCGTGTGCCTCTAATAATGTGTGTGTGCGCACTCGATCGATGATCCCTAAACCTTAAACCCTAAATAAACCCTAATCCCTAATCCCTAAACCCTAAACACCATAAACATTAAACCCTAAACCCTAACCTCCTAACCCTAAACCCTAAACCCTAATTAAACCCTATATATATAGGCCAATGACACTTAATTATGCATCAAGCAGGCCAGGGGTGCCTCGCGGTCCTCTAATTAAATTAAATGTGCCATGCATATATATGTGTTTAATTTTTCAATTTCTCTCTCTCTCTCTCTCTCGCTCTCTCTCTCTCTCTCTCTCTCGTTGGTGGCCAACAACACACACATGCACTTTGTGCGCAAAGGCATGCGCCTCTAATAATGTGTGCGCAGTCGATCGATCTAGTTTTGATTAATCATAGCACACAAATAAAGAAGTTGTATTTGAATCCACACAACCTAATCTAAAACACATAACCCCTAACATGGCCTAATTAATTAACCCTTCTCGATCTCTACCTAATTAGTGGAAATTGCACAAAATCAAAAGGGGTCCCTCACTAATTATGCATATCTGCTAGATTGTGATAAACTTTTGCCACATATATATTTGGTGGATGGGTGCATCTTGGCATGTAAACAATTAGTGTTTGCAAATGGCGTTGTCAAAATTTATGTACAAATGATTTCTTTCCATCCAAAGTGCATAAAATGGGAGTTTTAATGAAGAAAGTACAAATAAAACAGCTCAACATGCTTCCACACCCCGATTTTCACACGAAGTAGAGCATATTTAAAGGATAATTCCAGAGTTTTACTATTTTTCAAGCAACTTTGCTAATTTTCCCCCACTCACATGACTTTATGTCGATTTAACGAAAATATGGCGAATTTAAACTACATGGGCGGGATAGTTTGAATTGTGCGCGCGGCAAAGGGAACCGCCTATTCCTCAACCTTGTGCACGGCAAATTACACACGCAACTCCATTAAACGCCACCTACCGACCTTAATTATCACCCCGGCGGCCCGGCCGCATGACCCCCCACCCACCCGTACACAACTTATCCCCGTCCGTGCGAAGAGCTTCCCCTCCCCGTCCCGTCCGTGCGAAGAAGAAGCTTCCCCTCCCCGTCGTTCTTCTCGAGACGCACCGGCGGTCAAGTTGATCCACGGTAGGGCTGCTATCTCTAGCTCAATCATGTATCGGGCAAGACAGCCTAACGATTTATATTTTCTTGATGCTGCTAAAAAAATTCGTCAGTATGCTCGAACTAATTGGCACTTTATAGTTTTCCGCTCGATTTGTCATCGATCAATTTGTTCATTTGCGTGGGCATATAGAGTCAGTTCTGCACTCGATCCGTTAATTTGCTGAAATGCCATGGCAGAGTTTTGTACACGATCTGTTTGCTAAAATGTCGATGGGCATTTTTTGTTTTGTACTCGACATGATTGCTGAAATGCATAATCATGTAGTATAGTTTTGTACTCGATGGATATACATTTCCTACTTCGCCTTAAATTAATCACCAACCACTGTATCTCATAATTAAACAGATGGACAGAACTTGGAAACTGCATGGACACTTATGTTCCCCTTCATATATAAATGGTGTTCAACCCTTTATGGGGTTTATTAGAGCTCATGATGGTCACAACCTGGACGTGTATTGCCCGCGCTGCACATGTATGAATGGTGAGAAGAGGCCTCACCCTGTAGTGGCAGATCATTTACACATTTTTGGGATGGACCGCACATATGTTAGGCGGGTTTAGCATGGTGAACCATATAATGATCCTTTAGCAGGAGAAGCAGATCTTGCTCACACTGTATGTGTGCTGGCATATGTAGTTAATTATTTATATTGATGCTGCCGCTGTTTCAATCAATAGTTTGCATTGCTGTGCAAGGTTCTGTACTCAAATTTAACTTGTTGCAGATGGATGGACGGGAAGGAGAGAAAAAGCGCTTGCTTCAGGAAACGGGTTTCAGCTCTGGGACATGTGCTGTGCCAGATGAGAAGGTAAATATGTAAAACGGCATTTGTTCAGGTTGCATCCCTTAGATGTTTGTCTAATCGGTTGATGTACTAATTGCAGAAGCATAGAGTTAAAGAGGTCTCTCAGTTTGATGGGAGATTTGAAGATGAATCTCAGTTTGATGCACCTGTGGATGGTACTGATGACGAGCCTTTCATAGACGAAGGTCCTGCACCTGAGATTATCCAGTCTACAGAAGGAGGCCGTGGACCGAGTACACAGCTTTGCGTTGAAGTGGATGCACGCCCGGAGATCATCACGGGCGTCCGGGTAGTCTCAAGACCACCCAGCCCTGATGCACCTGTGGATGGTACTGATGACGAGCCTCTCATAGACGAAGGTCCTGCACCTGAGATTATCCAGCCTACAGAAGGAGGCCGTGGACCGAGTACACAGCTTTGCGTTGAAGAGGATGCACACCCGGAGATCATCAGGGGCGTCCCGGTAGTCTCAGGACCACCCAGCCCTGATGCAAAATGTTGAGCTACTTTATGATTCGTACTCTTATGTTCTGGTGCTGTAGTATGTTATGATTTGTACGCCTTTGGCGCTAGATTAAGCATTCAGTGGATGATCGCGTTGCAAAATTCGACACCCACACAATCAGTTCATCGTACAAGTAGTAGCACAATTACTTCTACAGCGATTCCTGCCAGCGCATTAGTTGGTAGCATGAAACACTTTCAGGTACTCCCCTCTGATTCATATTAATTGACTCAATTCTGTCTAGATATGGATGTATCTAGATGCATTTGTTAACTAGACTAACAAACTTGAGTCAGTTAATATGAATCCGTGTAAACCGCCCAAGTCCTCGAGCAGCTAGTTTATTGACTCTGGACTCCAAGCCTCTCGCGGCAAGCCATCGACGAAGCTTTGACCAGATCTTGGCCCGCAATTTTTTTTTGTGTGGCGAATAGCAAAGCTTTGACCAGTTCCTCTCGGGATACAGCACGCCGGTGAGCTTGCACGGTTGCCATGAGCACTTTCCGGCGGAACTTCCTCTTCAGCGCCCTCAAGCCGCTGCTGCGAGACAGCACGCAGTGCCTCGAGGTGGACGGAATTCTGGATCTCAGGGCGGGTGGTCCGCATCGTCCGGGAACGATCTCCAGCGGGTTAACGAGGACATGCATGGCGGCCAGGGGATTTGTTTTTTTTTTTTTTTTGGTTTGAGCTTGGGATTTGGGGTTTTTTCGGATAGGGGAGGAGGAACCGAGGAAGAGGAAGGAACAGCCGCGTGCTTGGCGCGTGGCGGTGTGCTTGAATTTCGAATTTTTGTGAAATGTTTCATTTCCCCGCTACAATTCGGGGGTTTCTTGACGCGCCAATGCGTCCCGCCGGGCAGCTTCAAGTAAATTTGGGGTGCCACACTATGGGCCCTAGTTTCAGTGAGACATGTAATGACTAGTCACATCAGTAAGTTCACTGTGTAATAAAATATGTTACCCCTCCCCTTTATGTAGCACCCCTTCTCTCCCGATCGAGTGCCGATTGCCGACGGATGCAAGCCGCTAGCTCGATCCCCTCCTTTCGCCTCCACCGTCCAGGCATCCAGCTTGGAGGGGCAAGCTGCATCTAGCCCAAGCGGATTAGGTAGGACTAGTAATGTTCTCTCCTTTCTCGAGATCGGTTCTTTTTTCCTCTCCTCGATATCTTGCGCATCTCTTTCCTATTCTGGGCGAAGGGGTGTCTTTCTGGTCACCCTCGAGCTGGGAGTGATTGATGGGGGTGGGGGCGGGGGCTACCTTTGCTTGGATTGGGGTGTTCTTCCTTTATTTGTCGACATTTGCAACCTTTGTAGTTTCTGCTGATCCTCACTGTATCTTTTGTCAGCTTGTACAGGAAAGGTAAGACCTCGGCGGTGGGGGCAATGGAGCGTAAGGCCACCACGCATGTGGGCAGTTGGCTGAGCCTGAGCTGCGTCCCCAGCCCCGCGAAGCAGGTACTCCGTTTGCTTATCCACTCTTTACCTTTTAAGTGTCTCTCTGGTCTCTGCATCCTCAATCTGTTCCTGTTCTGGAATATGCTTAAAGTAGCACATGTCTTCAGCTGTTTGTGCGTAAAGCCTCTGTGACACCATGCTCTATATTCTCTGTATCAGGTTGGTACCTCCAGGTTCCGTGCTGAGGCTATGGGGAACGAGAATAGCGCCCCACCTGCTGCAGGAGCATGGCCCGATCTGCAGCACAAGAAGCGAAATGCCACTGCCGAGCTGGGCAGGGACCGCCCAGGGGTAATTTTTTTAACCAACTTACCATGATGTAGTCTGAATCTGATACTCCCTCAGATCCAAATTAATTGACTCAACTATCTGTAGATACGGATGTATCTAGATGTGTTTTAGCTCTAGATACTACTGCCTCCATCCCAAAGCTTTGGGCTTATATTATTTTTAGAAAGTCAAACTATACCATGTTTGACTAAGCTTTTACCAAAAATCAGTAACATGCAAAATACAAAATTAATATCATTAAATAGATAATAAAATATATTTTCCTACGGTATCTACACAGTATTATATTTGTTGATAGAATGTTCTAAAATTTTGGTCAAACTTTGCTTGTTTTGATTTCTCAAAAATAAATAAGGCTTAAGCTTTTGGATGGTGGTAGTACATTCATATCTAGACAAAGCTGAGTTAACTAGTTTTTTGTCTGTCCATAGCTAGTGTTCACGCTGCAAAAGGCTAAGAGCATCCACTATATGCATCAGTCTATCTCATACAGTAATTCAATATCACTGCTGAGGTCTGCCTTTTGTTTTGCTATTCATATGCAGACTGAAACTTTAGGGCCTTTACTCAAAAGGAAGATCAAAACTGCGGCTGATCAGGCTGCCAGTATGTTGATGCCGCCCCCATCTTCTAAATGCCTCTACAAGCACAAGGCCACGCACCAGCTGGGTGGTGATCTTTTAATGAATATGGTATATTTTCTTAATCCACAAAACATGCCTTGATTTTTCTCTGTTTATTGTCGGTTTTTTCTATGCTTGCCAAAAGTTTACAACAACAACAACAACAACCAAGCCTTTCAGTCCCAAACAAGTTGGGGTAGGCTAGAGTTGAAACCCATAAGATCTCGAAGCCAAAAGTTTAGAAACACCAAATTCGTTTGCTTACAATCATCATACAGTAATGTTCATCTACTCCAGTTCCCCTAACCCAACATAAAATGATGTTAATTTCGATTTTTAGATTAAAAGAGCACCATTAGGCGCTGTTAATTACGACTTTGAGATTAAAATGTCATTTGCAATTGTTAATTACAATTTTGAGACAATTGGTTAGTTTAACCTCGATCTCTTCTGCTCTCCATTTTTCCCAACCGAACAAAAATGTAACCATTCCATTCCTCTGAAATGGAACCATTCCATTCCATTCCACGCTGTTTCAGAACCGAACACACCCTTGCATTGTTGTGAACTGTTGTCCATACACGGCCATACCCTTCCACTTACATCTAGCACTATATGCATCAGTCTGTCTCAGAGTCATTCAATATCACTGCTGAGATCTGTTCCCATTCTTATGCAGGCTGAAACTGCTGCGCCTTTACTCAAGTGGATGCAAAATGGGGCTAATGAGGCTGCTGTGAGGACGATGGTGCCGGCACCATCTTCCGAAAACCTCTACAAGCACGAGGCCATGGGCCAGCTGGGTGGTGACCTTTTAATGAATCTGGTATATTTTCTTAATCCACATACATGATTTCATTATTATCTGTTTAATTACTGTTGGCTTTGTCTAATGCTTACCAAAAGTTCAGAAACACTGCGTTTGCTTACAATCATCATACACTAATTTTTCACTTTTCAGTCTGTCTCATCCAGTATATAAACTGTTGATTTCCATTGGCTTCTTTTGTAATCATTTGCATTGTTGTCAACTGTTCTCTATGCACAACCCTATTCTTCCACTTACACCCCGCACTATTTGCATCAGTCTATCTCATAGATTTATTAAATATCAATGATGAGTTCTGTTGCTATTCATATGCAGGATGAAACTTCTGTTCCTCTACTCAAATGGATAAAAAATGATCCTGATGAGGCTGCTGTGAAGACGATGGTGCTGCCACCATCTTCTGAAAACCTCCTCAAGCACAAGGCCACGGGCCAGCTGGGTGGTACCCTTTTCAGTAAGCAGGTATATTTTCTTAATCCTCATACATGATTTGATTTTTGTCTGTTTATTGCCGGCTTTGTCTAATGCTTACCAATAGTTCAGAAACACACACACCTATTCTTCCACTTACATCCAGCACTATATGCATCAGTGTCTCATAGATTCATTTTATATATCACTGCTGATGTCTGTTGCTCTTCAATTTTTATATGCAGACTGAAACTGCTAAGCCTTCATTGGTCAAAAGGATTGCAACTGCTGCTGATGAGGCATCTGCAGAGGCTGCCACCAAGTTACTGTCAGCCCCACCTTCTGGATGCTTATATAAGCTCAAGTCCAAGGATCAGCCGGGCCGTAACCATCCAAGGGTTCGGGTATATTTTCTTAAGCCACATATACATGCCATGATTTATGTCTGATATTATCACTGGCTCTGTCTAATGCTTTTTGGAATTCGGAAACACCAAATTAGCATGCTTATATTCATCATACACTAATTTTTCACTGTTCAGTTTGTAACATAGTGTTATGCACTTGCTTGTCAACATTTGCATTGCTCTGAACTATGCACTTTACACAACCTAATTCTTCCACTTACGTTCAGCGCTACGCACCAGTAGTACCTCCCATGTTTCCTTCACCATCCCGATGCCGAGCTTGCGGGAATATGGCGGGCCCATGTACATACCCCGCATATAACACCTCCTATGGCTCTATCTACCTTTCTAGTAGCTCCTTCACAGAGTTACAGGTATGTATTCTCAGTGGTTTAGCATGAATTGGCATATAGTAAAGTCTTGTTTTTAGTCTTCCTGCTTCTTACATTTGTATCAATTTTCACATGCAGACTGTACCTTGTGAACTTCGTCCAATGATTAACCAGATGTGTCCGCATGAAGGATCTTTCACTATGCATGGCAATGGCAAATTGATGAACACCTACACGGTCTATGAGGTGTATGTCTACAAGACGCAGGCCATCACATATTTGTATGGACATGATTGGAGAAAGTTTGCTTTTGACTACGGTCTGAAGAAGGGCGACGAGCTGAGGATCAGAAACTCAAACGGGCAGATATACGTAACTGCTTACAGAGTTGGAGACACTTCCAAATATATAATATGTAACTTTTTTCTACTCATATCTTTTGATAACTGCATTCTGAGCAGTTGTTCTAAACCATTCCCTCTGTTCTAGCTTGCTGGGTTTAACATGATCAAAGCTGCAGATCCCCTGACGGAACAGGAGCGGATGTCACAAAGGGCAACCACACCAGCACCGGCACCGGCTTCCCACTCTCCTGCATCAGCACCGGTTCCTGTACCAGCTCCGTTTACTGCATCTACCCAGCAGTCCCCTACATCAGCATTGGTTCCTGTAGAGGCCCCATATACTACACATGCCCAGCAGGCTCCTGCATCAGCACTGGTTCCTCTAGCTGCACCGTTTACTGCACCTGCCCAACAGTCTCCTGCATCAGCACCGGTTCCTCTAGAGGCACCGTTTACTGCACCTGCCCAGCAGTCTCCTGCATCAGCACCAGCTCGTGTACCAGCCACGGCTCATGCACCTGCCCTGTGACGCCCGATCGTACCATGAGGATTCCGCGATCCCGCCGAAATCCGCACGATATCGATTCAGAGACGCCCTCCGACACGACGTGCGCGACAAATCACACACGTGATGCCAGAGGAATTAACACGAGCGGTAACATTACAACAGGATTACAATAGAGCCCACAAGAAACATATATTACAACAACGACTCCAACGAGTCAAGATACAAATAGATACATACAAAGATCCAAATCATACAGAAGATCAAATACGTCCGAGTACGGACAAGATACAAATTGGACTAAGAGTCCTGAAGATAACCAGTGGCGTCCATAACCCTGCCCAGGCCAAGCCGGAAGGGTAACCTTGCTAACGTCGTCATCTTGTACCTGCCAAAGTCGGGCCATCGGTTGCCGACAAAAGGGAGGAAGCAAAAGAGAAAGGGGAAAGGCGAGAGTAAGTACCAAGGAACGAACTCCGGCACGTACTTAGCGAGACTAGAAATGGCTATGCTCGCCGGGCGAGTATATATATATCGCCTGGGGCTATATGGTAGGTTTAGCGGCAGCAAAACTATAACCAATAGAGACACGCTACAACATCCGTCTACTCAGAGAAGATAAGAGAGCGCACAAGGTAACAGATAAATACTACACAAACATAACCCAGCCAAATACACATATCCCCTTCAACAAAGCGAAGAGGCAATGTAAAAGGCACTCAACGGTGGACAAGTTTTATTAGGTATCGGTTGTAGTAATGCTATATTACTACGCAAGTTATTATCAGATTATTAACAACAAGTATAAGGTGTAAGTTGTTCTATGATCAAGCCATACAATTCCAAGTCGTCCATAACCGCGGACACGGCTTATCGATAAGATGTACACCCTGCAGGGGTTGCCCAAATGTAACCATACGCATGCTCGAACCCACTTACTACAGGTGGAGTCTCACATCAAGACCGTTCCCAATGCAAGAGAAAGTTTAATGGGAGCCACCCAACTAAGCTACCCGTGACGAAGTCCGGCCGTACTCCGATACGGACCCAGAGGTTTGCGACGGCTTCCAAGGCGGGCACTAACGACCGGCCAAGGATAAGGAGTCCCGCGTTATGAGTACAGTACAGAAATAAACACCCGAAGGCAACAGGAAGTAAATCGTGCATCGTGCATATGAGCAAATAAAACCAAGGTTGTGGCTCCCAATAAACAGACTCGAGGAAAGGTAGTGGGTGATGGGGGTCCCACTCCCCCACGTACGGGTAGAGCGCTCAATCTCGGAACAGATAACAAGAACTCGGGTCCTAGGGGACATTAGCAAGTCAAAGTTCCGATGCTTTCGCAAAGGGGCTCACAGATGCCTCTGCTTACAATTTTAGTTGTTAACAATAAAGTAAAGCATGAGTATCTCCAACAACTGATATAGCATGTGATAACCTCCCAACAACCCAACATATCCCGATAACAGATCGAGATAAACAACAGAGCCTAAACACGCCTACGACTCGCAAGGCTCAAACATCAAGCAACGGCTATGGTTAAGGAATGATATATATAGGATTATTATGGTAAACAAGTGGAATAGGAGACGTGACTCGATAAAGAAGCGCAACATAAGGATAGCAATGCGAGGGAGAGTAGGTGAAGAGAGAGGGCTCGCCTGTGAAAAGCTGCAGAAGAACTTGTCGTATCTCACAACACCACTTCGTGATCCTATCCGGGAAGAAGCAAATGCTGGAACACACAACGTATGCAATCTTACTACTACGGATAAAGAACCAGCATGCTCAAGATGATATGCATGACATGGCAAGGATGATGCGGTGCAACTTATCCATATTAATCGGAGTCGGAACCCCGGACAAGCAAATTAGGTTGGAGTTGCATTTTCTACCGACAAAGTTAAGTGTTGATTAGCATGGCATGACATGGCAAAGGTGAGCTACTTCAATATTAAACGAAGCGGGGAAAACCTAGACGGTGTTCCGAAATACTCCGCGTATATGTGAGATGGAAATGCGAAATTATCAACACGCGACATGATGCGAGATGCAAACAGGCATATGGATGGCATATTCATGTTCCTCATATTTTTCTGATCAAAATTCATATATAACACTTTTTATTCCGAGTTATAATTTGGAAGATATGAATTTAGGGAGATTTGATAAAATAAAAATAACAGAAAAAGGGTCAGAGAGGGAGACGGGCCGGATCTGTACCAAGAGGGCGACGTGGAGCTAGATGCCGCACTAGCGATGGGCTGCATCGAGGAGCTGGGCCAAGACCCATCCATGAATCTGGAGAGAAAACACCAAAAAGGTGTGGTTTAATTGCCTAGATGGGAATTTGAACTCAGGCCACAAGGTTCAAGGATCAAAGGTGTTACCACTGGGCTACTGATCCAGATCTTGTCAACATGCTGGCCCGTGACAACTAGAACCAAGCGAATGCGGGCGAAGCCATGGCAGCCAGCGGGCGAGATCGAGAATCGATCTCGCGATTCAGGGCGAACCGGGAAGGGGAAGATGGCGTCGAGGATGCGCCTGAACATGGGGAAGACGATGGTGGCGGTGCAGGGTCCAGGGGGTCGCCGGAGAGCCACCGGCGGCGAGGTCTGCGGGCAAAAATGGTGGTTACCGTCGAGGAATCGACCTAGAGAGATATACAGAAGGATGAGAGGCTCAAGAGAACGAGGAAACAAGGTCACGAATCGGGGTCGGGAGTGGGGTGGCTGGAAACTTCGAACATGCAGGCCATGGTGAGGAATCGGCGACGGTGCGGTCGATTGGAGAGGCCCCAGCTCGATTCCTTGCACCAGGAGAAAGATGGAGACGAGGCGGTTCTACGGTGGCCTCGAACGGCGGGAGGCACTGGAGCGACGACTTCAAGGTGGTTGTTGTGGGAGGAATGATGGGGTTTTTCTCCCTGGCTCCATGGCGTGGAGAAGGGGAAAGGAGAAAGGGGAGCAGGTGGGGATTTGCGTGAAGGAGCGGCCTCCGCGTCCACAGATAAAGCGGAGAGGGGAAGGGATCGCGTGAGTGAGCAGGTGGTGAGGAAGGACCACAGCGCGGTGGTTGTCGCTGTCCAGGAGGACGCGTGAGGAGCGTGAGGGGAGAAAAGAGAGACAACGCGAAGGGGTATTCGGGCCACCAAAGCTGGGCTGGCTTGGGCCGCTAGAGAAGAAGAGGTAGGAGAAAGGATGACGGGCCAGGGGAGAGAGAGGCCCAGGGAGGAGGAGGGTTTTGTTTTAAATTCTTTTCCTTCTTATTTGAAAACTGGTTTGAAAACAAAGTTCGAATTCATCTTAAGTTGAACTCAAACAGAGAGGTGAGCGAGAGAAAACGAAATAATTTAAAATAGTTTTGTTTTAGGGTTTGTTAAATGAAAAGATAAGAGAGGTTTTATTAAAACCATAGGAGGGGGAAACAAAATAGTTTTTATTTAAAAATAATTTTTATTTTATAAAATCTTGTGAATGATATGATGCATGATGAATGAGGATGCACAAAAGAGAAGAACAAACAAATCTATTAGGGGTACTACCCGGGGCCATTACACCCAGCCAGATCACCGAGGTCTCAGCTCATTGCTGTGGCCACCCGTGTGGTGACCAGGACGCATCTGAAGGCTATGTTCGTGAGTATATGACAGCATAACTGCTCTTATCTTGATGTCTTCTCTGCTCAAAGTCTCACATGGTTCAGTGCATTGGTGCCATTGACTAATTTTTGGTGGTATCTCTTGCTTTGAATCAGAAATTGCCTAAAAGTATCTCCAAGGATCTCAATGCTGGCCGAAGGGGCAAGATATCCCTCGTCATGGAGAGTGAAGGTCTCACCGTGGAGGGACGGTACTCCGTCAGTCCCACAGATGGCCGCTTGGCTGTTACTTCCAGGTGGAAAAAGTTCATTGACGGTGCCAAACTTCGCATTGGATCAAAGTTGAAGGTCAAGATCTTTCGATGCCGCTGTGACATGCTGGTCATAAAGTTCGCGGTTGTCTAGTTCTGTTGTCCCATGAGCCCTTAGCAAATGCATTTGTAGTTATACTTATATAAGGTTATCTTATCTGAACTGCTAATTAATTGTATGGGTGGTAAAACTCTGGCAAGCTTTTGCTCTTAGCAAGTATGTATGTATGATCAGCTATTATGATAACTAATGTTTGTGTTCATCTTAATTTGCATTTCCCTTTTAGAAAAAAACTTAATTTCTATTTTGGCTGACCTGTTAGAGAACTATCAGATTGAACCCACAACATGATTCATATAGATTCATTACACTGAGCCACATGTCTTGACCTTGCGATACACTACTTCCATTAATTAGTGCAAGAAGGCTTACCTGAGCTGCCTGAACCATGGCAGATTCGAATCCACCTTATCTATCTAGAAATACAACCTTTGCAGAAAGAGGATTTGCAGTATGGGGAGGCTGACATTGGGGACCCATGAGCCAGCAGCGTCGTCAACGTTTTAAAGGTGGCAGGAGATCGAAAGAAAAAATAAGCCAAAAATCAGTTGGTAAACAAATTCAAGAAAAGAAACATTTACCTTTCTGAGAGGATGACATGCGGGACCCATGAGGCAGCAGCATCCTCAACTATTTCAAGGCGGCAGGGGATCAAAATAAAAAAGGAAATAGCCAGAAATTAATTAGGGTAAAAAATAAATCCATCAAAGGAAACTTTTATTGTTCATAGAGGATGACATGTGGGACCGACTTGCCAGCTGCGTCGTCATCGTTTCAAAGGGGGCAGGGGATCAAAAGAAAAAGACAAATAGCCAGAAATTAGGGGAAAAATAAATCCAACAAAGAAAACTTTTATTGTTCATAGAGGATGACATGCGGGACCCATGAGCCAGCAGCTTCCTCAACGTTTCAAAGTCGGCATGAGATTGAAAGAAAAAGTCAAGTGACATAATATCAGGAGCCAAAAATAATCCAAGAAAAGAAACTTTATTGTACATAGAGGATGACATGCGGGTCCCATTTTGTAGCAGCGGTCTCAACGCTTCCAAGGCGGCACAGGACCGAAAGAAAAATGAAGTAGCCAGAAATCAGGGTGTGAAAAAAATCCAAGAAAAGAAAGATTTTAATTGGGCTGTATCTGGACATCTGGGCCTTCGAACTATACTGCTGGGCCTTTTGACTCGTACAATTTCAGCCCACTCCAAAACAGGAAAGGTCGGATTTTTCTCAAAAAAAAAACAGGAAAGTCCTATGCTTCGCAAAAACAAAAAACAAGGAGATTCAACATATAAGTTTGTTTATGTAGATATAAAGATTTAATTTATCCGTTTGCAATAGCTCAGAGCGAAATACAACGTTTATTGTCTGCAAAATAAAATATCACATGTTTCTTGTACGGGGAGGCTGACATCGGGGACCCATGAGCCAGCAGCGGAGTCAACGTTTCAAAGGCGGCAGGGGATCGAAAATAAAAAAAGCCAAAAATCAGTTGGTAAAAAATACAAGAAAAGAAAACATTTATCGTTCTAAGAGGATGACATGCGGGACCCATGAGGCAGCAGCATCCTCAACGTTTCAAAGTCGGCATGAGATCGAAAGAAAAAGGCAAGTGACATAATATCAGGAGCCAAAAATAATCCAAGAAAAGAAACTTTATTGTACATAGAGGATGACATGCGGGTCCCATTTTGTAGCAGCGGTCTCAACGTTTCCAAGGCGGCACAGGACCAAAAGAAAAATGAGGCAGCAGCATTCTCAACAATTCCAAGGCGGCAGGGGATCAAAAGAAAAATAAAGGAAATAGCCAGAAATTAATTAGGGGTCAAAAATAAATCCACCAAAGGAAACTTTTATTGTTCATAGAGGATGACATGTGGGACCGACCTGCCAACAGCGTCCTCATCGTTTCAACGGGGGCAGGGATCAAAAGAAAAGGGCAAATAGCCAGAAATTAGGGTAAAAATAACTCCAAGAAAGGAAACTTTTATTGTTCGTAGAGGATGACATGCGGGACCCATGAGCCAGCAGCTTACTCAACGTTTCAAAGGCGGCATGAGATCGAAAGAAAAAGGCAAGTGACCAAATATCAGGAGCCAAAAATAATCCAAGATTTATTGTACATAGAGGATGACATGTGGGTCCCATTTTGCAGCAGCGGTCTCAATGTTTGTAATGCGGCTTGAGATCAAAAGAAAAAGAAAGTAGCTAGTAATTAGGGGGAAAAAAAAATCCAAGAAAAGAAAGTTGATGGACATAGAGGATGACATGCGGGTCCCTTGAACCAACAGCTTACTCAACGTTTCAAAGGGGGCAGGGGATCAAAAGAAAAAGGCAAGGCAAAAATCAGAGGGTGAAAAAAAATCCAACAAAGGAAACTTTTATAGCACACAGAGGATGACATGCGGGTCCATGAGCCAGCAGGTACCTCAACGTTTCAAACGTGGCATGAGATCGAAAGAAAAAGTCAAGTTACCAAATATGAGGTGCCAAAAAAAACTCCAAGAAAAGAAAGTTGATTGCTCATAGAGGATGACATGCGGGTCCCATTTAGCTGCAGCGGTCTCACCGTTTGAGAGGCGGCAGGGGATCGAAAGAAAAAGTCAAGTGACCAAATATGAGGTGCCAAAAATAATCCAAAAAATGAAAGTTTTATAGTACATAGAGGATGACATGCGGGTCCCATTTAGCAGCAGCGGTATCACTGTTTGAGAGGCAGCAGGGGATCGAAAGAAAAAGTCAAGTTACCAAATATGAGGTGCCAAAAAAAATCCAAGAAAAGAAAGTTTTAAGTACATAGTGGATGACATGCGGGTCCCATTTAGCAGCAGCGGTATCACCGTTTGAGAGGCAGCAGGGGATCGAAAGAAAAAGGCAAGTGACCAAATATGAGGTGCCAAAAAAATCCAAGAAAAGAAAGTTTTATAGTACATAGAGGATGACATGCGGGTCCCATTTAGCAGCAGCGGTATCACTGTTTGAGAGGCAGCAGGTGATCGAAAGAAAAAGTCAAGTGACCAAATATGAGGTGCCAAAAAATCCAAGAAAAGAAAGTTTTATAGTACATAGAGGATGACATGGGTCCCATTTAGCAGCAGCGGTATCACCGTTTGAGAGGCGGCAGGGGATCGAAAGAAAAAGGTAAGTGACCAAATATGAGGTGCCAAAATAATTCAAGAAAAGAAAGTTTTATAGTACATAGAGGATGACATGCGGGTCCCGAGCGGGTATCACCGTTTGAGAGGCGGCAGGGGATCGAAAGAAAAAGGCAAGTGACCAAATTTGAGGTGCCAAAAAAAACTCCAAGAAAAGAAAGTTGATTGCACATAGAGGATGACATGTGATACGTCTCCAACGTATCGATAATTTCTTATGTTCCATGCCACTTTATTGATGATACCTACATGTTTTATGCACATTATATGTCATATTTATGCATTTTCTGGAACTAACCTATTAACAAGATGCCGAAGAGCCAGTTGCTGTTTTCTGCTGTTTTTGGTTTCAGAAATCCTAGTAAAGAAATATTCTCGGAATTAGACGAAACTTTCGCCCAGGGTCCTATTTTTGCACGAAGCTTCCAGAAGACCGAAGAGATAACGAAGTGGGGCCATGATGGCGTGTAACTCACACGTTCGTTGGGAACCCCAAGAGGAAGGTATGATGCGCACAGTAGCAAGTTTTCCCTCAGAAAGAAACCAAGGTTTAATCGAACCAGTAGGAGCCAAGAAGCACGTTGAAGGTTGATGGTCGCGAAATGTGATGCGGCGCAACACCAGGGATTCCGGCGCCAACGCGGAACCTGCACAACACAACCCAAGTACTTTGTCCCAACGAAACAGTGAGGTTGTCAATCTCACCGGCTTGCTGTAACAAAGGATTAAACGTATCGAGTGGAAGATGTTTGCAAAGAAAACAAAAACAAGTAGATTGTATGCTATGTAAAGAATAGGACCGGGGTCCACAGTTCACTAGAGGTGTCTCTCCCATAAGATAAAAGCATGTTGGGTGAACAAATTACAGTCGGGCAATTGACAAAATAGAGAAAGGCATAACAATGCATATACATGACATGATAAATATAGTGAGATTTAATCCGGGCATTACGACAAAGAACATAGACCGCCATCCAACTGCATCTATGCCTAAAAAGTCCACCTTCAGGTTATCGTCCGAACCCCCAGTATTAAGTTGCAAAGCAACAGACAATTGCATTAAGTATGGTGCGTAATGTAATCAACAACTACATCCTTAGACATAGCATCAATGTTTTATCCCTAGTGGCAACAGCACATCACAACCTTAGAACCTTCTGTCACGATCCCAGATTCAATGAAGGCAAGAACCCACTATCGAGCATAAATACCCCCTCTTGGAGTTAAGAGCAAAAACTTGGCCAGAGCCTCTACTAATAACGGAGAGCATGCAAGATCATAAACAACACATAAACAATAGATTGATAATCACCATAATCATAGTACTCTCTATCCATCGGATCCCGACAAACACAACATATAGTATTACAGATAGATGATCTTGATCATGTTAGGCAGCTCACAAGATCCAACAATGAAGCACAACAAGGAGAAGACGACCATCTAGCTACTGCTATGGACCCATGGTCCAGGGGTGAACTACTCACTCATCACTCCGGAGGCGACCATGGCGGTGTAGAGTCCTCCGGGAGATGAATCCCCTCTCCGCAGGGTGCCGGAGGCGATCTCCTGAATCCCCGAGATGGGATTCGCGGCGGCGGCGTCTATAAGGTTTTCCGTATCGTGGCTCTCTCTGGGGGTTTCGCGACGGAAGCTTTAAGTAGGCGGAGGGTCAACGCGAGGGGCCACACGAGGGCCCAGGGGATAGGGCCGCGCGGCCAGGGCCCGCCGGCCACCCCCCTGGCTGCCTCGTGGCCCCACTTCGTTAGGTCTTCGGTCTTCTGGAAGCTTCGTGCAAAAATAGGACCCTGGGCGAAAGTTTCGTCCAATTCCGAGAATATTTCTTTACTAGGATTTCTGAAACCAAAAACAGCAGAAAACAGCGACTGGCTCTTCGGCATCTTGTTAATAGGTTAGTTCCAGAAAATGCATAAATATGACATATAATGTGCATAAAACATGTAGGTATCATCAATAAAGTAGCATGGAACATAAGAAATTATCGATACGTTGGAGACGTATCAGCATCCCCAAGCTTAGTTCTGCTCGTCCCGAGCAGGTAAAACGATAACAAAGATAATTTCTGAAGTGACATGCCATCATAATCTTGATCATACTATTTGTAAACATATGTAATGAATGCAGCGATCAAAGCAAAGGTAATGACATGAGTAAACAACTGAATCATAAAGCAAAGACTTTTCATGAATAGTACTTCAAGACAAGCATCAATAAGTCTTGCATAAGAGTTAACTCATAAAGCAATAAATCAAAGTAAAGGTGTTGAAGCAACACATAAGAAGATTAAGTTTCAGCGGTTGCTTTCAACTTATAACATGTATATCTCATGGATATTGTCAACATAAAGTGATATAACAAGTGCAATATGCAAGTATGTAGGAATCAATGCACAGTTCACACAAGTGTTTGCTTCTTAAGGTGGAAGGAGATAGGTAAACTGACTCAACAATAAAAGTAAAAGAATGGTCCTTCAAAGAGGAAAGCATCGATTGTTGTATTTGTGCTAGAGCTTTTATTTTGAAAACATGAAACAATTTTGTCAACGGTAGTAATAAAGCATATGAGTTATGAAAATTATATCTTACAAGTTGCAAGCCTCACGCATAGTATACTAATAGTGCCCGCACCTCGTCCTACTTAACTTGGACTACCGGGTCTTCGCATGCCATGTTTCAACCAAGTGTCACAAAGGGGTACCTCCATGCCGCCTGTACAAAGGTCCAAGGAGAATGCTCGCATTTCGGATTTCTCGCTTTTGATTATTCTCAACTTAGACATCCATACCGGGACAACATGGACAACAGATAATGGACTCCTCTTAAATGCATAAGCATGTAGCAAAGTTATTATTCTCATATGAGATTGAGGATATATGTCCAAAACTGAAACTTCCACCATGATTCATGGCTTTAGTTAGCGGCCCAATGTTCTTCTCTAACAATTTTGCATGCTCCAACCACTAAAATGATAGACCTTCAGACAAGACGGACATGCATAGCAACTCACATGATATTCAACAATAGTTGATGGCGTTCCCCAGAAGCATGGTTATCGCACAACAAGCAACTTAATAAAACATAAAGTGCATAAGTACATATTCAATACTACGATAGTTTTTAAGGCTATTTTGTCCCATGAGCTATATATTGCAAAGGTGAATGATGGAATTTTAAAGGTAGCACTCAAGCAATTTACTTTGGAATGGCGGAGAAATACCATGTAGTGGGTAGGTATGGTGGACACAAATGGCATAGTAGTTGGCTCAAGTATTTTGGATGCATGAGAAGTATTCCCTCTCGATACAAGGTTTAGGCTAGCAAGGTTATTTGAAGCAAACTCAAGGATGAACAGGTGCAGCAAAACTCACATAAAAGACATATTGTAAACATTATAAGACTCTACACCGTCTTCCTTGTTGTTCAAAACTCAATACTAGATATTATCTAGACCTTAGAGAAACCAAATATGCAAATCAAATTTTAGCAAGCTCTATGTATTTCTTCATTAATGGGTGCAAAGCATATGATGCAAGAGCTTAAACATGAGCACAACAATTGCCAAGTATCACATTATCCAAGACATTTTAGAATTACTACATGTAGCATTTTCCAATTCCAACCATATAACAAATTAACGAAGAAGAAACTTCGCCTTGAACATTATGAGTAAAGCCTAAGGACACATGTGTCCATATGCAACAGCGGAGCGTGTCTCTCTCCCACAAAGTGAATGCTAGGATCCATTTTATTCAAACAAAAACAAAAAAAAACAAACCGACGCTCCAAGCAAAGAACACAAGATGTGATTGAATAAAAATATAGTTTCAGGGGAGGAACCTGATGATGTTGTCGATGAAGAAGGGGATGCCTTGGGCATCCCCAAGCTTAGACGCTTGAGTCTTCTTAAAATATGCAGGGGTGAACCACGGGGGCATCCCCAAGCTTAGAGCTTTCACTCCTCTTGATCATAGTATATCATACTCCTCTCTTGACCCTTGAAAACTTCCTTCACACCAAACTTCAAGCAAACTCATTAGAGGGTTAGTGCACAATTAATAATTCACTCATTCAGAGGTGAAACAATCATTATTTTCACTTCTGGACATTGCATAATGCTACTGGACATTAATGGATCAAAGAAATAAATCCAACATAGCAAAAGAGGCAATGCGAAATAAAAGGCAGAATCTGTCAAAAACAGAACAGTCCGTAAAGACGAATTTAGAAATGGCACCAGACTTGCTCAGGATCACGCTCGTAAATTGGCAGATTTTTTCGAATTTTCTACAGAGAATTGTGCCCAGATTCGTGACAGACAGCAATGCTGTTTCTGCGCAGCGATCCCAAATATAACATCAACTTTGACATAGAAACTTTACTTGGCACAAAAACTTGATAAGGAGAGGTTGCTACAGTAGTAAACAACTTCCAAGACTCAACAAAACAAAAAATTGCTGTAGGTAAAAACATGGGTTGTCTCCCATAAGCGCTTTTCTTTAACGCCTTTCAGCTAGGCGCAGAAAGTGCAAATCAAGTAACATCGAGATGAAGCATCAACATTATTATTTTTCATGCAAACACAACTTGTTGCAGAGGGTACTTTAGGTGTTCCATTATCTAAATTCTCTATGGTGGTGCTAGGGGTTTTAGAAATTTTAGGCCTATAATAATTCTTTTGTTTAGGCACTTTAGAGGCGTACATGAATTTTTGCTCTTTACCCACATAAGCTTTCTCATTATACTTGAGAGAAGAAAAGGTTGAACCCAAGGTTCCCATAGCTTTTTCAAGTTCATCAATCCTATTGGTTTGATTATCATGGACAACACAAGTTCCTAGGACACTAATTCTTTCATCAATTCCTCCTAAGGATTTATCAAGTTCATAAGTTTTGTCAAATAACATTCCCAATTTAGTTTCAACACTTGGAAAATTTTTCTCTATGGTTTCCAATTTTTTCATAACATCCTCAAGAGAGATTTCAATTTTAACTTCATTAACAGGTGGTATTCCAACTAGACTCTCAATGATGCAACTAGCTTCTAAAGCGGGAGTACCTAGGAAATTACCTCCCGAAAGAGTATCAAGAACATATCTATTCCAACTAGATAAACCAACATAAAAGTTCCTAAGAAGGATAGTGGTGGAGTGTTTCTTAATGCACCTTTGATGAGCATTACTAATTCTATACCAAGCATCTTTAAAACTTTCTCCACCCTGTTGCTTAAAAGAACGAACTTCAACTTCAGGATTACTCATGATAACAGCAATAAAGTAAACTAGGCAAATAAAGTAAAGACAAGTAACTAATTTTTTTGTGTTTTTGATATAGAGAGCAAGACAATAAATAAAGTAAAACTAGCAACTAATTTTTTTGTATTTTGATTTAGTGCAGCAAACAAAGTAGTAAATAAAATAAAGCAAGACAAAAACAAAGTAAAGAGATTGAGAAGTGGAGACTCCCCTTGCAGCGTGTCTTGATCTCCCCGGCAACGGCGCCAGAAAAAGAGCTTGATGGCGTGTAACTCACACGTTCGTTGGGAACCCCAAGAGGAAGGTATGATGCGCACAGTAGCAAGTTTTCTCAGAAAGAAACCAAGGTTTAATCGAACCAGTAGGGAGCCAAGAAGCACGTTGAAGGTTGATGGTCGCGAATGTGATGCGGCGCAACACCGGATTCCGGCCAACGCGAACGCACAACACAACCCAAACTTTGTCCCAACGAAACAGTGAGGTTGTCAATCTCACCTTTGTCTGTAACAAAGGATTAAACGATCGAGTGGAAGATGTTTGCAAAGAAAACAGTAAAACAAGTAGATTGTATGCTATGTAAAGAATAGGACCGGGGTCCACAGTTCACTAGAGGTGTCTCTCCCATAAGATAAAAGCATGTTGGGTGAACAAATTACAGTCGGGCAATTGACAAAATAGAGAAAGGCATAACAATGCATATACATGACATGATAAATATAGTGAGATTTAATCCGGGCATTACGACAAAGAACATAGACCGCCATCCAACTGCATCTATGCCTAAAAAGTCCACCTTCAAGTTATCGTCCGAACCTCCTCCGGTATTAAGTTGCAAAGCAACAGACATTGCATTAAGTATGGTGCGTAATGTAATCAACAACTACATCCTTAGACATAGCATCAATGTTTTATCCCTAGTGGCAACAACACATCACAACCTTAGAACCTTCTGTCACGATCCCAGATTCAATGAAGGCAAGAACCCACTATCGAGCATAAATACCCCCTCTTGGAGTTAAGAGCAAAAACTTGGCCAGCCTCTACTAATAACGGAGAGCATGCAAGATCATAAACAACACATAAACAATAGATTGATAATCACCATAATCATAGTACTCTCTATCAATCGGATCCCGACAAACACAACATATAGTATTACAGATAGATGATCTTGATCATGTTAGGCAGCTCACAAGATCCAACAATGAAGCACAACAAGGAGAAGACGACCATCTAGCTACTGCTATGGACCCATGGTCCAGGGTGAACTACTCACTCATCACTCCGGAGGCGACCATGGCGGTGTAGAGTCCTCCGGGAGATGAATCCCTCCGGCAGGGTGCCGGAGGCGATCTCCTAATCCCCCGAGATGGGATTCGCGGCGGCGCGTCTCTAAGGTTTTCCGTATCGTGGCTCTCGGTCGGGGTTTCGCGACGGAAGCTTTAAGTAGGCGGAGGGTCAACGCGAGGGGCCACACGAGGGGCCCAGGATAGGGCCGCGGCCAGGGCTGGCCGCGCCGGCCACCCCCCTGGCTGCCTCGTGGCCCCACTTCGTTAGGTCTTCGGTCTTCTGGAAGCTTCGTGCAAAAATAGGACCCTGGGCGAAAGTTTCGTCCAATTCCGAGAATATTTCTTTACTAGGATTTCTGAAACCAAAAACAGCAGAAAACAGAATCGTTCTTCGGCATCTTGTTAATAGGTTAGTTCCAGAAAATGCATAAATATGACATATAATGTGCATAAAACATGTAGGTATCATCAATAAAGTAGCATGGAACATAAGAAATTATCGATACGTTGGAGACGTATCAGCATCCCGCGCCGAGAGGTGGCCGGCGCGCCCAGGCCTTGGCCGCGCCGACCTAGCCTCTCGGGCCCCTCGTGTGGCCCCCGCGCTGACCGCCACTTAAAGCTTCCGCGGAACCCCCAGACCGAGAGCCACGATACGGAAAACCTTCCGAGACGCGCCGCCGCGAATCCCATCTCGGGGATTCGGAGATCGCCTCCGGCACTGCCGGAGAGGGGATTCATCTCCCGGAGGACTCTACACCGCCATGGTCGCCTCCGGAGTGATGAGTGAGTAGTCCACCCCTGGACCATGGGTCCATAGCAGTAGCTAGATGGTCGTCTTCTCCTTGTTGTGCTTCATTGTTGGATCTTGTGAGCTGCCTAACATGATCAAGATCATCTATATGTAATTCTATATGTTGTGTTTGTCGGGATCCGATGGATAGAGAGTACTATGATTATGGTGATTATCAATCTATTGTTCATGTGTTGTTTATGATCTTGCATGCTCTCCGTTATTAGTAGAGGCTCTGGCCAAGTTTTTGCTCTTAACTCCAAGAGGGGGTATTTATGCTCGATAGTGGGTTCATGCCTCCATTGAATCTGGGACAGTGACAGAAAGTTCTAAGGTTGTGATGTGCTGTTGCCACTAGGGATAAAACATTGATGCTATGTCTAAGGATGTAGTTGTTGATTACATTACGCACCATACTTAATGCAATTGTCTGTTGCTTTGCAACTTAATACCGGAGGGGGTTCGGATGATAACCTGAAGGTGGACTTTTTAGGCATAGATGCAGTTGGATGGCGGTCTATGTACTTTGTCGTAATGCCCAATTAAATCTCACTATATTTATCATATCATGTATATGCATTGTTATGCCTTTCTCTATTTGTCAATTGCCCGACTGTAATTTGTTCACCCAACATGCTTTTATCTTATGGGAGAGACACCTCTAGTGAACTGTGGACCCCGGTCCTATTCTTTACATAGCATACAATCTACTGCAATTGTGTTTACTGTTTTCTTTGCAAACATCTTCCACTCGATACGTTTAATCCTTTGTTACAAGAAGCCGGTGAGATTGACAACCTCACTGTTTCGTTGGGACAAAGTACTTGGGTTGTGTTGTGCAGGTTCCGCGTGGCGCCGGAATCCCTGGTGTTGCGCCGCATCACATTTCGCGACCATCAACCTTCAACGTGCTTCTTGGCTCCTCCTGGTTCGATTAAACCTTGGTTTCTTTCTGAGGGAAAACTTGCTACTGTGCGCATCATACCTTCCTCTTGGGGTTCCCAACGAACGTGTGAGTTACACGCCATCAAGCTCTTTTTCTGGCGCCGTTGCCGGGGAGATCAAGACACGCTGCAAGGGGAGTCTCCACTTCTCAATCTCTTTACTTTGTTTTTGTCTTGCTTTATTTTATTTGCTACTTTGTTTGCTGCATTAAATCAAAATACAAAAAAATTAGTTGCTAGTTTTACTTTATTTACTGTCTTGCTCTCTATATCAAAAACACAAAAAAATTAGCTACTTGTCTTTACTTTGTTTGCCTAGTTTACTTTTTGCCTATTGCATCATGTTTCCTTTTAATTTTACCACAAAAGACATACCGGTAGGACGTGGGTCCATAGTTGGGAGAAATAATATAGAAGAATTTTTCAATCATGTTAGTATCACTGAAGATTTTGAAGATAGACACTTGGTAGAACTTGCACCTACCTATGAAATTGCTGCTGCTGCTTTAGTTCGCATGTTGGAAACTAAATTTGTTAATCTCAATCCTATAATCCAACACATGTTTCTTACACTTGGTGATATGGAAGAAGGGGAAAAGAAAGATTTTGTTTTAGAAACCCTTCTTAGAGAATTTGGTGGTCTAGCAAGAGAGGCTAGAAAGGTTTTTGCTAAATTTAATATGCTAGGTTCTCATACCAATTTTATTGGTCTCCTTGAAAAAATGGACATGGATAGAATAATGTACACTAATAACATTAATGATGGTGGGGAAATCAAAGCACCAATACCATGTAAACTCCTAGCTATGAATGATGCACTAGAAGATAACTATGCTTGGCTTGTTCCTGAAAATTTGTTCGATGAGAGTAGCAAGCCTAAGACTAATGAAAAGGGAGACGCTAAAACTTATATAGACCAGATACAATGCATTGTTGAGAAAACTCCCAACTCTCAAGATAATAATGTTGATGCTTCTTCATTCGATGTTACTTGATTTGCACTTTCTGCGCCTAGCTGAAAGGCGTTAAAGAAAAGCGCTTATGGGAGACAACCCATGTTTTTACCTACAGCAATTTTTTTGTTTTGTTGAGTCTTGGAAGTTGTTTACTACTGTAGCAACCTCTCCTTATCATGTTTTTGTGCCAAGTAAAGTTTCTATGTCAAAGTTGATGTTATATTTGGGATTGCTGCGCAGAAACAGCATTGCTGTCTGTCACGAATCTGGGCACAATTCTCTGTAGAAAATTCGAAAAAATCTGCCAATTTACGAGCGTGATCCTCAGATATGTACGCAACTTTCATTAGTTTTGAGTTTTTCCATTTGAGCAAGTCTGGTGCCATTTCTAAATTCTTCTTTACGGACTGTTCTGTTTTTGACAGATTCTGCCTTTTATTTCGCATTGCCTCTTTTGCTATGTTGGATTTATTTCTTTGATCCACTAATGTCCAGTAGCATTATGCAATGTCCAGAAGTGAAAATAATGATTGTGTCACCTCTGAATGTGTGAATTATTAATGATGCACTAACCCTCTAATGAGTTTGCTTGAAGTTTGGTGTGAAGGAAGTTTTCAAGGGTCAAGAGAGGAGTATGATATACTATGATCAAGAGGAGTGAAAGCTCTAAGCTTGGGGATGCCCCCGTGGTTCACCCCTGCATATTTTAAGAAGACTCAAGCGTCTAAGCTTGGGGATGCCCAAGGCATCCCCTTCTTCATCGACAACATCATCAGGTTCCTCCCCTGAAACTATATTTTTATTCAATCACATCTTGTGTTCTTTGCTTGGAGCGTCGGTTTGTTTTTGTTTTTGTTTTTGTTTGAATAAGATGGATCCTAGCATTCACTTTGTGGGAGAGAGACACGCTCCTGTTGCATATGGACACATGTGTCCTTAGGCTTTACTCATAATGTTCAAGGCGAAGTTTCTTCTTCGTTAAATTGTTATATGGTTGGAATTGGAAAATGCTACATGTAGTAATTCTAAACTGTCTTGGATAATGTGATACTTGGCAATTGTTGTGCTCATGTTTAAGCTCTTGCATCATATGCTTTGCACCCATTAATGAAGAAATACATAGAGCTTGCTAAAATTTGATTTGCATATTTGGTTTCTCTAAGGTCTAGATAATATCTAGTATTGAGTTTTGAACAACAAGGAAGACGGTGTAGAGTCTTATAATGTTTACAATATGTCTTTTATGTGAGTTTTGCTGCACTTGTTCATCCTTGAGTTTGCTTCAAATAACCTTGCTAGCCTAAACCTTGTATCGAGAGGGAATACTTCTCATGCATCCAAAATCCTTGAGCCAACTACTATGCCATTTGTGTCCACCATACCTACCTACTACATGGTATTTCTCCGCCATTCCAAAGTAAATTGCTTGAGTGCTACCTTTAAAATTCCATCATCCACCTATGCAATATATAGCTCATGGGACAAAATAGCCTTAAAAACTATCGTAGTATTGAATATGTACTTATGCACTTTATATTTTATTAAGTTGCTTGTTGTGCGATAACCATGTTTCTGGGGAACGCCATCAACTATTGTTGAATATCATGTGAGTTGCTATGCATGTCCGTCTTGTCTGAAGGTCTATCATTTTAGTGGTTGGAGCATGCAAAATTGTTAGAGAAGAACATTGGGCCGCTAACTAAAACCATGAATCATGGTGGAAGTTTCAGTTTTGGACATATATCCTCAATCTCATATGAGAATAATAACTTTGCTACATGCTTATGCATTTAAGAGGAGTCCATTATCTGTTGTCCATGTTGTCCCGGTATGGATGTCTAAGTTGAGAATAATCAAAAGCGAGAAATCCGAAATGCGAGCATTCTCCTTAGACCTTTGTACAGGCGGCATGGAGGTACCCCTTTGTGACACTTGGTTGAAACATGGCATGCGAAGATCCGGTAGTCCAAGTTAAGTAGGACGAGGTGCGGGCACTATTAGTATACTATGCGTGAGGCTTGCAACTTGTAAGATATAATTTTCATAACTCATATGCTTTATTACTACCGTTGACAAAATTGTTTCATGTTTTCAAAATAAAAGCTCTAGCACAAATACAACAAACGATGCTTTCCTCTTTGAAGGACCATTCTTTTACTTTTATTGTTGAGTCAGTTTACCTATCTCCTTCCACCTTAAGAAGCAAACACTTGTGTGAACTGTGCATTGATTCCTACATACTTGCATATTGCACTTGTTATATTACTTTATGTTGACAATATCCATGAGATATACATGTTATAAGTTGAAAGCAACCGCTGAAACTTAATCTTCCTATGTGTTGCTTCAACACCTTTACTTTGATTTATTGCTTTATGAGTTAACTCTTATGCAAGACTTATTGATGCTTGTCTTGAAGTACTATTCATGAAAAGTCTTTGCTTTATGATTCAGTTGTTTACTCATGTCATCACCTTTGCTTTGATCGCTGCATTCATTACATATGTTTACAAATAGTATGATCAAGATTATGATGGCATGTCACTTCAGAAATTATTTTGTTATCGTTTTACCTGCTCGGGACTAAGCTTGGGGATGCTGATACGTCTCCAACGTATCGATAATTTCTTATGTTCCATGCCACTTTATTGATGATACCTACATGTTTTATGCACATTATATGTCATATTTATGCATTTTCTGGAACTAACCTATTAACAAGATGCCGAAGAGCCAGTTTGTTTTCTGCTATTTTTGGTTTCAGAAATCCTAGTAAAGAAATATTCTCGGAATTGGACGAAACTTTCGCCCAGGGTCCTATTTTTGCACGAAGCTTCCAGAAGACCGAAGAGATAACGAAGTGGGGCCACGAGGCGCCAGGAGGGTGGCGGCGGCCCAGGCCTTGGCCGCGCCGACCTAGCCTCTGGGCCCCCGTGTGGCCCCCCGCGTTGACCCTCCGCCTACTTAAAGCTTCCGTCGCGAAACCCCCAGCACCGAGAGCCACGATACGGAAAACCTTCCAGAGACGCCGCCGCGAATCCCATCTCGGGGGATTCGGAGATCGCCTCCGCACCCTGCCGAGAGGGGATTCATCTCCCGGAGGACTCTACACCGCCATGGTCGCCTCCGGAGTGATGAGTGAGTAGTCACCCCTGGACCATGGGTCCATAGCAGTAGCTAGATGGTCGTCTTCTCCTTGTTGTGCTTCATTGTTGGATCTTGTGAGCTGCCTAACATGATCAAGATCATCTATATGTAATTCTATATGTTGTGTTTGTCGGGATCCGATGGATAGAGAGTACTATGATTATGGTGATTATCAATCTATTGTTCATGTGTTGTTTATGATCTTGCATGCTCTCCGTTATTAGTAGAGGCTCTGGCCAAGTTTTTGCTCTTAACTCCAAGAGGGGTATTTATGCTCGATAGTGGGTTCATGCCTCCATTGAATCTGGGACAGTGACAGAAAGTTCTAAGGTTGTGGATGTGCTGTTGCCACTAGGGATAAAACATTGATGCTATGTCTAAGGATGTAGTTGTTGATTACATTACGCACCATACTTAATGCAATTGTCTGTTGCTTTGCAACTTAATACCGGAGGGGGTTCGGATGATAACCTGAAGGTGGACTTTTTAGGCATAGATGCAGTTGGATGGCGGTCTATGTACTTTGTCGTAATGCCCAATTAAATCTCACTATATTTATCATATCATGTATATGCATTGTTATGCCTTTCTCTATTTGTCAATTGCCCGACTGTAATTTGTTCACCCAACATGCTTTTATCTTATGGGAGAGACACCTCTAGTGAACTGTGGACCCCGGTCCTATTCTTTACATAGCATACAATCTACTGCAATTGTGTTTACTGTTTTCTTTGCAAACATCTTCCACTCGATACGTTTAATCCTTTGTTACAGCAAGCCGGTGAGATTGACAACCTCACTGTTTCGTTGGGACAAAGTACTTGGGTTGTGTTGTGCAGGTTCCGCGCCGGAATCCCTGGTGTTGCGCCGCATCACATTTCGCGACCATCAACCTTCAACGTGCTTCTTGGCTCCTCCTGGTTCGATTAAACCTTGGTTTCTTTCTGAGGGAAAACTTGCTACTGTGCGCATCATACCTTCCTCTTGGGGTTCCCAACGAACGTGTGAGTTACACGCCATCAAGCATCCCATTTAGCAGCAGCGGTCTCAACGTTTCCAAGGCGGCAAGGGATCAAAAGAAAAAGGAAGTAGCCAGAAATCAGGGGGTCAAAAAAATCCAAGAATAGAAAGAATTTTGGTTCATAGAGGATGACATGCGGGACCCATGATCCTGCATCGTAAACGGCTCGATCGGAGAACGTTGAACGAGATGGCGCGATCTAGAAAAAAACAATGCCAGAGAGGCTGCCATCTGGGCCCTACATCCCTCGGCGGTGCGGATTTGCGTTGACTCGGCCGGCGAACCCGAGATTTCGAGATGCACCACGTCCCGGGCCACCATACGCCACGTTTTGGCCGCTTTCGTCGGGCTAGGTGGCCTCAAAAACGAGAAAAAAAAGTTTTGACATGCACCACGGAGGGACCAAAATCGTCGGCCATGGTACACCAGCAACCACGGCGCGACTTCAACTTCGTCGGCCATGGCAACTTTTCTTGTAGTGTGAGGTAGTACCATATAAAATACCTATGAAAATTATTGAACATGTTATGGATAACCGCTATGAAGGGGATGGAACTGTCCATCCTGGTGATCATTTACTGTTTTTGCATGAATTATGCGGGTTATTCAAATGTGCAGGTATTTCTATGAATGAAGTTAGGAAGAAACTATTCACTATATCGCTGTCTGGTAAAGCGGCGCACTGGTATAAATTGCTGAAGAATGGTGATTCTATTGATTGGGAGGACATTGTGCCTTTATTTTATTCCAAATTTTATCCTCCAAGTGAAATTCACAAAGATCGGAACCGCATATATAATTTCTGGCCTCATGATGGAGAGAGTATTGCCCAAGCTTGGGGGAGATTGAAGTCTTTAATGCTCAAATGCCCCATTCATGAGCTTCCTGGTAATGTTATTATTGATAATTTCTATGCAAGACTTTCTTTTCAAGACAAGACCTTGCTGGATACTTCTTGTTCTGGATCATTTACACGCAAGAATGAAGAGTTTAAAAGAGACCTTCTTGATCGGATCCAAGAAAATACTGAAGGATGGGAGAACGACAAAGATAGAGAATCAGGTATAATTTATGATTATAAATGCATTGAAGCTTTTATGGATACTGATAAATTTCGTAATATGAGTGCTACATATGGTCTTGATTCCCAAGTTGTTGCAAATCTTTATAAAGCTTTTGCCTCTCATTATGAACTGCCTAAGAAGAATTTTGATAAGTATCATGAACCGTATAAAGATAAAGTTGATTCATCTGTAAACAAATGTGTAGTGATTGAAACTGTTGATAATGTTATTCCTGAAGCTTATATTGAAAAAACTCCTTTCCCTGCTAAAATGAAGGAGTACTCTGTCATATCTAGTGCGGTTAATAAAAGTGAAAAGAAACCTAAAGAACCTGAAGAACAAATTAAAATTGAACCTGCTGTTGCAATAGTTAAAGATCTTGTGACTGAAAATGTGGAGGATGGTCATATTATTTTCTGTGAAGATGCTTCTAATATTGTTTCACATCCTAATAAACCCAAACAAGTTAGTGTTCCTATGCTATCTGTTAGAATTGGTGATCATTGCTATTATGGTTTATGTGATATTGGTGCAAGTGTTAGTGCTATACCTTATGAGCTTTACACGGAGATTATGCACGAAATTGGTTCTTGTGAACTTGAAGATATTGATGTGGTTATTCATCTGGCTAATAGAGAAACTATTTCTCCAATTGGTATTGTTCGAGATGTGGAAGTTCTATGTGGTAAGATTAAATATCCTGCTGACTTTTTGGTACTTGGTTCTGCTGCTAGTGATCATTGTCCTATCATTTTTGGTAGACCTTTTCTAAATACTTGTGGAGCTATTATAGATTGTAAGAAAGAGAAAATTTTGACTAGATTTGCTGGTGAACCTTATGAATTTAACTTTTCTAAATTTACCAAAACTCCTTATAAAGCTGACTTGCCTAGTAATGATTTTAAAATGGAGCAATGTGCATCTATTGTTCTTGTTCCTAATAATCCTTTGCAGCAACATTTGGAGAATAGTGAAAGTGAAGCTTTTAGGAAAGAAAGAGATGAGCTTGAGGAAATTTTTCTTCGTCAACCTATTCTCAAGCATGATTTACCGGTGGAAGATTTGGGTACAACACCGCCACCAAAGGAAGATCCTGTTTTTGATTTAAAGCCTTTACCTGATAATCTTAAATATGCTCATATTGATGATAAGAAAATATATCCTGTTATTATTAGTTCTAAGCTTTCAG
The DNA here is from genome assembly GCA_030979885.1 of Lolium multiflorum. NCBI lineage: Eukaryota > Viridiplantae > Streptophyta > Magnoliopsida > Poales > Poaceae > Lolium > Lolium multiflorum. The sequence continues at coordinate 126,380,148 of CM061750.1, forward strand.
AGATTGAGGAAGAAAGGTTATTGGAAATATTGAAGAAACACCGAGGAGCTATTGGCTATACTCTTGATGATTTGAAAGGGATTTCTCCTTCTATTTGCCAACATGCTATTAATATGGAAGAAGATGCAAAGCCTGTTGTTGAACATCAACGTCGTCTAATTCCGAAGATGAAAGAGGTGGTAAGGAACGAGGTATTAAAACTTCTTGAAGCTGGTATTATATATCCTATTGCTGATAGTAGATGGGTTAGTCCTGTGCATTGTGTTCCTAAGAAAGGAGGAATGACTGTTGTGCCTAATGATAATGATGAGCTTATTCCTCAAAGAATAGTTGTAGGTTATAGAATGTGCATTGATTTTCGAAAAGTTAATAAAGTTACTAAGAAAGATCATTACCCTTTACCCTTTATTGATCAAATGCTAGAAAGGTTATCTAAAAATACTCATTTTTGCTTTCTTGATGGTTATTCTGGGTTTTCACAAATTGCTGTTAAAGCTAAAGATCAAGAGAAAACCACGTTTACTTGTCCTTATGGAACTTATGCTTATAGGCGTATGCCTTTTGGTTTATGTAATGCTCCTGCTACTTTTCAAAGATGCATGTCTGCTATTTTTCATGGTTTTTGCGAAAGTATTGTAGAGGTGTTCATGGATGATTTTTCTGTCTATGGGAATTCTTTTGATAATTGCTTGCGAAACCTCGATAAAGTTTTGCAGAGATGTGAAGAAACTAACCTTGTTCTTAATTGGGAGAAATGCCACTTTATGGTTAATGAAGGAATTGTATTGGGACATAAAATTTCCGAGAGAGGTATTGAAGTTGATAGAGCTAAAGTTGAAGCAATTGAGAAGATGCCCTATCCGAGGGATGTTAAAGGTATTCGTAGTGTTCTTGGTCATGCTGGGTTTTATAGGAGATTTATTAAAGATTTCTCTAAAATTTCAAAGCCTCTTACTAATCTTCTTCAAAAAGATGTACCTTTTGTTTTTGATGATGATTGTAAGGAAGCTTTTGAAACTCTAAAGAAAGCCTTAACAACTGCTCCTGTAGTCGAACCTCCTGATTGGAATTTGCCTTTTGAAATTATGTGTGATGCTAGTGATTTTGCTGTAGGCGCTGTTCTTGGACAGCGGGTAGATAAAAAATTAAATGTTATTCATTATGCTAGTAAGACTCTTGATGCTGCTCAAAGAAATTATGCTACAACTGAAAAGGAATTGTTAGCTGTAGTCTTTGCTTGTGATAAGTTTAGACCCTATATTGTTGATTCAAAAGTTACAATTCATACTGATCATGCTGCAATTAGATACCTTATGACAAAGAAAGATGCTAAGCCAAGGCTTATTAGATGGGTACTTCTGTTGCAAGAATTTGATTTACATATTATAGATAGGAAAGGTGCTGATAATCCTGTTGCTGATAATTTGTCTAGATTGGAAAATATTGCTTATGATCCTGTTCCTGTTAATGATAGTTTTCCAAATGAACAATTGGCTGTAATAAAGGTGAGCTCGCGAGAGAGCCCTTGGTATGCAGATTATGCTAACTTTATTGTTTCAAGTATTTGCCTCCAACCTTTTCAGCTCAGCAAAGGAGGAAATTCTTTTATGACTTGAGGCATTATTTTTGGGATGACCCACACTTATATAAAGAAGGAGTAGATGGTATTATGCGAAGATGTGTTCCTGAATATGAACAACAGGAGATATTGAATAAATGTCATGGTAGTGTTTATGGAGGACATCACGCTGGAGATAGAACCGCGCAAAAGGTTCTACAATCAGGTTTTTATTGGCCAACACTCTTCAAAGATGCAAGGAAATTTATTTTATCTTGTGATGAATGTCAAAGAGTTGGTAATATCTCTAGACGCAATGAAATGCCTATGAATTATACTCTTGTTATTGAACCATTCGATTGTTGGGGATTCGACTTCATGGGTCCTTTCCCTTCTTCAGACGGTAACACTCATATACTTGTCGCTGTTGATTATGTTACTAAATGGGTAGAAGCTATACCTACAAAAAGTGCTGATGGTGAGACCTCTATAAAAATGCTTGTAGATGTTATATTTCCTAGATTTGGAGTACCTAGATATATTATGACTGATGGAGGTTCTCATTTTATTCATGGAGGTTTTAGAAAAACTCTTGCTAAGTATGGTATTAATCATAGAATTGCTTCCGCTTATCACCCTCAAACTAGTGGTCAAGTAGAATTATCAAATAGAGAGATTAAAGCTATCTTGGGTAAGACTGTTAATAAATCTAGGAAGAATTGGGCTAGCAAATTGAAAGAAGCACTATGGGCTTATAGAACTGCTTATAAAAATCCTATGGGAATGTCACCTTATAAAATGGTTTATGGAAAAGCTTGTCATTTACCTTTAGAACTAGAGCACAAAGCTTATTGGGCTGTTAGAGAACTAAATAAAGATCCTAAATTAGCCGGTAATAAGAGGTTGTTGCAATTAAGTTCTCTAGATGAATGGAGAAGTGAAGCTTATGAAAATGCTAAACTCTTTAAAGAAAAAGTTAAGAAGTGGCATGATAGAAGGATCATTAAAAGAGAATTTAATGTTGGAGATAAAGTTCTATTGTATCGGTCTCGTCTCAGATTCTTTGCAGGGAAATTACTCTCGAAGTGGGAAGGACCATATGTTGTTGAGGAGGTGTATCGTTCAGGAGCAATTAAAATTAGCTCTCTCCAAGGCAATGCCACACAAGTGGTGAATGGACAAAGACTCAAGCATTATATCTCGGGTGATTCTTATAATGTTGATGTTGATATTATTCAAGTGGAAACACCGGAGGCCTTCATCAAAGGACAAATTGACAGTCCGCCAGAACTCGACTTTGAATAGGTAACAGTACAGGTAATAAAAAGTCCGCGTTTACCTTTCCGAACATTATTTCTGCTGTTTTTAGAAAATATGAAAAATTACGAGTTCGAAACGGAGTGGAAAGGACGCACGAGGGCGTGCCACCATAGGCCGGCGCGGCCTGACCTGGGCCCGCGCCGACCTATGGTCTGGCCGCCTCGTTGCCCCTTTCCGACTCGGTTCGATCTGGAACCTTCCTTTTGTCGTGAAATTTTTGCTATATAATCCCCCGGACCCCTGGAGGTCCGTAATATCGTTTTCTCGTCGTGTTTTGTTTCGAGCTGTTTTCTGCCAGATTTGTTTTGATCTAGAAGCACCATGGTCTCCAACAACAAGGACAAGGAACCTTTGAAGGAAAATATTCAAGACCCGGAGCTGAAGAAAGAAGATGCAAGAGAGGATGAGGAAGAAGTGGAGGAAGCTCCGCAGGAACACCAACAAGCCACCGTTGCAAGTATTGGCGTGATATCAAATCCATCCAACATCAAGAGGAGTGCACGAATCGCTACCGGAGGAGCGGTTCCACGTCATTACTTGGCTCCAAGGACATCTTCTCCGAGCAATTACAACCCTTACCGCAATCTAATCTACGATCGTCAAACTGAAAGGACCCCCAAGGTAGTGTTGCCAAGTAATTGGGATATAGATCGTTCTGACATTGCAGGAGAGATGAAATCTGAAGCTGAAGGATGGGGAAACAATTCTAAGAGTTGGGATTCACCACCGGACATGATTATGAGCCGCGTTGAGCACAACTCGGAGATGATTCGCAACCTCACCTATGAGATTGAAGATTTAAAGGAGCTGGTTAAGAAGCTTGTCGAGAGGAATCCATCACCATCATCACCGAAGGAGTAATTCATCATCGGTATTGGCATCCCCTTGGTTTGTTCCAAGCTTGGGGGAGTGCCGCGGTATCACATCATCATTACCTTTATCTTTTACTATCAAGTAGTGTCATATCATGAATAGGGAAGTTATCATATGGAATAGTATGCAATGTGGAAGTATCTCTCTTAGTTAGTTATCTATGTATCCGTTGGTGTGAGTTATCGTTATGGAATATTAATGAGAAGTTTTATCATTTACTTTTTGCACACCTTATTTTAGTTTGCAATCTCCATTATATGATTACTCTTGACATGAGTATTGATATCACTTTGGGAGCATCAAGTAAATCTATTTGGTTTTGGCAAACTTAGCATTGGTCAATAGCAACAACATCCTGATGTTTAATAAAAGAGAGAAATACACTTAGATATATTACTCTATTATCTCTATGCTTAGTATTCTAAAGTTAAAATTGCTTGTGCTTATGAGAAAGATGCATGATTGTTTCTATCATATGTATATTTGTTTGTTTCCCTCAACCTTTATGCTTGCTATCAAACCTTGCTAGCCAAAGACCTGTATCGAGAGGGAATGCTTCTCATACATCCATAACCTTAGACCAAACCTATGCCATTTGTGTCCACCATACCTACCTACTACATGGTATTTTCTGCCATTCCAAGTAAATACTTCATGTGCTACCTTTAAATTATTCAAACTACTACTCCTTATTTGTGTCAATGTTCTATAGCTCATGAGGAAGTATGTGGTGTTTTATCTTTCAATCTTGTTGGGCGGACTTTCACCAATGGACTAGCGGCACATCCGCTTATCCAATAATTTTGCAATAAGAGCTGGCAACGGGGTTCCCAGCCCCAATTAATAACTTTCATTAATAATTCTCTTCACATGTTTTGCTCTGAGTTATCAGTAAGCAACTTAATTTTGCAATAGACACTCCTCCATGGTATGTGAATGTTGGAAGGCACCCGAGGATTCGGTTAGCCATGGATTGAGAAAGCCAAGGTTGGGGGGAGTGTCATCCTTAATAAAACTAAAATACATGTGTAAACAAAAGAGAAGGGGATGATCTACCTTGCTGGTAGAGATGCCGTCCCTCATGGGAGCCGCTCTTGGAAGGTTCGTTTGGCAAGGGGGTTAGAGTGCCCGCTACCATTCGTTGACAACAACAAACACCGCTCAAAATCTTACTTTTATGCTCCTTATATGATTTCAAAACTTGAAAAGCTCTAGCACATGATTTAATCCCTGCTTCCCTCTGCGAAGGGCCTGTCTTTTACTTTTATGTTGAGTCAGTAAACCTATTTCCCTCTATCTCAAGCAAGCAATTGAGTTGTTGTGAACCAATCATTTATGCTATGATTCAGTTAATCATGTCTTTTATACTTTCTTGTTTAGTACCAATTTTATCTGAATGAATATGACTTTGAAGTTATCAATGATTATGAGGAGATTGTTATGCTTGAATATGAAAGCTTTGCTTAGAAGTACAATCCGTTAGTAGTTCTCTGACCAAGAACAAAGTTTGCCATCACCAACTATGATTTCTTATGCACCTTTACTTGTGATTTCTCTTTACCTATTTCAAGATGAGTTATATGAGGAAGTTGTTTACTAGAATGTCTTGTGTGAATGAATATGATGCTTCTTGTTCGTATTTTATTTATCGACTCTTCACTCCATAAACATGTGGTCTTGTTTATCGAGCTCAGTTTCGCTTGGGGACAAGCGAGGTCTAAGCTTGGGGGGAGTTGATACGTCCAATTTGCTGTTATTCATTGATATATTTCATATTGGGACACAATACTTATGTTATTTCATCTATTTTGCATGTTTCATCATTATTGGAGGATCAAGCACCGGAGCCAGGATTCTGCTGGAAAAAGCACCGTCAGAACGCAATATTTCGGAAGATCAACTGTGGAAGGAAATTTCACGTAAATTCCTATTTTTCCAGATGACGGAGGGAGCCAGAAGGGGAAGAAGAGGGAGCCACTGTGGGCCCAGACCACAGGCCGGCGCGGCCCATGGCCTGGCGGCGCCACCCTGTGGTGTGGGGGCCCCACAGCCCCTTTCGCCTCCTTTTCTTCGCGTACTCCTTCGTCCCGAAAACCTAAGCCACAGAGAGGACCTCACGAAGGGTTACAGCCGCCTCTGCGGGGCGGAGAACACCAGAGAGAAAAGAGCTCTCCGGCGGGCAGGAATCCGCCGGGGAAATTCCCTCCCGGAGGGGGAAATCGACGCCATCGCCATCGTCATCGAGCGGGACATCATCTCCATCATCATCATCATCATCTCCACCATCTACACCGCCATCACCACCGCTGCACCTCGTCACCGTTGTAACAATTCGGGTTAAATCTTGATTGTTTGATAGGGGAAACTCTCCCGGTGTTATTCTATACTTGTTGTAGATGCTATTGAGTGAAACCATTGAACCAAGGTTTATGTTCAGATTGTTATTCATCATCATATCACCTCTGATTGTATTCCATATGATGTCTCGTGAGTAGTTCGTTTAGTTCTTGAGGACATGGGTGAAGTCTAAATGCTAGTAGTGAATTATGGTTGAGTAATATTCAATGTTATGATATTTAAGTTGTGGTGTCATTCTTCTAGTGGTGTCGTGTGAACGTCGACTACACGACACTTCACCATTTATGGGCCTAGGGGAGTGCATCTTGTATTCGGTTGCTAATTGCGGGGTTGCCGGAGTGACAGAAACCTGAGCCCCCGTTAGTATATCGATGCAGGAGGGATCGCAGGATCTCAGAGTTTAAGGCTGTGGTTAGATTTATCTTAATTACTTTCTTGTAGTTGCGGATGCTTGCAAGGGGTATAATCACAAGTATGTATTAGTCCTAGGAAGGGCGGTGCATTAGCATAGGTTCACCCACACAACACTTATCAAAACAATGAAGATTACTTAGCCACATGAAGCGAAAGTACTAGACTAAAATCCCCGTGTGTCCTCAAGAACGTTTGGTCATTATAAGTAAACAAACCGGCTTGTCCTTTGTGCTAAAAAGGATTGGGCCACTCGCTGCAATTATTTCTCTCGCATTTTATTTACTTGTACTTTATTTATCTGCAATATCAAAACCCCTTGAATACTTGTTTGTGAGCATTTACAGTGAATCCTTCATCGAAACTGCTGCCAACACCTTCTGCTCCTCGTTGGGATCGACATTCTTACTTATCGAAGATACTACGATACACCCCCTATACTTGTGGGTCATCAACCACTATCATTGTAATCATCATAAATAGGAGGCAAAGTATCATCAAAGAAAATTTTCTCCTCAATGCTTGGGGGACTAAAAATATCATGCTCATCAAAACCAGCTTCCCCAAGCTTAGAATTTTCCATATCATTAACAACAATGGTGTTCAAAGCGTTCATACTAATATCATTGTTACCAGCATGCAAATAAGATTCCATAGGTTTTTTAATTTTCGCAGCAAACAATCCATGTCTTAACTCAGGAAATAGAATAAGAAGCTCATTGTTACTTTCCATTATGCCTAACTAGTGTAAACAAGAAACCAAAAGATGCAATTGCAGGATCTAAAGGAAATAGCTTCGAGTACTTACAACGGCGCCGGAAAATAGCTTAGTAGCCGAGATCCGGAGTGTGAGTACCTTTTACCTTTCCTCCCCGGCAACGGCGCCAGAAAATAGCTTGATGTCTACGGTGCTTCTATTCTTGTAGACAGTGTTGGGCCTCCAAGAGCAGAGGTTTGTAGAACAGCAGCAAGTTTTCCCTTAAGTGGATCACCCAAGGTTTATCGAACTCAGGGAGGAAGAGGTCAAAGATATCCCTCTCATGCAACCCTGCAACCACAAAGCAAGAAGTCTCTTGTGTCCCCAACACACCTAATACACTTGTCGATGTATAGGTGCACTAGTTCGGCGAAGAGATAGTAAAACACAGGTGGTATAGATGGTGGTAATATTGCAGATGCAAAAACAAGAAAAAGCGCCAGAAAATAGCTTGCTGGCGTGGGAAGCAATTCTTTGTGGTGGAAATAAGGCCTAGGGATCATACTTTCACTAGTGGACACTCTCAACATTGATCACATAATAAATAAGTTCTCTTCCTTGTGCTACATATACTCTTGTTGGATGATGAACACCACTAATTGTGTAGGGCTACAAGAGCTCCCTCAAGCCGGAGTTAACAAGCGCCACAACATTTGATATTCATGTTTAAGTAACCTTAGAGTATAATAGATCTTTGCAAAATAGACCAAGTACTAACATAGCATGCACACTGTCACCATCACACTATGAAGGAGGCATAAATCACATCAATACTATCATAGCGATAATCAACTCCATAACCTACAAGAGATTATGATCATAATCTACGACAAGAACTACACAATGCACACACTGTCACCATTACATCATGCAGGAGGAATAGACTACTTTAATAACATCACATGAGTAGCACATAGATAAATAGTGATACAAAACACATTGCAATCATAAAGGGATATAAATAAGCACTTCACTATGCCATTCATAACAGTGAATAAGTATTCTGTGAAATATAGCCTAAGAGACCCACATGGTGCACACACTGTCACCTTTACACACGTGGGACAAGGAGGCTCCGGAGATCACATAAGTAAAACCCACTTGACTAGCATAATGACATCTAGATTACAAGCATCATCATATGAATCTCAATCATGTAAGGCAGCTCATGAGATTATTGTATTGAAGTACATAGGAGAGAGATGAACCACATAGCTACCGGTACAGCCCCGAGCCTCGATGGAGAACTACTCCCTCCTCATGGGAGACAGCAGCGGTGATGAAGATGGCGGTGGTGTCGATGGAGGAGCCTTCCGGGCACTTCCCCGTCCGGCGTGTCGAACGAGACTCCTGTCCCCGGATCTTGGCTTCGCGATGGCGGCGGCTCTGGAACTTTTCTCGTACCGTGGCTTATTCGTATCGTGTTTTAGGTCGGGGACCTTTATATAGGCGAAGAGGCGGCGTCGGAAGGTCAACGAGGCGACGACACACTAGGGCGCCCCCTAGGCCGCGCCGGGTGGTGTCCGGTGGCCCCCCTCTGGTCCCTCTCGGGTGTTCTGGAAGCTTCGCGTGATCCTAAGATCTGGCGTTGATTTCGTCCGATTCCGAGAATATTTCCTTACTAGGATTTCTGAAACCAAAAAGCAAAACAGAACGGCCCTTCGGCATCTCGTCAATAGGTTAGTTCCGAAAACGCATAATAATGACATATAATGTGTATAAAACATGTAGATATCATCAATAAAGTAGCATGGAACATAAGAAATTATAGATACGTTGGAGACGTATCGCATCTAACTATGGGTCCATAGCAGTGCTAGATGGTTGTCTTCTCCGCTTGTGCTATCATTGTTTAGATCTTGTGAGCTGCCTAACATGATCAAGATCATCTATTTGTAATGCTACATGTTGTGTTTGTTGGGATCCGATGAATCTAGAATACTATGTCAAGTTGATTATCAATCTATCATATATGTGTTGTTTATGTTCTTGCATGCTCTCCGTTGCTAGTAGAGGCTCTGGCCAAGTTGATACTTGCAACTCCAAGAGGGAGTATTTATGCTCGATAGTGGGTTCATGCCTCCATTTAATCTAGGATCGTGACAGAAGGTTCTAAGGTTGTGGATGTGTGATGTTGCCCTCCTTTCGTAGACAGTGTTGGGCCTCCAAGTGCAGAGGTTTGTAGAACAGCAGCAAGTTTTTCCTTAAGTGGATCACCCAAGGTTTATCGAACTCAGGGAGGAAGAGGTCGAAGATATCCCTCTCATGCAACCCTGCAACCACAAAGCAAGAAGTCTCTTGTGTCCCCAACACACCAAATAGGTGCACTAGTTCGGCGAAGAGATAGTGAAATACAGGTGGTATGAATATATATGAGCAGTAGCACGGCGCCAGAAAAGTGCTTGCTGGCGTGTAGTTGATGGTGGTAGTATTGCAGCAGTAGTAACACAGTAACAAGAACAAGCAGTAGTAACTCAGCAGTATTTAGGAACAAGGCCTAGGGATTACACTTTCACTAGTGGACACTCTCAATATTGATCACATAACAGAATAGATAAATGCATACTCTACACTTTTGTTGGATGATGAACACATTGCGTAGGATTACACGAACCCTCAATGCCGGAGTTAACAAGCTCCACAATAATGCTCATGTTTAAGTAACCTTAAGTGTAAGATAGATCAACATAACCAAATAGATCACATCAATACCATCATAGTAATAGTTAACTTCACAATCTACAAGAGATCATGATCATAGCCTACGACAAGAACCACACGGGGCACACACTAGTCACCTTTACACACGTGCAGGAGGAATATAACTACTTTAATAACATCACTAGAGTAGCACATAGATGAATTGTGATACAAAACTCATATGAATCTCAATCATGTAAAGCAGCTCATGAGATCATTGTATTGAAGTACATGGAGAGAGATTAACCACATAGCTACCGGTACAGCCCCGAGCCTCGATGGAGAACTACTCCCTCCTCATGGGAGCAGCAGCGGTGATGAAGATGGCGGTGGAGATGGCAGCGGTGTCGATGGAGAAGCCTTCCGGGGCACTTCCCCGCTCCGGCAGGGTGCCGGAACAGAGACTCCTGTCCCCCAGATCTTGGCTTCGCGATGGTGGCGGCTCTGGAAGGTTTCGCGTACCGTGGCTTTCTCCGTAAGGGTTTTCGATGCAGGGGCTTTATATAGGCGAAGAGGCGGCGCAGGAGGGTCGAAGGGGCGCCCACACCATAGGGTGGCGCGGGCCCAGCCCTGGCCGCGCCACCATGTCATCTGGGGCCCACCCTCTCGGCGGCTCTCGTGTTCTGGATGCTTCCGGGCAAAATAGGAACCTGGGCGTTGATTTCGTCCAATTCCGAGAATATTTCGTTACTAGGATTTCTGAAACCAAAAACAGCAAAACAGGAACTGCACTTCGGCATCTTGTTAATAGGTTAGTTCCGAAAATGCACAAATATGACATAAAGTGTGCATAAAACATGTAGGTATCATCAATAAAGTAGCATGGAACATAAGAAATTATCGATACGTTGGAGACGTATCAGCATCCCCAAGCTTAGTTCTGCTCGTCCCGAGCAGGTAAAACGATAACAAAGATAATTTCTGAAGTGACATGCCATCATAACCTTGATCATACTATTGTAAAGCACATGAGATAAATGCAGAGATTCGAAGCAATGATGAAGATAATGAGTAAACAAATGAATCATATAACAAAGACTTTTCATGAATAATACTTTCAAGACAAGCATCAATGAGTCTTGCATAAGAGTTAACTCATAAGCAATAAATTCTTAGTAGAAAGCTTTGAAACAACACAAAGGAAGATATAAGTTTCAGCGGTTGCTTTCAACTTTAACATGTATATCTCATGGATAATTGTCAACACAAAGTAATATAACAAGTGCAATAGGTAAACATGTAAGAATCAATGCACACAATTTACACAAGTGTTTGCTTCTAAGATAGAAAGAATAGGTAAACTGACTCAACAATAAAGTAAAAGAATGGTCCTTCAAAGAGGAAAGCATCGATTGCTATATTTGTGCTAGAGCTTTGATTTTGAAAACATATAGAGAGCATAAAAGTAAAGTTTTGAGAGGTGTTTGTTGTTGTCAACGAATGGTAGCGGGTACTCTAACCCCCTTGCCAGACAAACCTTCAAAGAGCGGCTCCCATTTTATTTTATTTTTGGGTGGCACTCCTTCCAACCTTTCTTTCACAAACCATGGCTAACCGAATCCTCGGGTGCCTGCCAACAATCTCATACCATGAAGGAGTGCCTTTTATTTTAGTTTTATTATGATGACACTCCTCCCCACCTTTGCTTTCTCAAGCCATGGCTAACCAATCCTTCGGGTGCCGTCCAACAATCACATACCATGGAGGAGTGTCTATTTTTGACTTAATTTGGGACTGGGAATCCCATTGCTAGCTCTTTTTGCAAAATTATTGGATAAGCGGATGAAGCCACTAGTCCATTGGTGAAAGTTGCCCAACAAGATTGAAAGATAAACACCACATACTTCCTCATGAGCTATAAAACATTGACACAAATAAGAGGTAATAACTTTTGAATTGTTTAAAGGTAGCACTCAAGCAATTTACTTTGGAATGGCGGAGAAATACCATGTAGTAGGTAGGTATGGTGGACACAAATGGCATAGTGGTTGGCTCAAGGATTTGGATGCATGAGAAGTATTCCCTCTCGATACAAGGTTTAGGCTAGCAAGGTTATTTGAAGCAAACTCAAGGATGAACCGGTGCAGCAAAACTCACATAAAAGACATATTGTAAACATTATAAGACTTTACACCGTCTTCCTTGTTGTTCAAAACTCAATACTAGAAATTATCTAGACCTTAGAGAGACCAATTATGCAAACCAAATTTTAGCATGCTCTATGTATTTCTTCACTAATAGGTGCAAAGTATATGATGCAAGAGCTTAAACATGAGCACAACAATTGCCAAGTATCACATTATCCAAGACATTTTACCAATTACTACATGTAGCATTTTTCAATTCCAACCATATAACAATTTAATGAAGAGGAAACTTCGCCATGAATATTATGAGCTAAGAACACATGTGTTCATACGAACCAGCGGAGCGTGTCTCTCTCCCACACAAGGATGAACTTATTCAGAGAACTAAGATAACAAAACAAAAACAAAAATAAAAGCACACAGACGCTCCAAGTAAAGTACATAAGATGTGACGAATAAAAATATAGTTTCACTAGAAAAACCTGATAAGTTGTCGATGAAGAAGGGGATGCCTTGGGCATCCCCAAGCTTAGATGCTTGAGTCTTCTTAAAATATGCAGGGATGAACCACCGGGGCATCCCCAAGCTTAGACCTTTCACTCTTCTCGATCACATTATATCACCCTCTTCTATTGACCCTTGAAAACTTCCTTCACACCAAACTTCAAGCAAACTCATTAGAGGGTTAGTGCATAATCAAAAATTCACATGTTCGGAGGTGACACAAACATTCTTTACACTTCTGGACATTGCACAAAACTTCTGAAAGTTAATGGAACAAAGAAACTCATTCAACTTAACAAAAGCGGCAATGCGAAATAAAAGGCAGAATCTGTCAAAAACAGAACAGTCCGTAAAGACGAATTTTAAGATGGCACCAGACTTGCTCAAATGGAAAAACTCAAAACTAATGAAAGTTGCGTACATATCTGAGGATCACGCTCGTAAATTGGCAGATTTTTTCGAATTTTCTACAGAGAACTGTGCCCAGATTCGTGACAGTCAGCAATGCTGTTTCTGCGCAGCGATCCCAAATATAACATCAACTTTGACATAGAAACTTTACTTGGCACAAAAACATGATAAGGAGAGGTTGCTACAGTAGTAAACAACTTCCAAGACACAAATATAAAACAAAGTACTGTAGCAAAATAACACATGGGTTATCTCCCAAGAAGTTCTTTCTTTATAGCCATTAAGATGGGCTCAGCAGTTTTAATGATGCAATTGCAAGAAATGGTATTTGAAGCAAAAGAGAGCATCAAGAGGCAAATTCAAAACACATTTAAGTCTAACATGCTTCCTATGCATAAGAATCTTGTAAATAAACAAGTTCATGAAGAGCAAAGTAACAAGCATAGGAAGATAAAACAAGTGTAGCTTCAAAAATTTCAGCACATAGAGAGGCATTTTAGTAACATGAAAATTTCTACAACCATATTTTCCTCTCTCATAATAACTTTCAGTAGCATCATGAGCAAACTCAACAATATAACTATCACTTAAAGCATTCTTATCATGAGTCTCATGCATAAAATAATTACTACTCCCAACATAGGCATAGTCATTCTTATTAATTGTAGTGGGAGCAAATTCAACAAAGTAGCTATCAAATATAGGAGGTATATTGTAATCATAATCAAATTTATCCTCCATAACAGGTGGTAACAAAAGACTACTATCATTATAATCATCATAAATGGGAGGCAAAGTATCATCAAAGTAAATTTTCTCCTCAATGCTTGGGGGACTAAAAATATCATGCTCATCAAAGCCAGCTTCCCCAAGCTTAGAATTTTCCATAGCATTAACAACAATAGTGTTCAAAGCATTCATATTAATATGTTCCATGGGTTTTTTAATTTTCGCATCAAACCATCCATGTCTTAAATCAGGAAATAGAATAAAAAGGTCATTGTTGTCCATTATGCCTAACTAGTGTAAACAAGAAACCAAATGTCGCGATTGCAGAGTCTAAAGGAAATAGCTTCAATACACAAAATGGCGCCAGAAAAGTATTGGAACCGAAGTATGAGTGCCTTTTACCTTTCCTCCAACGGCGCCAGAAAGTGCTTGATGTCTACGTTCCCCTCCTTTCCTGTAGACAGTGTTGGGCCTCCAAGTGCAGAGGTTTGTAGAACAGCAAAGTTTCCCTTAAGTGGATCACCCAAGGTTTATCGAACTCAGGGAGGAAGAGGTCGAAGATATCCCTCTCATGCAACCCTGCAACCACAAAGCAGAAGTCTCTTGTGTCCCCAACACACCAAATAGGTGCACTAGTTCGGCGAAGAGATAGTGAAATACAGGTGGTATGAATATATATGAGCAGTAGCAACGGTGCCAGAAAAGTGCTTGCTGGCGTGTAGTTGATGGTGGTAGTATTGCAGCAGTAGTAACACAGTAAAACAGTAAACAAGCAGTAGTAACTCAGCAGTATTTAGGAACAAGGCCTAGGGATTACACTTTCACTAGTGGACACTCTCAACATTGATCACATAACAGAATAGATAAATGCATACTCTACACTTTTGTTGGATGATGAACACATTGCGTAGGATTACACGAACCCTCAATGCCGGAGTTAACAAGCTCCACAATAATGCTCATGTTTAAGTAACCTTAAGTGTAAGATAGATCAACATAACCAAATAGATCACATCAATACCATCATAGTAATAGTTAACTTCACAATCTACAAGAGATCATGATCATAGCCTACGACAAGAACCACACGGGGCACACACTAGTCACCTTTACACACATGCAGGAGGAATAGAACTACTTTAATAACATCACTAGAGTAGCACATAGATGAATTGTGATACAAAACTCATATGAATCTCAATCATGTAAAGCAGCTCATGAGATCATTGTATTGAAGTACATGGAGAGAGATTAACCACATAGCTACCGGTACAGCCCCGAGCCTCGATGGAGAACTACTCCCTCCTCATGGGAGCAGCAGGGTGATGAAGATGGCGGTGGAGATGGCAGCGGTGGAGATGGAGAAGCCTTCCGGGCACTTCCCCGCTCGGCGGGTGCCGAACAGAGACTCCTGTCCCCGATCTTGGCGATGGTGGCGGCTCTGGAAGGTTTCGCGTACCGTGGCTTTCTCGTAGGGTTTCGATGCAGGGGCTTTATATAGGCGAAGAGGCGGCGCAGGAGGGCGGGGGGCGCCACACCATAGGGTGGCGCGGGCCCAGCCCGGCCGCCGCCCTGTCATCATGGGGCCCACAGGTCCCCTGGCGGCTCTCGGGTGTTCTGGATGCTTCCGGGCAAAATAGGAACCCGGGCGTTGATTTCGTCCAATTCCGAGAATATTTCGTTAGGATTTCTGAAACCAAAAATAGCGAAAACAGGGGCACTTCGCATCTTGTTAATAGGTTAGTTCCAGAAAATGCACAAATATGACATAAAGTGTGCATAAAACATGTAGGTATCATCAATAAAGTAGCATGGAACATAAGAAATTATCGATACGTTGGAGACGTATCAATGTGCTATTGCTACTAGGGATAAAATATCAATTCTTTGTCTAAGGATATTTGTGTTGATTACATTACGCACCATACTTAATGCAATTATCTGTTGTTTACAACTTAATACTGGAGGGGTGCGGATGCTAACCCGAAGGTGGATTATTTAGGCATAGATGCATGCTGGATAGCGGTCTATGTACTTTGTCGTAATGCCCTGATTAAATCTCATAGTAATCATCATTGATATGTATTGAATCTTGATTTGTCAATTGCCCATCTGTAATTTGTTCACCCAGCATGTTAGTTATCTTATTGGAGAGACACCACTAGTGAACTGTGGACCCCGGTCCATTCTTTTACATCTGAATACATTCTACTGCAATCATTGTTCTTTATGTTCTTTGCAAACAAACACCATCTTCCACTCGATACGCTTAATCCTTTGTTTTCAGCAAGCCGGTGAGATTGACAACCTCACTGTTACGTTGGGGCAAGGTATCTTGATTGTGTTGTGCAGGTTCCACGTTGGCACCGGTTTCACTGGTGTTGCGCCGCACTACACTCCTCCACCAACAACCTTCACGTGCTTCTTGGCTCCTACTGGTTCGATAACCTTGGTTTCTTTCTGAGGGAAAACTTGCTGCGCATCACACCTTCCTCTTGGGGTTCCCAACGGACGTGTACATCTACGCTCATCAAGCATTACAAATAGATGATCTTGATCATGATAGGCAGCTCACAAGATCTAAACATGATAGCACAAGAGGAGAAGACAACCATCTAGCTACTGCTATGGACCCGTAGTCCAAGGATGAACTACTCACGCATCAGTCCGGAGGCGGGCATGGTGATGTAGAGCCCTCCGGTGATGATTCCCTTCTCCCAGCGGGTGCGGAGGCGATCTTCTGAACCCCGAGATGGGGTTGACGGCGCGGCGTCTCAGAACTTTCTCGTATCGTGGCTCTCGGTACTAGGGTTTTCGCGACGGAGGAAATAAATAGGCGAAGGGGCAGCGTAGGGGGGCGCCCGAGGGGCCCATCCCATAGGCCGGCGCGGCCAGAGGTGGGGCCGCGCCACCCTAGGGTGTGGCTGCCCCGCGTCCCTTCTTCGTCTCCTCTTCGGTGTTCTGGAAGGCTCCGTGGAAAATAAGACCGTGGGCTTTTGTTTCGTCCAATTCCGAGAATATTCGTAGACTAACTTTTCTGAAATAAAAAACAGCAGAAAACAGGAACTGGCACTGCGGCATCTTGTTAATAGGTTAGTTTCGGAAAATGCATAAAAACATTATAAAGTATGAACAAAACATGTAGGTATTGTCATAAAACAAGCATGGAACATAAGAAATTATAGATACGTTGGAGACGTATCAGCGTCGCAGGGAGGCGGAGGCTTGGGTGGCGGGGGCATGGTGATGTGCATCTATGCCAAATTCTTGGCCCACATCTGGGCCCAAGCAGGCCTGGTGCCTCAGCGTGTTGTTGTGGTGCTGCCTGAGCGGTTATGCTGCTTCATATAGGGAGGATGCCGGGGCGGCGGCCCCGGATTGAGGGCGACGTTCTTTGTTAATGCGGCCTCGCCTGCAAGTCGGCACGGTGGGGTTTCTTCGCGGATTGAGGTGCTGTGCAGAGATGCTACCATGGGTTGTTTGGTGGTTGACACAGGAGGCTCGTGCAGCAGTTGGGAAGGAGATTGATACGCGTAGATGCACACGTCCGTTGGGAACCCCAAGTGGAAGGTATGATGCGTATAGAAGCAAGTTTCCCTCAGTATGAAACCAAGGTTTATCGAACCAGTAGGAGCCAAGAAGCACGTTGAAGGTTGATGGTGGCGAAATGTAGTGCGGCGCAACACCAGGGATTCCGGCGCCAACGTGGAACCTGCACAACACAACCAAAGTACTTTGCCCCAACGAAACAGTGAGGTTGTCAATCTCACCGGCTTGCTGTAACAAAGGATTAACCGTATTGTGTGGAAGATGATTGTTTGCAAGAAAACAGTAAAACAAGTATTGCAGATTGTATGCGATGTAAAGAATAGGACCGGGGTCCACAGTTCACTAGAGGTGTCTCTCCCATAAGATAAAAGCATGTTGGGTGAACAAATTACAGTCGGGCAATTGACAAAATAGAGAAGGGCATAACAATGCATATACATGATATGATAAATATAGTGAGATTTAATTGGGCATTACGACAAAGTACATAGACCGCCATCCAACTGCATCTATGCCTAAAAAGTCCACCTTCAGGTTATCATCCGAACCCCATTCGTATTAAGTTGCAAAGCAACAGACAATTGCATTAAGTATGGTGTGTAATGTAATCGACAACTACATCCTTAGACATAGAATCAATGTTTTATCCCTAGTGGCAACAGCACATCACAACCTTAGAACTTTCTGTCACTGTCCCAGGTGTCAATGAAGGCATGAACCCACTATCGAGCATAAATACTCCCTCTTGGAGTTAAGAGCAAAAACTTGGCTCTACTAATAACGGAGAGCATGCAAGATCATAAACAACACATAAGTAATAGATTGATAATCACCATAACATAGTATTCTCTATCCATCGGATCCCGACAAACACAACATATAGAATTACAGATAGATGATCTTGATCATGTTAGGCAGCTCACAAGATCCAACAATGAAGCACAATTAGGAGAAGACGACCATCTAGCTACTGCTATGGACCCATAGTCCAGGGGTGAACTACTCACTCATCACTCCGGAGGCGATCATGGCGATGAAGAGTCCTCCGGGAGATGAATCCCCTCGCCGGCAGGGTGCCGGAGGCGATCTCCTGAATCCCCCGAGATGGGATTCGCGGCGGCGTGTCTCTGGAAGGTTTTCCGTATCGTGGCTCTCGGTACTGGGGGTTTCGCGACGAAGGCTTTAAGTAGGCGAAAGGGCAGCCTCGGAGGGTCTCGTGGGGCCAGACACTAGGCGGCGCGGCCAGGGCCTGGCCGCGCCGCCACCATGTGTGGGCCCCACGTGGCCCCTCTCTGACGGCTCTCGGGTGTTCTGGATGCTTCCGGGCAAAATAGGAACCTGGGCGTGATTTCGTCCAATTCCGAGAATATTTCCTTACTAGGATTTCTGAAACCAAAAACAGCAGAAAACAGCAACTGGCTCTTCGGCATCTTGTTAATAGGTTAGTTCCAGAAAATGCGTAAATACGACATATAATGTGCATAAAACATGTAGATATCATCAATAATGTAGCATGGAACATAAGAAATTATCGATACATTGGAGACGTATCAGAGATCCAGGCGAAATCCTAGCCCCGACTATGGTTTGGTGCCGGCAATGGCGGCGTTTGCGGACGTCGCTCCTCTCCTTGGAGGCATCGTTGAGGAGCCTCCATTTCTTTCCAATGGTCTTGGTCTCTCCGGGTGAAAACCCAAGCTCTGATTTCCCAGAGAGGGCGATGGTGGCGTCTTTGTCACTTCCCTCTTGAGGGCGTCGTCTTGGAGAGTCGATGATGGTTGTTTGGTGGTGCTCCTCTTCTGTCTTGGCATGTGAACGTCGGGCGTGGCTCCAAATGGTGGTTGTGTACCGAGGCGGCGGCCTCGAGATCCATGGCGGGTTGCAGCCTCATGGGATGCGGCGGCTTCTTGGCTTGGCTTGGGTGGCAATCTAGTGTCTCTTGTGCGGCGAGGTTGTCGGCTCAGTCGACGCGTCTCAGCGGAGGCGTTTGGAGTTTACGTCAGGGCGGTGGCTCCGGATGTTGGTGTGGCGGCCGTGGTCCGCGGGCGTTTTTTTCGGGCAGCTTGGGCTGCGGACAGCCGGGTCGCGCGGCGTCGCAGCTCGATCGCGAGCAGTGGTACGTCGGGATGGCGGTCCCGGAAAGTGGTGTTGGTGGTCTGCGCTGGGCGTGGCGGAGCGGCTGGATGTCGGGGCGGCGGCCCCGAAAGTTTGGCAGTGTTGCGGGCATCAATCTTGTGTCGTGTGGACGACAAGGTCGCTTTGGCGCAGAGGTTTGGCTTCTTCACCTTGATGGAGCATCCTATGCCTACTCCTGCGATAGTAGTCATAGCGTCTTCTCTCTGTGGCACGGGTGGGAGGCCAGCTGGTCTTGGCGTGTGCATCGTCCGTTGTATCGTCAATATGTTGGGCCCTTTTGTGCCAGTGGTTATCTGGGTTTAGCCCAAGTTGTATCGGTTTTCGTTCGGTTTTTCTGTTGATTAACTAGGCATCTTTCTTCTTAATTAAATGGATAGGCAAAGCTTTTACCTCATTTCAAAAAAAAAGTACAAATAGAATTTTGAGACTTGAGGAAGTTTCCATCCATAATTTGTTGCAAAAGTACCATGTTTTTACCATGACGTAGATTTTCCTTTGCAAGAGGACGGCCTATTACAACAAAACTCCCACCAAATACAACAATAAAAATTTGCATAAATATTTATAAAATATCACCATGACATTTATAAAATAATAAGTCGTTACAATACGTCAAAAGTGTAGCCACATTATTACTTTTTGTGCAATAGAAGACTATATCTCAGTGAAATTTAAAGTTCTCGCTATTCGTTGCGCTACATATTATTCTCGGGAGGAAACTAAAATCGGCGGCAATAAGATGCAACAATGCAACAATTTATTGTGTCGATAAATTCGTTCCTATAGTACCCATTGTAGTGGAAGCATAAAAGTCAGCCAATTCATGCACAAATAAAGTATTGAGTTTCTAAGCAAATAAACCATGTAAAATTGTGCGACTAATCCATGTATGTATTCATAATAAACAAAATGCCAAGTATGCTTACACTTGCATATGTATAGAAGCACTCGAGCAAACACGCGCTTTTTATGTGATGAAGGAACAAGTGTACCATGCCAAAATGTGTAGATATTATAGCATGTTTAAGTTCACGCATAATTATTTTCTATTGAACTAGATTTGTGACAGGTAAGATCAATTGACATGCTTGTTTGCAAGAAGCGGTAGGTTCAAGAAATAACCCACTCAGGTGTTTTTGAGTAGGGTCAGATCCGACATACCAGTTGTATTTGGTGCCCATCTACCGTGCGTATTTTGGTCGCTAAGTTTCCATGCGGAAGGCGTGCCTATAAAAAGAGCTGCAAACTCCGCACTTGCTCACCCACTTCAAGTTGTACAACTTAGAGTGAAAGCACGCACACACTACTAACCCGTAACTAAAATTTCTCTTGAGGGAAGACAAATGCTCGACATTCCAGTCTTTTCGTTTGAGATAGATCAACATACGTATGTGAGGCATCAGGAGTTCTTAGAGCATCCCAGCGGTTGGGGCTCTCCAGGCCGAAATCCGGCGCTATTTAGCGCCGAATGGATGTATTTTTTTGGCCTGGGGAGGCCCATTTTCCCAGTGGCGAGCCCATGGTCGCCTTCCACCGCGTGCATAGCGACGGTGTCGCCGGGAAGGGCAACCGTCGGAGTGCCCTCGTCGCTTTGAACCGCCGTAAAATGATCCGCGAAGTGGTCTGGAGAGCCCAAATGTCTCGTCGGGAACGGTCGAAGTCGCCTCGAAGCGACAACTGCCGTAATGGAGCATGAACTCCGAGGAAGAGCAACCGCCGCTCTCTTCGTCGAGAGAACTACATATACGAGAACGGCCGACGCCATTCATCTATTCTCTCTCCATCTTCTGTCAACCATGAGCGACTGGTCTTGGCCATCGGACACCGACAGCGAGGGGAAGCCGCCAGGATGGCGCCATTGGTGGGATCGAGCTGCTTCGTCCAGCAGCGACGATTCCCCCGTCCAGCGAGGACGAATGGGATGACGACGACGAGAGGAGGACGAAGAGGCCGAGGAGCAGGCCGTGGAGCCGGCGAGGAGCAGCCCGAGGAGCCGGCCGAGAGCCGGCCGAGGAGCAGGCCGAGAAGAAGCCGAGGAGCAGGCGGAGGAGGAGGACGACGCAGAGGCGAAGGACTCACCTTCCTCCGACGAGGAGGTGACGAGCCGGAAGCGCCGCCGCCACGACGATGAGGCGGGGCCATCTAGGAAGAAGTAGTAGTTTAGTTTGTTTTTAAGTTTTTATATGTAATTTTTATGTTTATTCGAACTATATATAATTATGTTTATTCGAACTATATAGAATTTGACTATGTTGAGAGTTCAAATCTTGAGTTCGACGATGGTCTTGCCGTAGATCGGGAAGACAAGGGTACTGCCGTAGATCGGGAAGACGAGGGTATTGCCGAAGAAACCCATGCCATTGTCGCCGACAGGTCGGGGCCAGCAAACGTTTCCCGCGATTTTCTCTCATCCGGAGTCCCCGAGCGCTCCCCGGGGGGCCGGGGATGGCCTGGGCTCCCGGACGGATGAAAGGCCTAATCCGGACGAAAACGAGAAACCGGAGGCGCGACTGAGCCGATTTACGCCGTCCGGATGTAAAAAACGCTCGCCGGGGGCCTGTTCGGGGGACGAGTGGAGATGCTCTTAAAATGGTTGGGTTATGGAAGGTACTTTTCCGTAGACTATTCACTGAAGGTTCAGAATCTTATCGAGCTGAAGATGAAGTGTACTCTGCACACAAGGCTTTCCTTCCTGCGAGACCTCAAGCTGGAGGAACCCACTGACTGCAAAATAGAAAAGGGCACACATTATTTGACCCATGTAGATGTAGGTAGATGAGCTAGGAGCACTCGACCAACATATGGCGTGCTTTGCAAGTGTGTGTAGTAGACCACCAGACCTGGATACTTCTGGACGTGGTATAATGTGGCATTTGAAAACCGATATGCATTTAGGTATTTAAAGAACACTGCAAAATATTCTAATGTGAGAGAGAAACAAAAGTTACACTCTGCATTAATGAAAAATGAAATCATTGCTAAAAGTGGCAGCTTCATTGCTGAAGTTTGCACGAAGTGTTCCTTTTTATGTTCTTGATGGGCAAACAATTGTGTCTCGACATTTCCCACATTAAAATTCCTTTGGCTCGGACAAACATTGTTTTAAGTTAAGTCGCCTTCTTGTCCAAGCATCCGAAGGATCACAATTTTCATGAAGGGGGCAACCATCAAAGCTTCAAATAAAGACAAGGACGCAAGGATTGGAGCAAAACTTGTATCAGAGGCTACATTGAGGCATTCCATGTTAGACATTGTCGAGAGCTTAGGATAAGATGATTGACGAATGAAAAGAAACTGGGTGCAGACTGCACACATAATTGCTGTCAATATTTGGATAGTGTTTAAACCATTTCGGCTGACTTTGCATTTGCATTAGGTGTTTTAATCTGAATTTCTTGAATGGATTTTGTTTAAATTGTTCTGCAGACATTGCACTACATTAGATGTTTTAATCTGAACTTCTAGTGTTCTCGTTTCAATATAGCAAGGATCAGAAAAGTTGATGCTGGATTGCTTATGTTTGTCATACCTTATTTTTGGAAATAAATTTGGGAGCTTTTCTGTTTGCTCCAAAGAAGAATCGCGAATGTTGAGTCTCATTCTCCTCGCATGTAAAACCCAAAAAGGAAATCCCTAGCTATAAAATACCTGTAAATGTATGACTCTCATGGCATCACTAGTATAATATGGCGCTTTAGTCCCGGTTTGTAAGGGCATTTAGTCCTGGTTTTGCAATCGGGACTGCAATCGGGACTAAAGGCCCCCCTGCTATAGTCTCGGTTGTGCTGCGAACCGGGACTAAAGGGCTCAACGTCAGCTGCGGACGCATGTCGGGACGAGGGACCTTTAGGCCCACTTCTTTTCGACTCTATGGTGGCTTATGGGGAAGCTTCTTCCTACCAGCTTCTCCCAAAATCCCGGATTCTAAATTTGTTTCGGCTTATACTCGAGTTTAGATCAAACTAGATTATAAGCCACAACAAATTTGGGATTCAGGCTTCTAGGAGAAGCTGATGGGAAGAAGCTTCTCCCAGAAGCTGTCGGAGAAGCCGAAAAGAAGTGGCCCTTAGTCCCGGTTTGTAAGAGTCTTTTGTTCTGGTTTTGTAACCGGGACTGCGCAATCGGGACTAAAGGCTCCCTTTTAGTCCGTCCGGATGAGGGACTAAAGGCTATTTCGTCTATTTTTTATCCAATTTCTTTTTCTAATTCTTTTCCACCCTTTTTTCTAATTCTTTTCCACTCCCTTTTTTCTATTTTTTTTTATAATTTCTAGTATTTCAGTTATTTGAAAAGTTCAGTCTCTAACTACACATAATCTTTAGTCAAATTATTTACTCGCGGTCAAACTTCCCGCTCGGTCACCCATCCTCTCACTACTCCAGCACTACCACGCTTAACTTTCGAGTTCCTTCCCGTCCCGTTTCGAAGTGCTTCACGCATATGTTATTGATACTAATATCATATCAATCCTATTAACCTATCGTCACACTTATTTTTTGTTTGAATTCCAAATAATTACTCTAATAAAGAAAAGTAATGAAGTACAAAATAATATTGAGTAAATAAATATTTTTTTTTTTGCAAAACCTAAAACCTGAAAAATTTCATACTTCTCTTTGTTAGTTTGAGAATCTAAAATTTGGCTAAACAGGTAAACCCGGGTGAATTCGGATGTAATTTTTTGAGACGATCATTTTGATAGGTTATACATTTTTTTTCCGACACCGTATGCAACTAGAAAAGTCGTTTTACCGATACATGACACAATTTTGCAAAAAAAAATCAAAAATCAAAATTGTTAATTTCCCCTAATAGTAGGTTAGGTAGGATATAGGAATCTCAAAAGATTTTTTTTAGACTTTCTATCATTTTTGTTTTGTGCTTTACAAAGCTAAAAAAGACGATCCAAGGGGGTGAGTGCGTGGAGAGCAAAAAAATCTCGAAAGCCTTTAGTCCCGGTTGGTGTTACAAACCAATTGTAGAGGGAAGCAACACTAGCTTGTATATACCACTACCAAATTGTTAACTAATTACAACCACATGGTTCTTATGAATATCAGGACACACATCACACCCCACACATAAAACAGAAAACCTAGCCGCTTCCAGTTTAGCCTTCTCCATAGATCAGTTCCTCCTCCTCTGGCCGGCTTCACCGGTGTCGGGAGGGGTGTGGAACCCGATCTATGCTTGGAGTATTCATAAAAGTAGCGTTTTCAGTAGATTATGTTAGGGTTTTGGTGGTCGCCTTCTTGTTGGTTTTCCCTCAATGGAGATGTCATCGTATCCAATAAGTGATTTTCGGCCTTTCGTTCCAAGACAAGATCTCCTTCCCGATGCCAGTGATGGTGTTGAAAGATTACAATTCTCTAGGTATGGATCTTTAGATCTTACTTTGACAGATCGGTTTTGAAAATTTTCTCATGGTTGCCGCGAGGAGGATTATCCTTGCAGTTTTGTCCCAGATGCTACATCCTTGACCATGGTGATTCGTACCCTCGATTCTTCAGCGACGTCGACAAGGATGGTCGGTTGTTATTCCCTAAGATACTGGTGGTGGTACTCTTGCCGATGTTGATTGACTACTTTAATGGTTGCGCACGTGCACACAACCTTAGCATTGCGGCTCAAATTAAAATTATGGAATAACCTTTATGGATCGACCACCCCTCCAGACCCCTAGGGTCGTCCCTGCCGTTAAATGCGGGTGTCCTAGCCATATTTCTTTGACTGGGAGGAAGATGAAATCTGCAGTGATGGGTTGGACACGGATAAGCCAAAGCTGCTAATTATGCCCCAATCAAGCTCCGACAAGGGTACCACCAGTCCTCTGTTTTCCCCTCGATGGTGTGAGATCCGGAGGTAGCACGAGGCAGCCTCCAGCACGGGGACTGAGAGCATCTCCAGCCACCCAAAGCGTCCCCAAACCGCCCCCAAACATTTAAAATACTTTTTTTAACACATAACCATTTATCAAATGTAGCATATGAATAAAAATGTTTGCGATGATTGTTTTCAAATTAAATTACAACAAACAATAAAACAAGTAAACAAATATAATAAATAGGGCTAGATGCTACATCAAGGTGCCACGGAAATGCTCAACGAGATTAGCTTGAAGTTGATCATGAACATTGCTGTCACGGATCTCTGCGTGCATAGTGAGAAAATCAGCAAAATCTGCAGGCAACTCATGATCAACCTCCGCGAGAGGGCCCTGACACTCATAGGGACCAACATGTGTCCTCGCATGATTCTTGCGGTCATCCTCGATGATCATGTTGTGCATGATCACACAAGCCTGCATCACCTCCCACATTTGGTCGTGAGACCAGCTTAGAGCAGTACCGGACAATGGCAAATTGTGCTTGAAGCACACCAAATGCCCGCTCGACATCCTTCCTGCAAGCCTCCTGTCGCGTAGCAAAGTGGGAATTCTTCAGACCTGATGGATTCGAGATTGTTTTGACAAAAGTGGCCCATTTTGGATATATACCATCGGCTAGATAATAGCCTTTGGTATATTGGTGGCCATTGATCTCATAGTTGCATGGTGGAGCATGCCCTTCCACTAGTCTGCTGAACACCGGAGACCGCTGCAACACGTTGATGTCATTGTGTGATCCCGCCATGCCAAAGAAAGAATGCCAAATCCACAGGTCATAATCTGCCACAGCTTCAAGCACCACACTGCAATATCCATGATGCCCTTTGTATATACCTTGCCAAGCAAACAGGCAGTTCTTCCATGCCCAGTGCATGCAATCGATGCTTCCAAGCATTCCAGGGAATCCTCTGGCAGCATTTTGTGCCATGATCCTTGCAGTCTCTTCCTCAGTTGGCCCTCTCAAGTAGTATTTGCCAAACTTTCCCACCACAGCTCGGCAAAACTTGTACATGCACTCAATGGCAGTAGACTCACTCATGCGAAGGTAGTCGTCATGTGTATCGGCAGGTGCTCCGTATGCAAGCATCCTCATGGCGGCGGTGCACTTCTGAATGGACGAGAACCCGAGAACGCCTACAGCGTCGACCTTGAGCTTGAAGTAGGGGTCGAACTCTCGAACGCCGTGGAGGATATTCATGAACAGGCCCTTGCTCATCCTGTACCGGCGCCGAAAATTGTCGGCATGTGTTGCCTCGTCGGCGAAGTAGTCGTTGTGCAGCATGGCATGCCCCTCCATCCTCTGCCGGGGCTTTGACTTCCTTCTTCCCGGCCTTGATCCTCCGCGGCGCGGCCTCTTCCTCTTCTCCGCCTCAGCGTCAAGCATGTCCTGGAGGGACGCGATGATCAGCAAATGCTCCCGCAGGTCGTCGTCGAAGGCTTGCTCGTCCTCCAGCAGCAGGGCAAGCATCTCATCGTCGCTGTCCATGGCTAAAGCAAAATCAATGGTTAAAATTGCGCCGAGGCAGACGACGCAACAAACAGCGCCAATCGCGCCTACCGGCAAGTCGTCGAGCACCTTCTGTGCGCGGAGGTGGGGTTGATTTGACGGCGCATTCGGGACGCGCCGCGACGCGGCGGCACGACCGGCGGGAGCCCCAGCGCGTCGGCGGTGCGACTCTCGCAGAGATCGACGCCCAAACGGCCGGAAATCCAGCGGTGGGGTGGGAGGCGCGGGAAGGAAGGAGCGACGAGAAAAGAGGCGCGAACCAACGGTTTATGCAAATAGTCACCGACATGTGGGAGCCCACCTCGCTTTTCGGTGTGTCCGGCATCCCCGGTGCGTCCCCTGTGGGACGGGGACGTGCTCGGGGCGCCGGACACCGTATCGGGCCGCGCCGGACAAAAATGGGCTTTGGGGGACGTGGCTGGAACGCATTTTTTGTCCGGCGCGCCCCAAATCCCTTTGGGGGACTGATACGTCTCCAACGTATCGATAATTTCTTATGTTCCATGCTACTTTATTGATGATACCTACATGTTTTATGCACATTATATGTCGTATTTACGCATTTTCGGAACTAACCTATTAACAAGATGCCGAAGTGCCTCGTTTTCTACTGCTTTTTGGTTTCGAAATCCTAGTAACGAAATATTCTCGGAATTGGACGAAATCAACGCCTGTGTTCCTATTTTGCCCGGAAGCATCCGTAACACCCGAGAGTCGCGGAGGGGCCTGTGGGCCCCAGATGATAGGTGGCGCGGCCTGGGCCCTGGCCGCGCTGCCCTATGGTGTCGCCCCTTCGACCCTCCGAGGCTGCCCTTTGGCCTATATAAGGTCCCTGACCTAAAACCCCGACGGAGGAAGCCACGGTACGCGAAACCTTCCAGAGCCGCCGCCATCGCGAAGCCAAGATCCGGGGACAGAGTCTCTGTTCCCAAGACCGCCGAACGGGGAAGTGCCCCCAAGGCTTCTCCATCGACACCGCCATCTCCACCGCCATCTTCATCACCGCTGCTCCCATGAGGAGGGAGTAGTTCTCCATCGAGGCTCGGGCTGTACCGGTAGCTATGTGGTTCATCTCTCTCATATGTACTTCAATACAATAATCTCATGAGCTGCCTTACATGATTGAGATTCATATGATGATGCTTGTAATCTAGATGTCATTATGCTAGTCAAGTGAGTTTTACTTATGTGATCTCCGGAGACTCCTTGTCCCACGTGTGTAAAGGTGACAGTGTGTGCACCGTGTGGGTCTCTTAGGCTATATTTCATGAATACTTATTCACTGTTATGAATGGCGTAATGAAGTGCTTATTTATATCTCTTTATGATTGCAATGTGTTTTGTATCACAATTTATCTATGTGCTACTCTAGTGATGTTATTAAAGTAGTTTTATTCCTCCCGCACGATGTAATGGTGACAGTGTGCATCCGTGTTAGTACTTGGTTTATGCTATGATCATGATCTCTTGTAGATTGCGAAGTTAACTATTGCTATGATAGTATTGATGTGTATTATTCCTCCTACATAAGCATGAAGGTGACAGTGTGCATGCTACGTTAGTACTTGGTTTAGTCGTATTGATCTATCTTACACTCTAAGGTTATTTAAATATGAACATTGAATTGTGGAGCTTGTTAACTCCGGCATTGAGGGTTCGTGTAATCCTACGCAATGTGTTCATCATCAAGAGAGTGCGAGTATGCATTTATCTATTCTGTTATGTGATCAATGTTGAGAGTGTCCACTAGTGAAAGTCTAATCCCTAGGCCTTGTTCCTAAATATCGCTATCGTCGCTTGTTTACCGTTTCTACCGCACTACTACTGCTGCTTACTCGCATGTTTACTTCCTGCAATATTACTACCATCAACGCACGCCAGCAAGCACTTTTCTGGCGCCGTACTACTGCTCATATTCATTCATACCACTTGTATTTCACTATCTCTTCGCCGAACTAGTACACCTATTAGGTGTGTTGGGGACACAAGAGACTTCTTGCTTTGTGGTTGCAGGGTTGCATGAGAGGGATATCTTTGACCTCTTCCTCCCTGAGTTCGATAAACCTTGGGTAATCCACTTAAGGGAAACTTGCCGTTGTTCTACAAACCTCTGCTCTTGGAGGCCCAACACTGTCTACAAGAATAGAAGCACCCGTAGACATCAAGCACTTTTCTGGCGCCGTTGCCGGGGAGGAAAGGTAAAAGGTACTCACACTCCGGTTCTCGGTAAGTACTTTTCTGCGCCATTGTGTGTGTGCTCGAAGCTATTTCCTTTAGACTCTGCAATTGCGACATTTGGTTTCTTGTTTACACTAGTTAGGCATAATGGACAACAATGACCTTTTTATTCTATTTCCTGATTTAAGACATGGATGGTTTGATGCGAAAATTAAAAAACCCATGGAACATATTAATATGAATGCTTTGAACACTATTGTTGCTAATGCTATGGAAAATTCTAAGCTTGGGGAAGCTGGTTTTGATGAGCATGATATTTTTAGTCCCCCAAGCATTGAGGAGAAAATTTACTTTGATGATACTTTGCCTCCTATTTATGATGATTATAATGATAGTAGTCTTTTGTTACCACCTGTTATGGAGGATAAATTTGATTATGATTACAATATACCTCCTATATTTGATAGCTACTTTGTTGAATTTGCTCCCACTACAACTAATAAAATTGATTATGCTTATGTTGGGAGTAGTAATTATTTTATGCATGAGACTCATGATAAGAATGCTTTATGTGATAGTTATATTGTTGAGTTTGCTCATGTTGCTACTGAAAGTTATTATGAGAGAGGAAAATATGGTTGTAAAAATTTTCATGTTACTAAAACACCTCTCTATGTGCTGAAATTTTTGAAGCTACACTTGTTTTATCTTCCTATGCTTGTTACTTTGCTCTTCATGAACTTGTTTATTTACAAGATTCCTATGCATAGGAAGCATGTTAGACTTAAATTTGTTTTGAATTTGCCTCTTGATGCTCTCTTTTGCTTCAAATACTATTTCTTGCAATTGCATCATTAAAACTGCTGAGCCCATCTTAATGGCTATAAAGAAAGAACTTCTTGGGAGATAACCCATGTGTTTTTTTACTACAGTACTTTGTTTTATATTTGTGTCTTGGAAGTTGTTTACTACTGTAGCAACCTCTCCTTATCATGTTTTTGTGCCAAGTAAAGTTTCTATGTTAAAGTTGATGTTATATTTCGGATCGCTGCGCAGAAACAGATTTCTATCTGTCACGAATCTGGGCTTATTTCTCTGTAGAAAATTCAAAAAATCTGCCAATTTACGAGCGTGATCCGCAGATATGTACGCAACTTTCATTAGTTTTGAGTTTTTCCGTTTGAGCAAGTCTGGTGCCATTTTAAAATTCGTCTTTACGGACTGTTCTGTTTTTGATAGATTCTGCCTTTTATTTCGCATTGCCTTTTGTTAAGTTGAATGAGTTTCTTTGTTCCATTAACTTTCAGAAGTTTTGTGCAATGTCCAGAAGTGTAAAGAATGATTGTGCCATCTCTGAACATGTGAATTTTTGATTATGCACTAACCCTCTAATGAGTTTGCTTGAAGTTTGGTGTGAAGGAAGTTTTCAAGGGTCAATAGAAGAGGGTGATATAATGTGATCGAGAAGAGTGAAAGGTCTAAGCTTGGGGATGCCCCGGTGGTTCACCCCTGCATATTTTAAGAAGACTCAAGCATCTAAGCTTGGGGATGCCCAAGGCATCCCTTCTTCATCGACAACTTATCAGGTTTCTTCTAGTGAAACTATATTTTTATTCGGTCACATCTTATGTACTTTACTTGGAGCGTCTGTGTGTGCTTTTATTTTTGTTTTGTTATCTTAGTTCTCTGAATAAGTTCATCCTTGTGTGGGAGAGAGACACGCTCCGCTGGTTCGTATGAACACATGTGTTCTTAGCTCATAATATTCATGGCGAAGTTTCCTCTTCGTTATATTGTTATATGGTTGGAATTGGAAAATGCTACATGTAGTAATTGGTAAAATGTCTTGGATAATGTGATACTTGGCAATTGTTGTGCTCATGTTTAAGCTCTTGCATCATATACTTTGCACCTATTAGTGAAGAAATACATAGAGCATGCTAAAATTTGGTTTGCATAATTGGTCTCTCTAAGGTCTAGATAATTTCTAGTATTGAGTTTGAACAACAAGGAAGACGGTGTAGAGTCTTATAATGTTTACAATATATCTTTTATGTGAGTTTTGCTGCACCGGTTCATCCTTGTGTTTGTTTCAAATAAACCTTGCTAGCCTAAGCCTTGTATCTAGAGGGAATACTTCTCATGCATCCAAAATCCTTGAGCCAACCACTATGCCATTTGTGTCCACCATACCTACCTACTACATGGTATTTCTCCGTCATTCCAAAGTAAATTGCTTGAGTGCTACCTTTAAACAATTCAAAATTTATTACCTCTAATTTGTGTCAATGTTTTATAGCTCATGAGGAAGTATGTGGTGTTTATCTTTCAATCTTGTTGGGCAACTTTCACCAATGGACTAGTGGCTTCATCCGCTTATCCAATAATTTTGCAAAAAGAGCTGGCAATGGGATTCCCAGTCCCAAATTAATTAACAAAAATAGACACTCCTCCATGGTATGTGATTGTTGGACGGCACCCGAAGGATTCGGTTAGCCATGGCTTGAGAAAGCAAAGGTGGGGAGGAGTGTCATCTAAATAAAACTAAAATAAAAAGGCACTCCTTCATGGTATGAGATTGTTGGCAGGCACCCGAGGATTCGGTTAGCCATGGTTTGTGAAAGAAAGGTTGGAAGGAGTGCCACCCAAAAATAAAATAAAATGGGAGCCGCTCTTTGAAGGTTTGTCCGGCAAGGGGGTTAGAGTACCCGCTACCATTCGTTGACAACAACAAACACCTCTCAAAACTTTACTTTTATGCTCTCTTGATGTTTTCAAAATCAAAGCTCTAGCACAAATATAGCAATCAATGCTTCCTCTGCGAAGGGCCATTCTTTTACTTTTATTGTTGAGTCACCTATTTCTCTCCACCTCAAGAAGCAAACACTTGTGTGAACTGTCTGTTTCCTCCTTTCCCGTAGACAGTGTTGGGCCTCCAAGTGAGAGGTTTGTAGAACAGCAGCAAGTTTTCCCTTAAGTGGATCACCCAAGGTTTATCGAACTCGGGGAGGAAGAGGTCAAAGATATCCCTCTCATGCAACCCCGCAACCACAAAGCAAGAAGTCTCTTGTGTCCCCAACACACCAAATAGGTGCACTAGTTCGGCGAAGAGATAGTGAAATACAGGTGGTATGAATATATATGAGCAGTAGCAACGGTGCCAGAAAATAGCTTGCGGGCGTGTAGTTGATGGTGGTAGTATTGCAGAGTAACACAGAAAACAAGAAACAAGCAGTAGTAACTCAGCAGTATTTAGGACAAGGCCTAGGGATTACACTTTCACTAGTGGACACTCTCAACATTGATCACATAACAGAATAGATAAATGCATACTCTACACTTTTGTTGGATGATGAACACATTGCGTAGGATTACACGAACCCTCAATGCCGGAGTTAACAAGCTCCACAATAATGCTCATATTTTAGTAACCTTTAGTGTAAGATAGATCAAAAGACTAAACCAAGTACTAGCATAGCATGCACACTGTCACCTTCATGCATATGTAGGAGGAATAGATCACATCAATATTATCATAGCAATAGTTAACTTCGCAATCTACAAGAGATCATGATCATAGCATAAACCAAGTACTAACACGGTGCACACACTGTCACCTTTGCACACATGCAGGAGGAATAAAACTACTTTAATAACTTTGCTAGAGTAGCACATAGATAAATTGTGATACGATGCACATTGCAATCATAAAGAGATATAAATAAGCACTTCACTACGCTCTTCAACAGTGAATAAGTACTTCGTGAAATATAGCCTAAGAGACCCACACGGTGCACACACTGTCACCTTTACACACGTGGGACAAGGAGTCTCCGGAGATCACATAAGTAAAACCCACTTGACTAGCATAATGACATCTAGATTACAAGCATCATCATATGAATCTCAATCATGTAAGGCAGCTCATGAGATTATTGTATTGAACTACATAGGAGAGAGATGAACCACATAGCTACCGGTACAGCCCCGAGCCTCGATGGAGAACTACTCCTCCTCATGGGAGCAGGTGATGAAGATGGCGGTGGAGATGGCACGGTGTCGATGGAGAAGCCTTCCGGGCACTTCCCCGTCCGGGTGCCGAACAGAGACTGTCCCCCGATCTTGGCTTCGCGATGGCGGCGGCTGAACTTTTCTCGTATTGTGGCTTCCTCCGTAAGGGTTTTCGATGCAGGGGCTTTAAATAGGCGAAGAGGCGGCGCAGAGGGTCAACGAGGCGACGAGACCATAGGGTGGCGCGGCCAGGCCCTGGGCCGCGCCACCATGTCATCTAGGCCCACCAGCCCCCTCCGGCGGCTCTGCACTGGATGCTTCCGGGCAAAATAGGAACCGGGAGGTGATTTCGTCCAATTCCGAGAATATTTCGTTACTAGGATTTCTGAAACCAAAAAAGCAGAAAACAGGAACTGGCACTTCGGCATCTTGTTAATAGGTTAGTTCCGTAAAATGCACGAATATGACATATAATGCATAAAACATGTAGGTATCATCAATAAAGTAGCATGGAACATAAGAAATTATCGATACGTTGGAGACGTATCGCATCCCCAAGCTTAGTTCTGCTCGTCCCGCAGGTAAAACGATAACAAAGATAATTTCTTAAGTGACATGCCATCATAACCTTGATCATACTATTGTAAGCATATGTAATGAATGCAGCGATCAAAAACAATGATAATGACATGAGTAAACAAGTGAATCATAAAGCAAAGACTTTTCATGAATAGTACTTCAAGACAAGCATAAATAAGTCTTGCATAAGAGTTAACTCATAAAGCAATAATTCAAAGTAAAGGTGTTGAAGCAACACAAAGGAAGATTAAGTTTCAGCGGTTGCTTTCAACTTATAACATGTATATCTCATGGATAGTTGTCAATGCAAAGTAATATAATAAGTGCAATATGCAAGTATGTAGGAATCAATGCACAGTTCACACAAGTGTTTGCTTCTTAAGGTGGAGGGAGATAGGTAAACTGACTCAACAATAAAAGTAAAGAAATGGTCCTTCAAAGAGGAAAGCATCGGTTGCTATATTTGTGCTAGAGCTTTGATTTTGAAAACATCAAGAGAGCATAAAAATAAAGTTTTGAGAGGTGTTTGTTGTTGTCAACGAATGGTAGCGGGTACTCTAACCCCCTTGCCAGACAAACCTTCAAAGAGCGGCTCCCATTTTATTTTATTTTTGGGTGGCACTCCTTCCAACCTTTCTTTCACAAACCATGGCTAACCGAATCCTCGGGTGCCTGCCAACAATCTCATACCATGAAGGAGTGCCTTTTATTTTAGTTTTATTATGATGACACTCCTCCCCACCTTTGCTTTCTCAAGCCATGGCTAACCGAATCCTTCGGTGCCGTCCAACAATCACATACCATGGAGGAGTGTCTATTTTTGTTAATTAATTTGGGACTGGGAATCCCATTGCCAGCTCTTTTTGCAAAATTATTGGATAAGCGGATGAAGCCACTAGTCCATTGGTGAAAGTTGCCCAACAAGATTGAAAGATAAACACCACATACTTCCTCATGAGCTATAAAACATTGACACAAATAAGAGGTAATAACTTTTGAATTGTTTAAAGGTAGCACTCAAGCAATTTACTTTGGAATGGCGGAGAAATACCATGTAGTAGGTAGGTATGGTGGACACAAATGGCATAGTGGTTGGCTCAAGGATTTTGGATGCATGAGAAGTATTCCCTCTCGATACAAGGTTTAGGCTAGCAAGGTTATTTGAAGCAAACTCAAGGATGAACCGGTGCAGCAAAACTCACATAAAAGACATATTGTAAACATTATAAGACTCTACACCGTCTTCCTTGTTGTTCAAACTCAATACTAGAAATTATCTAGACCTTAGAGAGACCAATTATGCAAACCAAATTTTAGCAAGCTCTATGTATTTCTTCACTAATAGGTGCAAAGTATATGATGCAAGAGCTTAAACATGAGCACAACAATTGCCAAGTATCACATTACCCAAGACATTATAGCAATTACTACATGTAGCATTTTCTAATTCCAACCATATAACAATTTAACGAAGAAGAAACTTCGCCTTGAACATTATGAGTAAAGCCTAAGGACACATGTGTCCATATGCAACAGCGGAGCGTGTCTCTCTCCCACAAAGTGAATGCTAGGATCCATCTTATTCAAACAAAAACAAAAACAAAACAAAAACAAACCGACGCTCCAAGCAAAGAACACAAGATGTGACTGAATAAAAATATAGTTTCACTAGAAGAAACCTGATAGGTTGTCGATGAAGAAGGGGATGCCCAGATGCTTGAGTCTTCTTAAAATATGCAGGGATGAACCACCGGGGCATCCCCAAGCTTAGACCTTTCACTCTTCTCGATCACATTATATCACCCTCTTCTATTGACCCTTGAAAACTTCCTTCACACCAAACTTCAAGCAAACTCATTAGAGGGTTAGTGCATAATCAAAAATTCACATGTTCAGAGGTGACACAATCATTCTTAACACTTCTGGACATTGCACAAAACTTCTGAAAGTTAATGGAACAAAGAAACTCATTCAACTTAACAAAAGCGGCAATGCGAAATAAAAGGCAGAATCTGTCAAAAACAGAACAGTCCGTAAAGACGAATTTTAAGATGGCACCAGACTTGCTCAAATGGAAAAACTCAAAACTAATGAAAGTTGCGTACATATCTGAGGATCACGCTCGTAAATTGGCAGATTTTTTCGAATTTTCTACAGAGAACTGTGCCCAGATTCGTGACAGACAGCAATGCTGTTTCTGCGATCCCAAATATAACATCAACTTTGACATAGAAACTTTACTTGGCACAACAAAACACAAAACTAAGATAAGGAGAGGTTGCTACAGTAGTAAACAACTTCCAAGACACAAATATAAAACAAAGTACTGTAGCAAAATAACACATGGGTTATCTCCCAAGAAGTTCTTTTCTTTATAGCCATTAAGATGGGCTCAACAGTTTTAATAATGCACTCGCAAGAAATAGTATTTGAGGCAAAAGAGAGCATCAAGAGGCAAATTCAAAACACATTTAAGTCTAACATGCTTCCTATGCATAGGAATCTTGTAAATAAACAAGTTCATGAAGAGCAAAGTAACAAGCATAGAAGATAAAACAAGTGTAGCTTCAAAAATTTCAGCACATAGAGAGGTGTTTTAGTAACATGAAAATTTTTACAACCATATTTTCCTCTCTCATAATAACTTTCAGTAGCATCATGAGCAAACTCAACAATATAACTATCACATAAAGCATTCTTATCATGAGTCTCATGCATAAAATAATTACTACTCCCAACATAAGCATAATCAATTTTATTAGTTGTAGTGGGAGCAAATTCAACAAAGTAGCTATCAAATATAGGAGGTATATTGTAATCATAATCAAATTTATCCTCCATAACAGGTGGTAACAAGACTACTATCATTATAATCATCATAAATAGGAGGCAAAGTATCATCAAAGTAAATTTTCTCCTCAATGCTTGGGGACTAAAAATATCATGCTCATCAAAGCCGGCTTCCCCAAGCTTAGAATTTTCCATAGCATTAGCAACAATGGTGTTCAAAGCATTCATACTAATAACATTCCCATTATCATGCTATAAAGTTCCGTGGGTTTTTTAATTCTCTCTTCAAACACATCATGTCCTAATTCAAGATAAAGTTCATAAAGATCTCTCATTTTTTGTTGTTTTCCATTATGCCTAACTAGTGTAAACAAGAAACCAAATGTCGCAATTGCAGAGTCTAAAGGAAATAGCTTCGAGTACTTACAACGGCGCCGGAAAATAGCTTAGTAGCCGAGATCCGGAGTGTGAGTACCTTTTACCTTTCCTCCCCAACGGCGCAGAAAAGTAGCTTGATGTCTACGTTCCCCCTCCTTTCCGTAGACAGTGTTGGGCCTCCAAGTGCGAGGTTTGTAGAACAGAAGAAGTTTTCCCTTAAGTGGATCACCCAAGGTTTATCGAACTCAGGGAGGAAGAGGTCAAAGATATCCCTCTCATGCAACCCCGCAACCACAAAGCAAGAAGTCTCTTGTGTCCCCAACACACCAAATAGGTGCACTAGTTCGGCGAAGAGATAGTGAAATACAGTGGTATGAATATATATGAGCAATAGTAACGTGTAAAATAGCTTGTGGCGTGTAGTTGATGGTGGTAGTATTGCAGCAGTAGTAACACAGTAAAACAGTAAACAAGCAGTAACTCAGCAGTATTTAGGACAAGGCCTAGGGATTACACTTTCACTAGTGGACACTCTCAACATTGATCACATAACAGAATAGATAAATGCATACTCTACACTTTTGTTGGATGATGAACACATTGCGTAGGATTACACGAACCTCAATGCCGGAGTTAACAAGCTCCACAATAATGCTCATATTTTAGTAACCTTTAGTGTAAGATAGATCAAAAGACTAAACCAAGTACTAGCATAGCATGCACATTGTCACCTTCATGCATATGTAGGAGGAATAGATCACATCAATATTATCATAGCAATAGTTAACTTCGCAATCTACAAGAGATCATGATCATAGCATAAACCAAGTACTAACACGGTGCACACACTGTCACCTTTGCACACATGCAGGAGGAATAAAACTACTTTAATAACTTTGCTAGAGTAGCACATAGATAAATTGTGATACGATGCACATTGCAATCATAAAGAGATATAAATAAGCACTTCACTACGCTCTTCAACAGTGAATAAGTACTTCGTGAAATATAGCCTAAGAGACCCACACGGTGCACACACTGTCACCTTTACACACGTGGGACAAGGAGTCTCCGGAGATCACATAAGTAAAACCCACTTGACTAGCATAATGACATCTAGATTACAAGCATCATCATATGAATCTCAATCATGTAAGGCAGCTCATGAGATTATTGTATTGAACTACATAGGAGAGAGATGAACCACATAGCTACCGGTACAACCCGAGCCTCGATGGAGAACTACTCCTCCTCATGGGAGCAGAACATGGATGAAGATGGCGGTGGAGATGGCAACGGTGTCGCACTTCCCACAGGTGCCGAACGTGAGACTCCGTCCCCCGAGATCTGGCTTCGCGATGACGGCGGCTCGAACTTTTCTCGTATCGTGGCTTCCTCCGTAAGGGTTTTCGATGCATGGGCTTTAAATAGGCGAAGAGGCGGCGCAGAGGGTCAACGAGGCGACGAGACCATAGGGTGGCGTGGCCAGGGCCTGGGCCGCGCCACCATGTCATCTAGGCCCACCAGGGCCCCCCTCGCGCTCTCGGGTGTTCTGGATGCTTCCGGGCAAAATAGGAACCTGGGATTTTCGTCCAATTCCGAGAATATTTCGTTACTAGGATTTCTGAAACCAAAACAAAGAAAAAGGAACCGCACTGGCATCTTGTTAATAGGTTAGTTCCGTAAATGCACGAATATGACATATAATGTGCATAAAACATGTAGGTATCATCAATAAAGTAGCATGGAACATAAGAAATTATCGATACGTTGGAGACGTATCAGTAATTGATTCCTACATACTTGCATATTGCATTTGTTATATTACTCTATGTTGACAATATCCATGAGATATACATGTTATAAGTTGAAAGCAACCGCTGAAACTTAATCTTCCTTTGTGTTGCTTCAATACCTTTACTTTGATTTATTGCTTTATGAGTTAACTCTTATGCAAGACTTATTGATGCTTGTCTTGAAGTACTATTCATGAAAAGTCATTGCTTTATGATTCATTGTTTACTCATGTCATTACCATTGTTTTGATCGCTGCATTCTTTACATATGTTTACAAATAGTATGATCAAGATTATGATGGCATGTCACTTCAGAAATTATCTTTGTTATCGTTTTACTGCTCGGGACGAGCGAACTAAGCTTGGGGATGCTGATACGTCCCAACGTATCGATAATTTCTTATGTTCCATGCTACTTTATTGATGATACCTACATGTTTTATGCACATTATATGTCGTATTTACGCATTTTCCGGAACTAACCTATTAACAAGATGCCGAGTGCCGTTCGTTTTCGCTGTTTTTGGTTTCAGAAATCCTAGTAACGAAATATTCTCGAATTGGACGAAATCAACGCCCAGGTTCCTATTTTGCCCTAAGCATCCAGAACACCCGAGAGTCGCCGAGGGGGCCCCGTCCCCAGATGATAGGTGGCGCGGGCCTGGCCGCGCCAGCCCATGGTGTCGTCGCCCCTTCGACCCTCCGCCTGCTTGGCCATATAAGGTCCCCGACCTAAAAACCCCGACGGAGGAAGCCACGCACGCGAAACCTTCCGAGCCGCCGCCATCGCGAAGCCAAGATCCGGGGACAGAGTTCTCTGTTCCGCACCTCCGGGACGGGGAAGTGCCCCCGGAAGGCTTCTCCATCGACACCGCTGCCATCTCCACCGCCATCTTCATCATCGCCGCTGCCCCATGAGAGGGAGTAGTTCTCCATCGAGGCTCGGGTCTGTACCGGTAGCTATGTGGTTCATCTCTCTCCTATGTACTTCAATACAATAATCTCATGAGCTGCCTTACATGATTGAGATTCATATGATGATGCTTGTATTCTAGATGTCATTATGCTAGTCAAGTGAGTTTTACTTATGTGATCTCCGGAGACTCCTTGTCCCACGTGTGTAAAGGTGACAGTGTGTGCACCGTGTGGGTCTCTTAGGCTATATTTCACAGAATACTTATTCACTGTTATGAATGGCGTAATGAAGTGCTTATTTATATCTCTTTATGATTGCAATGTGTTTTGTATCACAATTTATCTATGTGCTACTCTAGTGATGTTATTAAAGTAGTTTTATTCCTCCTGCACGATGTAATGGTGACAATGTGTGCATCCGTGTTAGTACTTGGTTTATGCTATGATCATGATCTCTTGTAGATTGCGAAGTTAACTATTGCTATGATAGTATTGATGTGTATTATTCCTCCTACATAAGCATGAAGGTGACAGTGTGCATGCTACGTTAGTACTTGGTTTAGTCGTATTGATCTATCTTACACTCTAAGGTTATTTAAATATGAACATTGAATTGTGGAGCTTGTTAACTCCGGCATTGAGGGTTCGTGTAATCCTACGCAATGTGTTCATCATCCAACAAGAGTGTAGAGTATGCATTTATCTATTCTGTTATGTGATCAATGTTGAGAGTGTCCACTAGTGAAAGTCTAATCCCTAGGCCTTGTTCCTAAATACTGCTATCGCTGCTTGTTTCTGTTTTACTGCGTTACTACTGCTGCGTTACTACTTTACTTCGCAATATTATTACCATCAAGCACGCCAAAGCACTTTTCTGGCCCGTATCGCTCATATTCATTCATACCACTTGTATTTCACTATCTCTTCGTCGAACTAGTACACCTATTAGGTGTGTTGGGGACACAAAGAGACTTCTTGCTTTGTGGTTGCATGAGAGGGATATCTTTGACCTCTTCCTCCCGAGTTCGATAAACCTTGGGTAATCCACTTAAGGGAAACTTGCTGCTGTTCTACAAACCTCTGCTCTTGGAGGCCCAACACTGTCTACAAGAATAGAAGCACCCGTAGACATCAGGGACGCGACTAGAGATGCTCTGAGATCAGGTGACATGCCTTAGGCATGTCACGTGAGAACAGTGCGGTGACATGCACCCCTTTTCTCACCGTCGGATCTAGATTAGATGGTAGGATATCACTGCTAAATGAACCATCTACACTGCATTTGCTACATGATATTGGCACAGGACATTGCTACAGTTCGTGCGCTACAGGACCATCTACATTCGCGCGCTACAGTGTTTGATCATGTGTGTTCATTTTCAATCCTACGGCCTACGGTGCATGTCACTACACTGTTCATGCGTGACATGTCTAAGGCATGTCATCTGATCTCAGTCCCCAGCGCGGCCTCACCCAATCACCCTCATTCCCCCCTTCCCATTCATGGTATAATCGATCAGTGACCATAGATGCACCTCGAGGTGTATTCTCTAACCATAAATAGGGTATTTCTCTGTTCCAAACTAATCATCGTAACATTTTTTAGATATAGATGTACCTACATGTTGAAATGAGTCTACTTTATAAATTCATATGTAGATAAAGCTGTGTTACTTAGGCCACGAACCGGTACGCAATCCAGGAGGCGGCGGAAAAGTCACAAACCCATCTAGGGTTCCGTCCTCCTCGCCAGCGATACCGCCGGTCCGCTCCGTCTCCGGTGGCCTTGAGGCCTTGGAGGTGTGGCGGACCACGGTCCCTCGCCGGCGGGGAGTTTTCGTTCTTAATTTAGTTTGCTTTTTAGTCTCTTTTTTGGGATGGTGAGGCGGTGGCTACATCCTGAAGTTAGAATAAGGTCCTCCCCGTCCTATCCTCGCTTCGGTGGTGCATCTAGCGCTGACGGAGGACGCGTGGAGTTGTGTGCCCGTTGGATCTCCTGGGATCCGGTCGGTTTTCGTGTTTGTTGGTGTGGTTTCATGTCGGTCTCTTCCGATCTACGGTTGTCATCATTGGCGATGGTTGCTGCTCTGGTGCGCTGGTCCTTTGGGAGCTTAGCACGACGACTTCCCGTCTGTCTACTACAACAAGCTCTACTACGACAAGCTTTGCCTGACTCCAGCGATGGAGGGGCGAAGAGAGCGACGCGGCTTCGGCTCACGCTAGTGTTTGTAGTCGTCGCTAGGTGGTCCGAATATTAATTTGTAAATTTCTTTACTTTTTAAAATATTTGTACTACTGTTGATGATTATTAATAGATCGGTGGATTTCTCGCAAAAAAAAGAGCTGTGTTACTTAATTTGGAACTCAGATAATATTCTGGAGGCAGGGTGAAGGGTGATAAAAACGTCCTAAAAATGAGCCGGAATGTGAACCAACAATGCATTTTACTCCTCTTCTAAAAAAAACTCACCCCTCCCCGCTCCTCCTGTAAAGGCTCAATACTCGCGCTGCACCTGCACCCAGCGCTGAAAAATTTGAAGGAAAAAAAGGTCCCCGCTTTTCTGTCCCATCCATCGGCGGCACAAATCCTAGGGTTTACCGCTCCGCCGGCGATGTCCGACGCCGACGAGCTGGAGGGCGCCCGGCGCCTGGCGCTGCTCGCCTTCGCGAAGCTCTCTCAGTACGG
Source organism: Lolium multiflorum (assembly GCA_030979885.1). Taxonomy (NCBI): domain Eukaryota; kingdom Viridiplantae; phylum Streptophyta; class Magnoliopsida; order Poales; family Poaceae; genus Lolium; species Lolium multiflorum. The sequence goes on from CM061750.1 coordinate 126,422,268, forward strand.
GCCCAGCGCGTCCTCTGCTCCTACCGCCCATCTCCCGCGACTCCTCAGCTGCTGCTTCCAGTTGCTGCGCCGCCTGGACCACGCCGACCTCGCCCTAGCCACCAGATGCGCCGACCATCTCCGCTCCTTCATCCACAGCGTCCTCTCCCGCGACCCCGGCCCCTTCCTTCTCCCGGCCCTCGAGGTACCCTGCCTGCCCACACGAATCCTTAGTTCCTTCCTATGCGTAATTAAGCTTGCAATGTCCTCTTCCAAAAGAAAAATCTGCAATGTCCAGGGACGAGTTTGCAGAAACTTTTAGATGGGCCAATAAAAATTGTTGCTTGCGATCATTTTTCCATCAAGAAGGGGGAAGTTGATTTCAGAAATCTGATTAGGCATTCGCCTATTGCTGTATTGCAGGTGTTATTTGAGAATCTTGCGGATGCCAACCAGCTGAGGGGGAGTTACAACATGCTCGATGATGATGCCACCCAGAAAGGGTCGAGGATCTCTACCATGGCCAAAACATGCCAGTGTGAGCTCCGAATCAACCTGGAGCTCATGTCCCACCATTTCATTTCATCTTTGCAAGATGAGGTGGGATCTGAGCAGTTTTTGGGCGCACTCGACTGGTCGGAGAAGGCAACGCAGCGCATCCCAGAACTTGGCTTGGCTACAGCTCTTTCCCTAGTCCGAAGGAGCTATTCGTTCTCTATGCCTGTCATTGCACAAGCTCACTTTGTATTGCTTGCGGCCAGATGTGTTGCCAATAGGGATCTGGACCTGCATTTGCAAGTGTTTCAGCATACCGTGAGTGCTTATTTGATATGCTTGCCATCATTGGGTGTTTTCGACAGAAATAATGCCATGAAAACCCCGTTCAGTTACTGGGCCAACACGAGACTTCCTAACTCTTGCATCCCAGACGCGGCTAATCAGAAACTGAACTGTCAGATCGATAGGCTGCTTTCTTGCTGCAAGGCGCACTCTGATGATGGCCTGCACCTCAAAGACACGGATGCATTTGATATTTGTGTGAGCTTCATTGAAGAGAGCCAGCATATGTTTCCTGAACAACTGAGGCAGGAAGCTGTCATTATTGTCAAGAGAATAGTGTTAAATAGCCTTGCTTGTGCTAAGCAGAAGGAGACACATGGATTGGATGCTAAAGTTTCAGAGGAGGTGATCTACCTCGCTGCTGTACTTAGGCTAATGGGTTCTTCTTTTCTAGAGATTCTTAACTGTCTTAGGAAAATGAGGGCTGAAGATGGCATGCAACATCAGAAATTTACCGAGCTTTGCATATCTGAAACCATCCGCTTGCTTGGGCAATATGAAGCTAATGGACTTCATAGAGATGACTTGTTTGGCAGGTTTGACAAGCCTGTTGACAGGGAAATGCCCTTGGTGTTGATGCTTTTTCATTTTGCTAGTCTATTAGTCTTTTGTTTGAGAATGAGGTTTGGTTTTCTGTGGAAAGGTTGCATTATCATGCTGATGATGACCATGAATCTTGTGATTGATCAAGAGAGAAGTCTGAGTGCATTTCAGTTTCTTATTGCTTCAGAAGATTCTGCAACTCCTTCCCTTCACCAAGAGGACAGTTTGAAGGTTTCTGTCCCCAGAAAGTCAATAGCTTCTCAGTTCAACAATTTACGTAAACTTCGTGTTGGAGGTGACAGCAGTTTGGGCACCCCTCAGAGGTGTAAAACTCGAGACGGAAGAGCCATTTTCGAGCTCATTCCAGGATACAAAGAAAACTCTTCAGAGTGGAGTGATCTTGTGGATTTTGTTGAATGCGATGAAGATGTGGATTATTCAAGTTGGTTTATGCAGCGGGCCAAATTCAAGCAGTATAAGGACACCAAATGGAAGAGAAGCAAGCGACCCAGCGAGAACTCCTCCAAGATAAGGGAACTCTGTCCGAATAAAAGTGAAAGGCGGAAGACCTCACGGTGACTCATCTGGCTGGATTCCATGGATTGGCCCAAATAACAGATTGCGTACTAGTCCTACCTTGTTGTTTGAAATGAAACTGTTCTGTGATGTGACATAAGTGAAAGTATGTCCATTTACAGAAGTGTATATATGACAGTTGACTGCTGATCAGGGATCTTCTTAGCCATTAATTTTTTGCGCTGTGCTTTCATGAAAAGAAAAGACAATTAAGCAAAATTGTTCTGTGTTTTCATGATGTTGTCTGAGTTTGAAGGGTTTTATCATTTCTTAAACGGTTTTGCTATATCTTAGTCGACCACGAGATAACTACAAGTCGACAGTAAGAACCATCTGATTGAAATTTTTGGATTTAAATAAGTAGGGATGAGAAGATCGTCATCTAACAACTATGAATGTCGACTGAGAAGTTGTAACTTCTTTGTGAAAATTATGTGATCTAGTGGTGTTCGAGCTGTTTGTATCTTTGGAATATGTGCAGCCTTGAATTTCAACGGGCATACTAATTATTCCCGTGATTTATCCATCCATTTGCAATGGTCAAACTAATAATGGATCTTTGATACTGTTTGATCTGCATATGCTTCATGGCTGGTCTTAGCTGCAGTGTTCTTTCTTAGAACTGTGCATAGGTTCCGATGTGCAGGACATCTGTGACTCAGACGGTGATGTACAATTATGTGTCTGAATATGACCCGAAATTGAGGTACAATTCAGTTTTTGGTCAACTGGAAATTTGGAAAATACTCAGTCCTTATTGAAGCTATATTACTTGTGATTAGATGGTTTACAGATATCTATGTGAAGGTGTGACGACAACTTACCGTGTATGTGCCTCTTGCAGATGATTGATACCTTTTTTTTCTGCAGACGAGGTGCAGGTTCATTCAAAGCATGTGTACGCCATTGTTTCCCTGATATATTAACGAGGTGCTGATGTTATTGCAAAAAAACCAAATAACTTTTGATACAGAATGAATTCATGAATGAATTCCAGGCACTACTGGGTTTTGGAAGGAAATTCAGGCAGCACCTTATTCATCGTAAGGTGCGTGGACTGGTTCATGTTCTGACCTTTAGTAACTAGTTCTGCAGCGATATTACTACTCCTACTTATATTCTGACCGTATTCTTAGACGGTGCTTGATGAGCACATGCATGTCTGAAATTGTTTGTATGACTGCTCTGATGAACGAGAACTTTTTTAGTAGGATTTGGAGGTTCATCTATCTTGTCAGTTCATTACTAGTATCTCAAAACCAGTACCACTTCATTAACAGTATTCTTCCTTACAATCTGATTATTGTGGAGCATTTCAATTTGATTTGGTTGGGGTGCACCAGGCCTGGGCTGTAGTGCACCGTCAGCACAAACCCAAAAGAAGAGCCAAGCCGAACCATGTAAACGTAGCAGGATGAAAGTTAAAATGTTGTATCGTGTAACTACTTGAATGGTCTCTCTCTGAATATACTTATAAGGGGCTATATTTCTCACTGTTAAATTATGATGCAGACTGATAAGTTGGATCTTGGATGTGCACTAGCCTTTGTGGACATGGTCCCTGCGGAGCTGGAAACGTATCAAATGGTGGCAACAAGTCTGATATAAGGCACTGATGTGATAATCTGACACATGAAGTCATCGTGATGTTCCACAAAGGCAACTTCCGGTGAACCTTGACCTTACATACCGTGAATGGCACTTCTGTCCAGCTTGGAAATGTTCTGAGTGTTTCTGGTTCTTGAACCTCTGCACCAGGCTCTGCTAAGAAGGCGCCCTGCAGTTCATCCTGTGGGAAATCCAGCTGGAGGTGTCGTAGTGGGGTTTGTACTTTCTTTTGTAGTAGTGACCTGTGTTAACTCCGTATTTCTCAGTCTGAAAGTTTAGTATGTTTCTGCTGTTTCTTACATTGCATGCCGGAGCATGTCTGGAGTTGGATGTTGTCGGGTGAGAAGTGGAAATATAAAATGCCTTTCGTGACCGTGGGCAGTGTACTATATCTCGAACGATTGCAGTTTGCTATTATTGTTAGCAAGTTAACAGTGATCGTCATAGCTTGGACAGTGAGTTTTCAGGGAAGAGAAAAACATAGGAATTTGCAACAGTAACCTACAATTTCTCGTTGCAACAGTGACCTCCCAAACCACCTTTAGTCTGTGTTGGACTAGCTTCTCGTTGATCGGTGCCACCTCTGGCCTATCGCGAATTACCTCGTTCCTCCGTCGCAGTTCTAAGGCTTGCAAATCCGGTACGTTTTCGCTGAACTATTCGTGTTGCGTTTGGTGGTTGCACCGCCGGTATTTTAGCAGAACTTTCTTGTTGTTTTCGTGGTGTTGGTCCAGTTTGAAGAGTCCATCAAATCTTTGAAATACTACTATGTGATTCAGTGGTACTCGAGCTGTTTGTATTTTCGGAGCATGCGCAAGTTTGAATTTCAACGGTCAAACAATAATTATATTTTTAAATACTACTCCTTGGCTGCTGAAGTGGGCCGTGTAATAAATTGAGCAGAGAAAAACCAATGTCTCTTCAGACTTGAGTACACACGCTTTCCCCGACAAACTCGAAGCCAAGAGCTGCACGCAGCCCGCCTGCGCTTCCACATCCAAAGCGCCGCCGCGGGAGATGGCCCCCGCCGCCGCCGCCGCCGCCGCGGCTGCCGTGCCGGGGGCGGCCACCACCACCACCTGGTCCACCTCAGCGGACGCCGCGCGCCCCGCCTCCGCCCAGTCGCCGTCCCGGCGCACGGTCCCGGGGCTCCTCGTTTTCTTCTCCCTCGCCGCCCTCCTCATCCTCTCCTCCGGCGACGACGCCGCCGCCTACGAGGCCGCCACGTACGACCGCCCCCTCAAAGGTCCGTGCTACCCCGAACCAAACTCTCCCCGCGACCGCTCTCCGTGCTCGGATTTAGAGCTCCTGCTGCGTGCGCGCGCGAGGGTTGCGGGCTCTTTCTAGGGTTTAGGGTTTTTTCCGCGGTCCTGCATTAGGACCTCTGGCCGGGGCTTAGTTTCCGAATATGGTTTTAGGGTGTTTTTATTTTTCAGTACTAGTATTGTACTGGAGAAGTCGCGCCTTCTTTTTGGGCGAGGATATTCAGTAACATGCCTTCAGAGTTTGTGCTCTGGAGTCAGTTGGGGTGGGGAGGGGTTGGTTGATTTCGTTCTTCTTTCAGTATCGCAAATGCTGCTGTAGGTTACAGTGTTAGTACTGCCCTTGGGTTGGTTGATTTCGTTCTTCTTCCACTATCACAAATGCGGCTGTAGGTTACAATGTTTTTTTTGCGGGCTGTAGGTTACAATGTTAGTGCTGCCCTTGGGTTGGCTTGGCTAGTTTCTCAAGTATGGTTGATTTAACGAGGGTACTAATTTCACCCCTACGTACTGTGATATGTATGTGTGCTAAGGTTTACTTACACATACGCCTCTAGTCCTTCCTTTTAACCCCCCTCTAGCTGAACACCTGAAGGATGGTTACAGTGTTAGGATACTAATTTCATCCCTATGTGCAGTGATATGTATGTGTGCTAAGGTTTACTTACACATACGCCTCTAGTCCTTCCTTTTAACCCCCCTCTAGCTGAACACCTCAAGGATGGTTACAGTGTTAGGAACTCTGGCGGGGCTTAGTTTCCGAATATGGTTTTAGCATGTTTTTATTTATCAGTAGTATTGTAGGAGAAGTTGCGCCTTCTTTTTGGGCGAGGATATTCAGCAATATGCCTTCAGAGCTTGTGCTCTGGAGTCAGTTGGGGTGTTACAATGTTAGTGCTGCCCTTGCGTTGGCTTGGCTACTTTCTCAAGTATGGTTGATTCAAGGAGGGATACTAATTTCATCCCTATGTGCAGTGATATGTATGCGTGCTAAGGTTTACTTGCACATACGCCTGCAGTCCCCTTCCTTTTAACCCCCCTCTATCTGAGCACCTGAAGGATGATTTCTAAATATTCTTGTTATACTTCAGCACATTTATTGTACTGCTTTAGTATTCTGTATGCGCTGATATTGACCTAATTAGTTATCACCGCAGATGTTAGTTTGGAACATCCAGAGGTGACATTTGCTCTCTCATCCATCGGTGGAAAATTTTGCGAGCGAATCCGCGTATCTGGGATACCAAGGTGGCAGCTTCAAAGCTATGCAAACCAAATACATGTTGGGCTCAATGTTTCTCATTCAATGCCAGAAAAGTTCCACTGGAAAATTGGGATTTGCTTTCATGGGTAAGTCTTGTACTATCTAATATGTGGAATGCACGCATCTTTGCTATGCAGAGAACTGAAGCAATTTTCGTTTGCAGGAATGTTTCTATGGGTTTGTGCGAATGTGAGACGGGTGACTGGCAAGTTTTGCAAGATGGCAGGTGGAATGCTGTGAAGTCACCATATGGTAGCAAATACGTTGACGTGAAGCTGGCTGATAAGAAATCTACTGCCTTCAGCCTTTCCATTCAGGAAGGTAAGGATATTTTTCCTGAAATGATTATTTCTTGCCAGTCGCATATACTATCTAAGAGCATCTGCATCTGCCTTTTTCTCTCAAACAATTTGTTATCATTCCGTGTGATCTAATTTTGCAGAGCTTCAGAAATGGCGTTTAGCTTTCCTTGGTATTGGATTTGTTCTGCTATTCATGTCACCCATTGTTAGTAAATGGGCACCTTTTTACTATAGCAGCTCTATGGCTCTTGGAATCCTACTTGTGGTGCTGATTGTCCTTTTCCAGGTATTACTTTACTTACTCGAATATGATTCTCTTCATAAAGATTCATTATTAAAAAAGTGAAATGAAATTAATGCATTCTACCAAGACAACCTATTTTCTAAGGCTTTCTCACAAGTTCACTAATTGTTCGATGCTCAAAAATTTGGAGAACAACTAACCTCTCTGGATGCAGCTTAAATTGAATTTGCTGTTTATGGTAGTTGCAAGTAGAGTACACCGTAAATCAAGTCTAAAGTTTGCACCATTTTCCCTTAAGGATCCTTGCAAATTGTAAAGTGTTAATGCTAACATTCTTTTTATTATTAAACCTAGAGACTTCAGTTCACTTATTTAAGTAACATAGTTAAGCCCAGTAACTTTTTTTTGTTAAACATTATTTTTTATGGTGATTCAACATAGTACTAAGTTGATTCAATAGCATTTTACTGATCTTACTGTGATAGCATTTGAAGTTCTTTTGTGCAAATACTCTATTAAACTTTGTAGCTCCTTGTAGCATCATGTAGTGAACAAATGGACTAGCGTCTTGTAAGATCCCTATGTAATATTGTAAAGTGGATCAGGGCAAGCATAAGAATACCGTAATCTCAGAGGTCTGATTGACCAACCAGCATTGAACTTTGTTTACTTTAGTACATTAAATGACCATTTTCTTGAAATCAGTACTGATTTTGCTGGTTGAGGGAATCACGGGCATGTCTGATAAGGGAATTATTTTTTGGTTAGGTTCATCTCTGTCTGTTCTCTACTCTTCTAGATAAGTAGATAACTATTCTAGTGCTCATATAATATGATGTTACAGTAATCAAAACTCTCCATTCCCTGAATTTGGTAATGTTTGCTCAATACACCTTGATGGTGACAAGTTATCAGTCTGACTCTGACACTACTGTTATTTGCTGATGGAAAATTGGTTCCCTTATATCCTGACCTAGTTCTTGTTTATAGGGAATGAAATTGCTACCAATGGGCAAAAAAAATGTATTATACCTTACAATTTATGGATCTGTGGTAAGTTCTGTATATCCTCAACATTTTCCTTAACATTTTATTACACCATAAATATTCTTCTTGACTATTCTCCCTAATTCATGACATCTGTCCATTCCTTTCCCAATATTTAGTTAGGTGTTGGCTCCTACGCCGTACACTATTTCTCCACATTGGTTGCCTCTATTCTGGAAAACTTTGGCTTGAGCGAGGAGATGCACAACCCTGTAAGTAATTCATCCATGTATCAATCATCAGAGTTGTTGATCGAAGAATTAATTATTCTTTTGACCCAGAAAACAACTCCTACTATTAGATATTAATCAAAAAGGGATAATTACACGAAATTATATGTACAAGGCCACATGGGCTTGAAGCCACATGCTACATTGAAGAATTAATTAGCTCAATACCTCACAGAAATGCATAATTGTTAAAGTACCATTGAGCGCGAGGAAGACATGTGGTGGTATTGCATTTGTCCTAAATACCCGTATTTGCAATGATACTGACCTAATTCCTTGAATATACTTTAGCCTAGTTTTCTGTTCGCCCTTTCGCATGATATTATGTTGTTTGCGCAATCTGCTGACTTCCCAAATATTTCTGCTTTCAGAAATGGTTCATGTCATTTTATCTTGTCTAGCAATAATACTCATTTATCATTACTTTGGATAATCTACAAGCTCTTCAAATAGCAAAATTCATTGATCATGGATTACAGGTGTCCATCTTCCTGGTGGTAGCAGTTGTCTTGACTGGAGCTGGTTTTGGCTATTGGATGGTGAGGAGATTTATCATTTCGAAAGACGGGAGCGTTGATGCTGGGATAGCACAGTTTGTGAAGTGGGCTATGCGTGTTGTTGCAATATTCTTTATTACACAGGTGTGCTTCTTTTCAAACACTTAGTATTCTTCTCATGCATCTATGAGGGCTCTGAATCTCGGTTACTGCCTACATTAGATTTAGCTGTTTTTGGAAATTCATATATGGCATTATCTTGTAGAGCACACTTGATCCTATTCTAGCATCGGCTGCTCTTGCTGCTTGCTGGTGGATTTGCTCTGTATTGACAGCAAACCGCAAGCCAATGACACGGTAAGTCCCAAGTTAATTAATGTTGATGTTGCAAACTTACTGCTGCTATTGAAGCCCTGAATATGTTGATTCTACCGCAGGAAGCAAAAGCAATCAATGATTTCTTCTCCTCCAAGGTTTACTCAAGTATCACCCAACAGCCGCCAGGTCCAGTTCTTAAGTCCATCATCCAGGGCAGGTATTGGAAGAGTCACATCAACCAGTTCAGCCACACAGTATGGTTGGAACAATTTAGCCAATGGAGGTAAAAACAGTTTTATTATCTGTGTACAACTGGGAATCCAATGTACTGTACCTCTTATGGGAAACTGGAACTGTCATAAAGAACCTCGACATATTTTTATGTTGATGTCTGCTTATTTTTGGTACTCCCTCCGTCCTATGAAACTTGTCTCAACTTTGTCAAAATTTAGATGTATCTGGATGCTAAATAGTGTCTAGGTACATCCAAATTTAGACAAAGTTGAGACAAGTTTCATGGGATGGGGAGGGAGTACTACAAACTAAGGATGTTCTTACAGTCATGATTAACTCAGACCTATAAAACCCATCAACTTTGACACATTGAAGCATTTGACAAGTAGCTACCTGTTATATTTGCAGGTCCGCCCCCCTCAACACTTACAAGGAGGGTAGCACCCAATCAAGATGAAGACTACTACTCCACCTTCCACAATATCGAACCACGGAAATATTCTAAGAGAGAATGGAAGGATTTCACCGAGGAATCGACCAGAAACGAACTGATGAAACACACAGCTACGCCAGAGTTTGCCCAATGGGCGGCTGACAATGCTCACCGGGTGCGGGTGGAGCGAGATGATGCATCGGAGGATGAGACGATTGAGAGCTCCTCGAGCTCTTCCAAAGAAACCGAGGAAGTTGATAAAGCTTCTGGCCTGTTCAGGTGGCTTTGATATTGGACGCAGACTGAACTAGCTCAGCGTGCTGCTTTTGTGCACGGTGTGTATAAGTAGGAAGACCACGATTGTAACTTGGTAGCATTAGGGGTGGTAGTTTATCAATGTAGGCTGTAGTTGATTTAACCTCTCAATTCAACTAATGCTAGATTTAGCTTGGCAGTTCATCCATGGATTGTTTGTCGTCAGTTGATGCATCTGAACTGATGTGAGTTCTAAGTGGATCGATTAGAAACAATTCTGTTGGAACTTTTGTCATTGTCTTGTTGAAAACTTCTTGTCGCCCCCTTTCTCAGATGTAGAGTAGCATTTCAAGGGTCACAGTAATCTTATTTGTATGAATTTAAGCTTGTATGTCAAGGTAATGCAAAGAACGTTGGAAATTCTTGTTTATATGGGAGCTGATATGCGATGCTAAGGCTGATTTCACATAGTATATACAGAATACCTATAAGGCTAAAAGATTCATGAGTCATGTAGCACCTTGTTTTTGTAGCCATTATTTGACACTAGAATCACAACACTAAAATGGAACCACATGCATACTTTTGTTTGGTTGCTACTGGATTTGGAAAATGAGGCCGGTATGGAAGATGATGATGCAAGGGGGCACGAAAAGGGAAAGTCACGTTCCTAGTTGGCAAATTGCTAACCACCGATTCCGCAACTGGGCAAAAACTATGTTCCAATGGCTACGTGGCTACGCCAAAACCACGAGTGTTCAGTATTCTCGCGTGTCTTGCGGACGACTGTGCGAACCTACCGCCATAAGATGACATAGGGATACGATCTTCTGGTCGGTTTCTGAATGTAGAAAGTAATTAACAACTGTTTCTAGCTGCACATCTCGGACGTGTCAGATAAGATATCTCGGTTGCCAACCAATTATGAAGCTACTCTTAAACTGATTATGTGGTAGGACTTAGGAGTAGCTGTTAAGATGGATAACCTGATATTCGTTGGGATGTGCCAATTTACCCATGTAAAATGCTCTTAATTTTCCTCATTTTTATGACAATTGTTTCAGTTACTGCTGAACAGGCGAGCTAGAGGCGCTGCAGTTCTATGTTGTCAGCCGCTACACAATCCGGCATGCAAGCGCGAACCGATCGCTTCCTGTGTGAGATAGATGATTGCCTTCTTTGTGGGATCTGAATTTTGGAGCAACGAAAATGGATGACGAGCCGTATGGAGGTGGAACGCCCAGCCAATCACTGGATGCACACACAGACATACGGGAAGTTCGGGAACGTGGTTTTGTCTGTCAGTGATACACAATCGAGCGAATCAACGGAAACAACGAGAACAAACTGTGGACTCTGCTGCGCGGTACGGCCAAATACTTCCTCCCTTCTCTAATTCTCTTCTAATCTATCTTACACTAAAACTTCACAAAGCAGCACCGATTATACGTGAGAGACGGTGCTTGCAAGATCATGCGATAAACCGTGTATGTGGTACTCGCCAGCGACGCAAATTGCGCCCATACCTGCTCGTGTAGCACATGAACAAGCTCTTAGGGTATATGTATTAACGGTTGAACAAGTCTTTTATATATGAGAAACATATATAGGAAACATTCGTAAGTATTACAGTCTAGAGTCATCCAACAATTAATCATTTGTTTTTTCATGTGTTCTACTAACTTTTTTAGTTGTGGAAGAGTCCATCGAAAGAAAAAACCCTAGTTGCTGCCTTCGGCTATCTTCTTCCACTAGTGGATCACCGCCACTGCCTTGTTATAAGGTTATGTTTTGCTCTCTGGTTGCCGGTGGCGACACGATGACATCACCATCAAATGGATCAAGTCCTTTCCCCACACCCTTGTTTCGGCAAAGCTTCATGGCATCATTTGGAGGCATGTGGAGGTTGGTGTTTTCTCCTTGTGCGAGCAAGCCAACTCCATGTCAAGTCCTTCAGATCAATTTAAGAGTTTAATGGCGATGTCTTTGTCTCTAGGACGCTGGTCCTTAAGGCCACGTGCATGAAGACTTTCCAATGTCATCAACAAAGTCAGGATGGCTCTAGTAGGTGAGCAACGACAATGACACATCAGTGACTCGTTATGGTGGCACTAGTGGCCATTCGTGGTCCATGGACCTTGATGAATTTTTTATTATATTTGGGGTGCTTTTATGGCGAACCTCTATAATAGATATGAATCCTTCTTTTCTAATTTTTTGTTGCTGTTGTGCAAATTTACAATATCCTGATTTTGGGCTCAATATGCGATTGCTAGTTGAAGTTATGGTATAATCTACTACACAAATCTAGTCGCAAACTAAAATATACCGAAACATGCAAAAACTTGTCGGGCAAACAAGATTATGAGTAGCCACAACCTTAGTTACACCAATAATTGTATGTTATTTAGCCTATAGCTGCAAAATGAAAAATATTATTTTCATGGGGATCGGTCGTGAAGGCGGTCTCTCCCATCCCATCCTAATGGGTCCAAAACATCAACAATTGTATGACTAAGAGGACGTGGAGTTGTACTGAACGTTTACTGCCCCAACCTAGAAGCCAGATTTTGACCGATGGAGCCGAATCTAGGATTTTGAGAAACACGAGAGGACATCAAACCATGCCCCTATAGACCTATATGTGACTGAGGCAAAGATAATGAAGTGATTTTTTTCAAAGGCTGGAAATCTTGATCAAGATTAAAAACATCTTGCAACTTAAATGCACAATCCTAAAAAACTACGTACACATTCTTTTATGCAGATTGAAAATATTAATTCATATATACGGTAGTACTAAAAAAACATGACTTATGTATATCACTCTCCAAACTTTTGTACTCCATCTGGTCCGTATGTAAGTCACGCGTGTACATCTGGATCGTCGATTTGATATATATAATATAAATTTTATAACAAATAAATCATACCATTAAAAACTATAACATTTAAAGTTTACAATGATATATATTTTTATAACATATACATCATATTAAGTTTGTCAAATTAGGGATGTCGCAGGACCAAGGGAGTCTTTAGGGCATGAGCAATGGAGGCAGCTGTCCAACTAGGTTTGGATAAAACTTTTGACATATGCATGTCATGTTATGGTCCCATTAATATGTCTTTCTCTCAAAAACTGATTTGGGTTCTCTTTCTCTCTCACATTTTCACTTATTGCCTCCTAATGAAGAGGTTGCCTCCTTATCCGAACCTAATTTGGACCACCCGAACCAAGATAAAACTGTGAGGCAGCACCCCTAGGGCTATGCATTGGGCATGCCCTTACTCACAAAAAGAAATATAATACTCCCTTGTGAGTATTTACTCACAAAAAGAAATATAATACCTCCCTTGTAAATTACTTGTAGCCTACAAGAAACCTCAAAAAAATTACTACTTGTACAAGTAATTTCTTATTATTATCTTATTCCGTGATAATAGAATCCAAGAATCTCGAGCCGCCCCAGTCCCAGTCGAATCAGGCAACTGAATCTCTTCTGGATCTGGACTCATAAATCGCAATGGCAGAGGTAAAACCTCTCCTAGGTGTAGGTGGATCACTATAAGAACTCCTCTCCTCTCCGCTCTTCCTTCCGAGAGAGAAAAGAACACAAGCCGTCGCGCTCTCTCTCCGTCTCTAGCACTCCCGTCGTTTTCTACCCCATCGCCTCTCGCCGTCCAATCTCCGCGTAATCTTCCGGCGGAACCCGATGCCCTTATCCGTCTTGTGATCGAGCCCCGATTACCTGGTTCCCAGCGATCTCGATGGCATTGGGTGGCGGCGGCGGCGGGTTCCGGAGCCTGATGCGCCGGAAGCCGGCCGACTCAGATAGGGTGCGCGCCGAGGGGCAGCAGCTCGCCAAGGAACTCAACATCCTGGAGTTAATCGCCATCGGTGAGGCGCCGTCTTCCTCGTCCTTTTTTTTTTGGTCTCCGCCGTTCTGTGAATTCCTTCCGGCTTCCTTATTTGTGCAATTGAAAAAGGTGAAGTATTTTGTGGTTTTGGGACCGCGAAACCTCAGTGGTATTACGAGTTTCGTGGTGGTGGAGTTAGTTCAGTTTATGGCGAATGCTGTCAAATTCAGTGTCTTTGGGTCAATGGAACTGCTAGATTTGGAGTTTTTCTTTGTTCATTGTGCTTATTTACAGTCTAAATGTTTTTTACTCTGGGATATGCGTGTTCAAACTAGAGAATTTAATCGGGAATTTTTGATTGGTTCTTCGTTCTGAAATAATAACAACAGAAAGAAAAAAACTTGCCTCCGTACTCTTTTGTCTTTTTTGAACTAGTAGATAAAATAAATCAGGATTTACATTAGTTTTTTTATAGTTGTATTAATATTAGCATGTGACAGACGTTCAGATGAGCAACTAGACTTGTGTGTGGGGCAGAAGTTCTATTTTGGGTAGTTGTTTCGCTTCTACTTGTTAAGTATATATCAATACGGAGTAATAGCTAAAAACAATAAGAGGTCGTTGTTGGTTGCCCACTCAAATCAAATGTGGTTGCCGTCATCCTGCGATTTTGATGATATCATGATCCTTTGCAGTAAATTAGTTTCAGGCATAGTTCCACCGGCGTGGTGTATTATCTACTTGTATGCTCGTTTGCTTAAGATTGTGGTTGCTGAACTTATTTTTTAACTGAAATGAAACAGCCACAGAATTATGAAAAGGTTTGTTAAACAAATGGTAAAATATGCAAAGACAAATGGCATTATCAATTTACCATAATCCCTCACAGTGCCAAATAGAGCCTGAAGTTTCAGATTTAGAGTCAATAAAGTTTATTTTTCCACTTCATGGAGGGCTTATGTGGATTGCCTATGACATATTTGTGAGTGTTAATGAACCCTTGCCTTATCTACCAGGAGTTGGTTCAACGATTGGAGCTGGAGTATATGTTCTTGTGGGAACAGTTGCTAGGGAGCACTCTGGTCCAGCATTGACGGTTTCATTTCTGATAGCTGGAATAGCCGCTGCACTTTCAGCATTCTGTTATGCCGAGCTTGCTAGCCGTTGCCCCTCTGCTGGAAGTGCCTATCATTATACATATGTCTGTGTTGGCGAAGGGTAAATAACTGGCCCCGTGGCATATAATGCTTTCTTGTTACTGTGTTACACTTAAGGTCCTACAAACATATGGCTTGGATGATCTAATATGGTTCACATGTTTTATTTATCTAGTGTTGCCTGGCTGATTGGCTGGGCTTTAGTGCTGGAATACACTATTGGTGGATCTGCTGTTGCCCGTGGCATATCCCCCAATTTAGTAAGTGCGATCTACCTTGCTCTGTGGAATTTTGATCAGTGCTCGCTTGCTATATTCTTGATTTTTATAAACTGCATTTCTCTTGTCAGGCCTTGTTTTTTGGAGGACCAGATAGCCTACCGTGGATTTTAGCACGCCATCAACTTCCATGGTTTGATGTTATTGTTGATCCCTGTGCTGCTGCTCTTGTTTTAGTTGTCTCTGCTTTGTTGTGCCTGGGGATTAAAGAGGTTAGCACTTTGCTCAGGTCATAAGGTGAACTGTTTTTTACCCGAATATAGGGACATTAATGATTGTTCTATCTGAATTTCTTGCAGAGCTCATTTGTACAAGGAATTGTAACAACTCTGAATGCGTGTGTGATGCTATTTGTGATTGTAGCTGGTTGTTACATTGGCTTCCAGATTGGTTGGGATGGCTATAAGGTTACTGACGGGTATGTACCCTGAAACCATTTGGTACTCTGCATCCTGCACATTGATTGCTAGTAAAATCACACAGCTAAAATTTTCAGGTACTTTCCATACGGAGTGAATGGAGTGCTTGCTGGATCAGCAACTGTTTTCTTTGCATACATAGGCTTCGATACAGTAGCTAGTACTGCTGAGGAGGTAAAGGAGGTCCTACTTAGTAACTTTGTCCACTTCCTTTATGGAGTTGTTGATTTTTTTTACCTCTGCAGGTAAAGAATCCTCAACGAGATCTACCACTGGGAATAGGAGCAGCATTGTCAATTTGCTGTTTGTTGTACATGATGGTCTCCGTTGTTATTGTTGGGATTGTACCATATTCCGCCATGGATCCAGATACACCTATTTCATCTGCCTTTGCAAAACATGGAATGCAGTGGGCAATGTAAGGACTCAACTTCCCTTTTGTTTAGCCGCTTAGCTACAATGGTCTTATAACATGCTTCTGACTGAATTATTCACTGTCGTGCTTTTACTTATTTTAGGTATGTTGTGACAAGTGGTGCTGTTCTTGCACTGTGTTCAACCTTGATGGGCTCACTTCTTCCACAGGTATACAAACACACCATTTGATGTGTGTTTCAAACTCTTGATAGTCTCAAGTATCTTAAACAGTTATATTTGTTTAGACTTTACACTCATGGATTCAGCAGTCTACACTATAACATTCAGTTTATATATAGAATTCTCAGTCTAAGGGCAGCTACTATTCCTGAGTACATAGGTCATAGGTGTACCTAGCTGTATAGCTTGTTGAAGCTGAATACTTCTAGAATAGGTGCTAAACTACGTGAATGTTGTTTCTCACAGCCCAGAATACTGATGGCCATGGCACGAGATGGACTATTGCCATCTTTCTTCTCTGATGTTAACAAGCAGACACAAGTACCTGTAAAGGGCACAATTGTGGCTGGCATATGTGCTGCTGCCCTGGCTTTTTTCATGGATGTTTCCCAGTTGGCAGGAATGGTAAGGAAACATCAAACTTTATCTTTTGCATATTTTGATAGTCTTCTACGCACAAAAATTAACTGTCGCACTCTGTAAAAATATATGCATGCATATAATCACTGCATAGATCTAATATGAAGAGAGAATTAAATGCTTGAGTGTTGCAGGTCAGTATAGGCACACTCCTTGCGTTCACCATAGTTGCAGTATCGATCTTGATACTCAGATATGTTCCTCCGGATGACGCCCCCCTGCCATCATCTCTGCAAGAATCATCCCATTTGAACCAAGAGTATGATGAGGAAAAGGGTAGAGATCTACTGGGAGATGAGATCTGCAACAAGTCTCAAATAAAGGATTTGATTGTGGAAGAATCAATGAAGGACCCTCTTCTCGAGAAGAAGCAATATACAGGTAGTATGCACACAGTACCATTTTCCCCACAAATGGTACTTCTTCAGCTAACCGTAAGGAATTATATTTTCTTATAATATATTAGGCACGATGGATGAGATGAAACGTCGAAGGATAGCTGCTTTCAGCATAGGATCTGTCTGTCTAGGAGTTCTAGTCCTCACATCTTCAGCTTCTGCCACATGGCTACCTTTGTAAGTATGCATATGGCTGTTTCACTTGTTTGAAAGATATGAATCATTGCTCTAATAAATACATGTTTGTTTCTTATTGTCAGTCTCCCGCTTTGCATTGGCTGCATCATTGGGGGTCTGCTCCTGATAGCTAGTCTTGGAATATTGTGCTCGATCGATCAAGATGATGGCAGACACTCTTTTGGTCATGCTGGAGGTATATTAAACTGTCTGTACTTTATTATCCTCTGTTTTTTTTTCGAAGAGATTGAAAAAAAAAAACTGAATAAAAACCTTCCCGATGATGCCTTTTCTGCAGGATTCACATGCCCATTCGTTCCATTCCTACCTGTCCTGTGTATCCTCATAAACACCTATCTGTTGATAAACCTGGGGTTAGTTCCAAATGATCCATTTTATGCACGTAATTAGATGTTTATTTCACTCCCTTTCCCCCCTTTATTAATCATCTGCAATGTGGTTTTCAGCGGAGATGCATGGATGAGAGTCAGCATATGGCTGATGATAGGTGTTCTCGTGTACATCTTCTATGGCCGAACCCGCAGCTCGCTGATAGATGTTGTCTACGTCCCTGTAGCTCAAGTCAATGATTGCAGGAGTTCATCAGGTTTTTTGTCCTAGAAGAGAACTGTGTCATCTTCATTGACATGCCCTAGATGACAAGACCTCGCCGGCCCTCCGCCGCGTGTAGATGGGTACTCGGGCATCAGCCAGGCGGTGGCCTGTTGAACCATTCAAGCTTTGTCCACAGGATGTCACGGATGCAAGTTTTGCACTGTCCATGAAAGAGATATATCAGATGATGTGTATAGGTCGGTGTACCCAATTGGGTGGATCATGTGATTCTGTTTGTAATTCATGTATAACAAACCCCTTTGTAATCAAATGGGTAAAAACCGAAATGAGTTAACTGTTATCTTACAAAGATCCACTTCTTTGAAGTTGGAATGTGTTTTTGCTGTTTTGTACTCCTACTTCTTTTAGATGGTCAAGTGTTTCCCTAATTAACGTGGGAATTTTTCAAGGGTCTGTAGACGAGGCACATGCTAATGCTATTCCTGTGGACGATGATCCAACCATTGTTGACTCAGGCTAGCATCTGAGATATTAATATCTTCAACCGAGATTGTCCTTCATGTCCAGGATGGCGAGGGCCTGTGCCAAACAGTCGTGGGGCTCCCTGCTACTGGTTCGCCTGGTGCTCATTGCTGAAGCTCCAACATGAACGATTCGGCTCCCTTAGGCTAACTATACCGTGTTAAGAATCTTAGGTGAACCGTGAACATGAACAATTTCAGATTTATTCACTGTGTTTTCCTACTTCCAAGTAAGTGGTGTCAAAACTTGCACTCGAATTTGACACAGATAAGTAGGAACACGAGATTTAACAATGCACTTCTACTTCTTTCATGTTTGAGGAAGGCTCCTTTGAAGATAAACCAATTGGACCAATTTGTTGGCAAGATGTTATCTAGAATTCTAGACTTCGTTCAAAGACCTCTACCTCAGTAACTTGGATAAAGAGTAGCATGTTCTACGAGTCATCCCACAGACCCACACAAGTCGAATAACAACAGATTTCAATCCGAAGAGGCCCCCCATTGGGGAGGCATGCTGGCCCTTGGATTTGCAGCACATCAGTAAGAGTAAAGCTGTATGATCAGATCCAGCCCTTCAGTTTTGCCCACACAAGCGCTCCGACAAAGGCGCCCCCTAAATGAGCAGAACCTGCCACACCACTCTGACCCTACAAAAATGAACAGGCATCAGTTAGTTGCATTGTAGACGAGAAAAGCATGAAGAATTCATGGTTACCAGAACATGAATAATAAAAACAATGATCACTGAGAAGGTGCAGGAGGTACAAGAACAATCAGGGATGAAGATAAATAGCATATGGTTATATACTCAGTAGTCAATAATGCAAATTAATCACATCGATCTGAATTTTGCACTGTCGCCAATCTCCCTAGGTCTGAATATTGAGTCATAGTTTCAAACCCAGGTGGATGAAAGACCGGGAGTTAAATCGTATGGTTAGGAACCACACACGTGCAATTCACAAATTTACAAGTTCCGGGTAATAATAGATGAAAGTAGCAGTGGACATGGTCAAGACTCATGGCCAATGAACATAAGCAACAATGGCACAGATAACATTCACTTATTACTAGAGTTGTTTGGTACCCGGCTTTAATAGAGATTAAATATATATATAAACTAAATAAAATAGAGATTAAAGTTATATACATGCTACATTTTTTTCACAAATGTAGCGTATTCTAGGTTTATTCAGACAAAACAAGGAGCCTTCACGATGTCGCTTAAGATTTTCGAGTCTCCGTGCGAAAGTGCATTGGGAATGGAATGCAGAGATGTGCCCACTCATAAAGCTTGAAGCATGAGGCGTAGTGCAGAAAATGAAAAGAATAAGTTATAACCCAGAAATTTAATGAGGCAAAGGTGCACTAGTGGGAGGCTAGAACGGAATGCATTTTGGAAATTCTCAGAATCGTAAAATGCTCTACATTCTGAAAAGAAGGTAGCCAATACCTTCTTGATCCTCCATAAATCAGCACCAATGAAATAAGCTCCCTGAAATAAGTGAAGTCAGTTAAACAACTTGTGTTCACTACCTAGCACACATATGTTTGACATTTTTTTGGTAATGAAAATATAAGCTTCTCACCGCTATTGCAGCTGGAACAGGAATGCAGAAGTGTAAGTACAACATTCTCTTTGGATACAGAAAAATCTCAAGAAAAACTGTTGCCCTAACTGCAGCACTTGCACCCTGAGTGACATGAAAGGACCATATTCAGCGTGTAACAACTTTTGCACAAAATCAGCAACGGTATCTATTTGGTGCTCTGTAATCACCCTATCACCTCTGACCACCACATTTACCATACACTCAATATTTCCTGGATGACAAATAATTGGCCGGTTGGGGCAATTTCATAGTAATATATGATGACAAGAAATCACTTACAAGCATAGGAGTTTTCCATCCTCCAAAACCCTGCAATAGAAGCATCACATATTACATTAGGAATAATATCACAGTTAATTTTAAAAAATGGAATCTCATATGGGGTTTTAGATCTTAAAGCCAGATTCCAGAAGATCGGCTGGCA
Organism: Lolium multiflorum; assembly: GCA_030979885.1. Taxonomy (NCBI): domain Eukaryota; kingdom Viridiplantae; phylum Streptophyta; class Magnoliopsida; order Poales; family Poaceae; genus Lolium; species Lolium multiflorum. Next base: position 126,442,344 of record CM061750.1, read on the forward strand.
CCCGGTAGCGGACTGATTACCAGCCTTCTCACAGGCAAGTACAAGGGAAAAGATAAGTACACAATCAGAGATAATCACGCCATTGGATTTTATGTTATAATCAGATGTAATTGAATGTCATGTCCAGGATTTGGAATCCAGGTCCCTGATTTAAATATGTTGTCGGTGTGAGAATGTTACCTCTTCCCGTGGAGCTAGACAAGCCATTTCTGCCAAGAAGAATGCAGATCCAGTAAGTGCTCCTGATACATACAACTTTAAGAGAAAAGCAGGACCAAACATGCCGGCAATCTGGTGCAAACAAAGTGAAATAAATTCAACATGTGCAAGAAAGATAATAATTGGTCACCACAAAACAGATGCTCTCAGGGGAATTGGGAAACCAGGAGTGAAGTATCTGTGTATCATACCAACAGTAGTGAACTTATCTCTTCACTACTTGTTATATTACTAAATTTTGACAAACCTTCCACATGTTTCGTGGGACGGATGGAGTATATCAGATTCACTCATTCACATACAGAACCAAAGTTAACATGTGCAAGAAAGATAATAATTGGTTACCACAAAACAGATGGTGAGCATGTACTACTCCCTGCTATTAATTGGAGAGTTACTGATGGTAATAAAGAAACAGATGGTTGAAAACCAGGATGGAATGCCGGTATAGTATAAACATACGAAAAAACAAATACTAGTTAACTTATATTCAGGCGCCTGACAAACAAGTAGTAGTATGTGTTTCTATGTAGTCAAGAGAGAAGGCGTGCAGAAGAGTGAGCATCTTCTTACGTCTGAGCCGAAGAAGTAGAAGGTGCTCATGTTTTTGAAGAGGTGGTCAAGATGTATGTGTGTGAAAGCGCTGGTGAGCAAGGTGTGCAGCCGGCCGCTCTTGAAATTGTCCAGCGAAGTCTGCTCATGACGACGCATCATCAAAAGAAATCATCAGTTGAGTGAGTGACACCAGACGAGGAGTTGCGAAACTAGATCGAGCACAGGACCCTTGTGTGTTGTGTAAGCACTGACCGCGAAATGGTTCATCTTGAAGCTGGGATCCGCCAGGCGGCAGAGCGCGTGGACGGCGACATTGGCGCCGACGAGCGTGAGCACCATGCCATGGGGGCCTTCAGGGGTCGACCTCCAGTGCACCCTAGGGGAGAGGAGAGACACGAGAAGCCGAAGGTGACGAAAAAGGCAAAAGCTTTCTTCTCCGTGGAGCAGAGTGAAGACGTAGGAGGAACGGCGAAACCCTCACCATGCTGAGAGAAGCGCGGCGACGACCTGGGCCGCGGGGAGCACTGTCTCAGCTAGCTCGACTAGGTACGCGGCGGCGGTCGGGGCGGCTTCCTCCACTGCCGCAGGGCTCAGCGGCGGGAGCGAGCCGGAGCTGCGCGAGAAGAGGTTAGGTAACGGGGAGGGGGCGGCGGCGACGGCGTCGAGGATGGAGGGGGTGTGGAGGAAGCGGCGGCGGGGGGTGGGTGGGGGTCTGGGCTTTGGGATGGCACGGCGGAGGACGCGCAGGAGCCGCCTCCGGATGGCCATTCTGCCTAGCTTCCACCCAGGCTGCTCTGCTCTGCTCTGTTCTCGCTGGCTGTCCCCGCCGGCGGCTGGGGTTTTCGGTTTGATCAGTTAGGCCATCTCCAACGCCGGCGACCAATCCCGCGAGACCAAAAACCCGCCCAACGCGACGACGCATCGCAAATGCGGATGGCCGCGGCGCCCGGAACGACGCAAATCCGGCTCAAATCTGGGCCGGGTTTGCGTGGAGCACGCGGCGTCCTCGCGTGTCCGCCGGTCGCGTGGCCGCTTTCGGTGCGTCCTGTGGACCGGGGAGGGGACTGTCCCTATCCGTCCCCACTCTCCACTCCAGCCACACGCACGCGCGGGCTAGAGCTTCCGCGCCATGGCCCCGAAGCGTGAGTTCGAGCCGTTCGCCACCCACCACGAGCCGGCAGCAGCCGGCCATCGCACGGCGGCGTTTTCCATGGGGCCGCCGGCTCCTCCCGGACGATCGGATCTACGTCACCGTAGCGGTGGCGCAGATGTTCGGGACGCCGACGTCCCAATGCCGGTGGGGACATGAACCTCCCCACCGGCACTGAGCCTGTGGGTTCGGTGCCGCCCATCCCGGCTCCGCCGCGCCCGCGCCGAGATCCGGAGGCGCGCGCAGGCGGTGGACCTCAAGAGGACCCCGCGTACGGCAACGCAAGTCCCAGGACTTGTGGTTCGAGGTGGAGCACGATGCGTGCGGCGCACGTGCTTCACGTCCGCGACGGTGCGGCCTCGCGCGCAGCCGCGCGCACCTGCAAGGCGGGCTGGCCGCCGCCCGCGGCCTCTACATCGGCGAGCCCAGCCGCACCAGCCCCAGCCCGGAGGAGGAGGACGACCGGAGCTGCAGGCGGCGCTCGCGGCGTCCCGCGAGCAGCGCGACCTCGACGAGCTGGCCAAATGGCCGCACCTCGCCGAGACGCTGCGCGCCTCCGCATTGGAGGAGGCGGCCAGGAAGGCCCAAGAGGACGCCGAGGAGGAGGCGTGGGCCTTCCTCGAGATGGCGCGCTGGCAGGAGGAGGCCACGCGCCAGGCGGCGCTCCGGGAGGAGGAGGAGCGCCGGGCCGCGCTCCGGCGGAGGAGGAACGCCGGGCCGCGCTCGGCTAGAGGCGGAGCGCAGGCGCAGCGGCGAGGAGCAGCCGGAAGGAGTCCACGCGGAGGGCACGGTTGTGCAGGCGGCGAGCCCTCCGGACCCGCACTCCGCAGGAAAGGGCGTAGTGGTCACCCTAGCCGGAGTCCCCGGCCCCCGGCGTTTCGAGCCGAACAGCGCGTCGCCGCGGGGGCGTCGTCCTCATCGACGGCGACGACGACAGAGTACTACGGGAGCGTACTGCTGCCGGCGGCCACCGTGCTCCCAAACCCTGGCTAGGGTTTGCTTTTTTTTTAGTTTAAAGCCCATATAGGGCTTTCTTTTGTGTGAAAATTGCCCAAAATAGGGCTAAGTTTAATTAACCACTAGTTTAAATTTATTTTTTGTTGTTTTCCTTTTTCATTTTCATTTTTCTTTTTTATTACATATGCTGCGTCCGCGCGTTGGGCGCGACCCAAACGGACACGCGGACGCGGGGTGCTGTCCGCGTGTCCGCTCGGCCACCCAAACGGCCCAAAACGGACGGTCCAGCGTGTCCGTTTGGGTCGCTCGGTTGGAGATGCCCTTAGAGCATCTCCACCGGTCCTCCCATAGTTCTTCCAATAGCATTTTGGGAACAGAGAGAAACTGTTCACGCCGACGGTTTCGAAAAAGCGCTGGCCATTTTTAGACCATAATAAAAACGTCGGCACGTCCGTAGCAATTACTTCGCGAAGGAAGCCGATTTGGGAGCGCCGGCGTCCAATTTCTGCTGAAAAGTTGCATGTGCCCCACTTGCATGTGACACAGTCCTCTAAAGATTCTACTCTCTCATACTTTTTCTGCCCTCACTTGCATGTGCATGCATGTTGCTGGCGCCTCTATTGTGTTAATTGGTGTGAGACGCGGTCTCCAAATACTAAGTGCATGCAGCCGGCGCTCCCCATAGCCTGTTGCCGGTGTGCATGTCGGCGCTTTTTTTTTGGGGGGGACCGGTGGAGATGCTCTTACGACTTCCTCCCACTCGGGAAAACGCTGGTCGGACGTATCCGGTCAGAGGATTAGACCCCTCATACCGTAAACACATGTTTAGAAGTAAAGATGGCAATGGGTAGGGTATGACAGGCTAGAGAAATACCATACACATACCCATATAGTTAATGGATACAAATTTCTACAACTCATTTGTATAAAACTTTACACATATTTATACCTGGTGAGTACCCGTGCCCATTGGATACCCGGTGGATAGGTCAAATTCTACACAAGTCACTAAGAATTTTACATTTTATCAATAATAAATTTGATTAAAAATGAATTATCTCAACTCAATATAGATACTTGAGTACATCACAAGCCTTAACAAAGTATAAAAATCACATTCTCATATTATAACTCATAAGTCAACAAAAGTAGACGTGTCACGTAAAAAATTAACAATAACGGGCAGGGTATGGGTAACTCGTGAGTACAAAGCTATACCCTTGCCCTAACCATGACTTAAAGGGTAGAGTATAAATACTACTCATGAGCATAAAAATGTACACATATCCTGCCCATGCAGGTACGGTACCCGCGGGTAACCGTTCCCGTGGGCAAATTTGCCATCTTATTTAGGAGCCGCATAATTTACGATTTGTAGGCTAAAAAATACCGTCATAGGCACCAGATCTCACATGGGTAAGCGGCATAATCCTTGTTATGCATTATTTCACCAAATATGTGTGACACATTTTTGCTAAAATGTAAATATGATCGCAATATAAAATAAAATTTGATAGTATTAAACTATTACAACAATAGTTCAAATCCGAATAATTAAACAAATGATTTGGGACACAAATAATAGTTCAAATCACACATCAACTAATATGAAACATAATGAATTAAATAGAAGTGTCACACCATCGACCGCATGCCTAAGCCAATGGTGCTGAATGAGTCAAGATGAGTCGTCAAGAAGCTCGTCCGAATTGGGGTCATCGAAGTCCGAGAATCTCTATCTCTACTACTTAAAAAGACTAAACTGGTTCCTTATTCTGCCAATACGTTTCGTCGTCCTTTTGGTTCTTCGTCTTCGCTCCGTTTTGTCGAGCGGTTCCGTCGTTGCTGCCCGCAAATTATGTCATTTAACGGGCTCCATCAAAGGCAAGTCATCTCAGATTCGTCCGCTCTCTCTTCCTCCCCTGATCGACTTTAACGGCGGCGCCTTCTAACTCCTGTCTTGATCTCCACCAGAGGCGCTCTTCGCTCCTGCCTCGTGCGTCCCTTCCATCCCCTAGCGCGACGGCCCGCGCCACGCCGCAACCGCGGCCGGCCTCTGTGTCGAGGAGGCAGCGTGGCCTCAGCCGCCGTCTCGTGTGCGTGGACTCCTTCGCCATCTCATGGGCCTGGAATTTTACGCGCCGTTGTTTGAACCTCCACTGATGGTGGGTAGCGAGGATTGCGGCCGCTGCCGGTGGATAGCCGCGCCTGGGACGGAGGTGGCTCTCCCTGACAGTAGTAGGTATGAGTATTCCAGCTGGTCTGTTTGCTAATATACCAAAACTAATTATGGACAATCTAAATATTGGTTTTGGTTCGTGCTCCTTTGTTCTATTCTTCTTATTGCGTTCCGTTATTCACAGATTCGAGAACTTGCACTTTTGACTGCAATACAGGGAGATAATACACAAAATATTGTTTTGATCTTTATGGTTGGAGCTTTAACTGATGTTCAGATACGCGGTCTGGAATATGTACATATTCGTCAGGATAATGGTGCAGATATGCTGTCTCAAGTTCTTCAGTCTGGCATGGATAAATCTTTTCCAGGTGCTGCCAGAGGTGTTCAAAGGGATCAAGCATATTGTCGTGCTTGGATGGGGCTAGCAGGTAAAAAGGATGCAGTCCTTCTTCTCAATTCGAATATGTGTTCTGGCATCTGTATGTTGACATATATATGTGCGAGACGTCTCTTCTGTTGAGAAGGTTGTATCCTATACTGGTGGTGAAACTTCCGTTATGACACAGTTTCCATTTTCTTATGAGCAATCACTACTGATATAATTTGCATGTAGGCTGGATAGTGCCGGTATTATTTGCTACATATGGCAAAGATTTAGTGTGGTTTTATACTTATATTTGTGGTTTGAGATGCAAAGAAGCATCATCGATTAAATGAAAGTACTGATATTATCACTACTAAGTGGTTGTTTGGATGTATCTGAATAGCATTCTCCCGTTAAATTCAAAAGATCCACCAGAACCCATTATATTCTTACAATTAGGTACTTTGTTCCTCTTGCTCCACAAGGTTGTAGAATTAAATTGTTCACTTTGGGTATTGTTCGCTGATCCTTTATGCAGTAAGAATGCTGCTATGCTTGGGAGGACTTCTGAAGATGAAGAATAATTTGTATTATCGTTGGTACTGATTGTGATATGTCAGTTCTTTTACTGGTGCGAGTTGCGTAGTCAGAGGGTTGTGATCCTTTTGATACTATGAATCTCCAGCTGCGGTGATAAAAAGTAGCAAAATGTGAGATTCCACCCAATGTTACTCCAGGTTTGTACGTATTCAGCCAAAAGAGAAATCGATCTATTTTAGTATTGTTGTTATTATATTGCCTAAATCTCTACTCTCCACATATTTTCTGGGTGCAGATCGTAATTGATAAGCAGACTGAGTTAACAATGAGGATGATGGCTGCAAGTGCTATGTTCTTCTTTTTATGGATTTCTCTTCCCTGATTACAGAGTAGTGAGTACAGCTGATTACACCTTGTTCCTTGCCTTTTACTATAGTAAGGATTTGCAGGCATCCTACCAAGAGCAACTGTGCATGATGAAGTTGTATTGCTTTGCAGAAGCTGCTGATAGTTCAAATTCAAGATGTTTTTGTTTAACGGTTCAGCACGACGTGACACATGATGGCTCTCGCGAGTAATTTCTACACATGATGTGTTATTTTTTTTGTATTGGAACTTTTTGTGTTCCATATATAAAAAAAAATTAGATGGATTAAATGAATTCTTGACTTGTGTTCCATTTTAATTCAAGAGATTTTTTCGGCTATTTATATAAAATGGGACAACCGCCTCCCTTTTGGAGGTTCTCTGTAGAATCCCATCATGATCTTGAAGTGAAAAGGCCTTCGTGATCTACACTAGCACTACAATGAAGACTCAAAGTGGCGAGTATGAAGAGTCTTCACATCTAGGAAATGGTATTATTCATCATTCATACTTTTTTGGTGCTTTGGTTTGTAAAGTTTTCTGCTTACAACCGTTTGATTGGTGTAAAAGGTGATCCTTAGTTGCCAGATCTGACTGACTGTAAATATGATTTTTGCGGATCTTGCAATATAAGTTTTTCTTTGCCACGGCGAGGATGCACTGCCACCTTAAACGGCTCAACAAGCCAGGAGTATCAAGGAAGGTGCGGTCGCAGAGCCAGATTCCTGTTTCTCCGTCCTTCCTCTGAAGATGCGTTGCCAGAGTTATGATGATCTATCTCTACAGGTTAAGTATCTTTAAGTATTCTCAAGGTTATGAGTTCAGTAGGAAGAGTTAGAAGTATACAAAGCTGTAGTCAAAGGATTAATAATTACTCTCTCTATGGAAAAAAATAGTTCTGCTATAAGCCTATGCATCACCTTGCACTGTTTTTTCGCACTGTTGTATTGCGAACAAAGCAAATGTATATGTACCTAATGACATTCTTAATATTATAGCATAGTTGAATTCATTTCTTGTGTCAGAGATGTGAAATAGATATATAATGAAAATGGGCCGCCAGTCTTAAAGCATAATTTTAGATTGTTAGTGGTGATTTTTTCTGAAGAAATATACTAGATCAGCAGTATTAAGTTAGACACAGTTACGATAGGTAAATTTTACCTATATAAAAGGGTGATGAGCTTTAGGAAGAGGGAGCAACAATACATGCTGAGTAGGAAAAATAAAGGTAACCATTCAGTCCATTCTACCTATATAAAAAGATTATTCATAGCTCAAGAACATGACATGGCAACATGAAGAGTCTCTTACTCTGAACGAGGGAAATCATAATGATAGGGTCTGCAATACTGGTCATATTCTTAATTTACATCCCTAGAGATATGAAGTTTTATCTATGTTATGTGTTATTTTTCAGGATCTTTTGTTTGGTTTTGTCAGCAGGGACAAACGATGACCATAAGAAAGATATGAAGTGTACATGTTTACTTATGTTCTTAGTAAGAGACTCCTACTCCAGCGCCGCCCCTACGTCCTCCATCGTGGCCTCAGCCTGCACTACCAATTTTGATTTGGAAATAAGATTTCTAGGTGAATTAGAATTGATTCTGACCTAGGAATTCAACTTAGAGGAGAGTGAGGAGAGTTGTGATTTCTTGGATTTGGGGATTTCTGAACTGTATGTTCGAGGCAGAGACATTGGACTGTTGAGAGGGGGCGTAGAAGAGCAGGAAGCAGTCATGAACGGCAGCCACACGCTCAACATCTGCCATGGATATGACGCTAGGATCCTCCAGGTTAGTGTTTGTTAAGCATTCCTTGCAGGATTCAGATGTAGCTTATTATTTTCTTGTAGCTCCTAGGTGATGTACAGTCACTAGGACTATAGCACATAGAATCATTAGTTTCTCCAAAATGTTTCCAGTGATATGGCTAAAGTTTTTCTTAGTCAAATGAGTTAGACCTACATTCCATAGTACATTTTTTTGTTTATATCCATCCAGGTGAGTACAGTCAAATAAAAATTAATAATCATGCTGAGACATGGGTTGCTCATATTTGACTCCGCAACCATTTGGTGCCCTTTTCGAAACTTGGTCATGATATTCTGAATTTGAATGATCCGAATATGAGATATTATATGGTTCTTTTCCAACATTGATGAAGGCGGATGCTACAAAATTTCCTAAAGGAGAGTTCTACTACTGATATTTTTAGTTTGTCTTTCTGAACTCATCTCTTCATTTACTAGCATCTTGGTTCTATAGCTCGATTTTCTCACTTGGAGGATACTACATGTTTTTGAAAATTATTGGGGAAATTACTGGCAGCTCATTCTCTTTTGAGGGAGGTCTAAATTTTGGTACGAGGGACGACCGGTGGTCAGCAACCAGGGACTAATTTTGAGAGAAGGCCAGGCAAGTTGTACATGGCAACCAACGATAGGAGCAGGATTTGCTACTAAGGACGGGATTTTTTTGCATTCAGCCAGAGGTATAATTTCTAACTTTCCATGTAATCAAATAAGCCTGTTGCTAATACAATCACCCTACGTACGCTAAAATAGCTTGACTGTATATGATTTGTTACAATATTAGGGCTACCAATTTGCCAGATGTGTAGATGAAACCATAAGCTATGATCAAATTGATTCATGCCACACTTTTGTGCTCTTTTCTTCCTTTGTATGTCAGCTTTAGTAAAAAATATACTTTGAGGTCTTACTGCTACTTACAATGTGTTATCAAGAGTTCAGTGTTTATATCTAGACACCCAGAATTTTAATTTATTGGCTAATATAAATGAGCTCTTGCATGCCATATTAATTTAACCAGTTATGATCGAGAAATATATATACATTGGTTAATTCCGGTGTATTTGTTAGTAGCATACTAGGAGCAAACTCTTGACCTAAATTTTAGTAAAATTCAAATGAGAATACTCTACCGGTTCTCCTTAGTGGCTGGATAGTGCCAGTGTTACTTGTTAGATATAGCATGGATTTAGTGTAGGTTGATACTTATAGTTGTGGTTTGATATGCAATGAAGCATGATCAATTAAATGAAAGTACTGATATCTCTACCAAGTGGCTCCTTTGGATGTGTTTGAATAGCATTCTCCTATTTACTTCAAAGATCCACGTTTAGAATTTGAGAGACTCACTTGCCGAGGCTAAGTTGGACTGTTGTTAAGGTTAGGTCTTGCTTGCACTTGGCACAATTTATATCCAGCATTGCACTTGAGGGTCAAAATTTCTAAATTGTTATGTAAAACCTCTAAATCTTAACTCTACCTAATGTTGCCTAAAGAGTTTTTTTTAATCCTTTATTCTCGAGATATGTATTTTTTAATCCTAACATCCCGTCTCTCGATTTCAGACTGGTTTCCTAAAAGCTAGAACAAATTTAAGAAGCACGTGCAAGAACTTTCACTGAAGAAACCCGTGGCAAGGCACTGGGTCGTTTTTTTCCTCTTTAGCTGGTTGTGATGGGTTTTAATCTATAGATGGGATGTGGACTGAAACTAATTTAGCCCGATCCTGGTGTGATTTTTGTTTATCACATCCACATTAACTATATTGTGTTAAAATATTGGAAGCACGCATGTGTAAATATAATTCACATTCACGTAGACAGAAAATAAAACTAATTTTTTTCAAAAGTATTAAGATATTTTCTTACAATGAATTTCGACAATAAAGAAATTAATGTCACTGGGTTCTATCGGTATTCATATAATAATATTTATAAAAAGTATTAGAACAAAGTTATTTTTACGCCACTTAGTTGAAGAGAAGTTGAATTAGATGCAACTTCAATCGCCTACTGTCAGCTGCACCGCCCTCTCATGTTTTTGTCTCTACCTTGTTTCCAGGCTGGCTAATAAGGTTCTGAACCTAACTTTAATTTGCATTTCAGATTCAGGTATAGTTCACAAATGATTTTGATACCCAAACACGATCCATAACCATGGTTGGGAACCTAACTTTCATTCGCATTCTAGATTCAGGTATAGTTATTTTAAATTTTCATATTTGAGATTTGAATTATCTATGTGTATTGAGAAATATAATTTGAGGACCCGTGGCAACGCACGGACATTTTTACTAGTCTTCCATAAAAAACAAAGCGCACGGGCTCAATGGCATCTACATATGCAACAATAAAATCAATACGTATCTATAGCCGCGGCTACAGTCGAATGTGTCGAAAGGGAGGAGATATGCATACCTTTGCGGTGGTGGCAGATTCACGGCGGTGGCTTGGGCGTGGTCAATGCGGTGTTCGGTGCGGCACAACAATTCGCGGCAGCGCTACAGCAAACAAAATAAAACAAAAAATAACAAAAAATAAAAATAAAAACGCTCCAAGAACGACACATAGCGTATGAAGCAATAAAAATATGGCGCATATATACAGAGATGACATGTTGCTTTGTTGATGAAGAGGGATGCCTTGGGCATCCCCAAGCTTTGACGCTTGTACCCCTTGAATATGTCTTGGGGTGCAGGGGTATCCTCAAGCTTGAGCTTTTTCCATTCTTCATCTCATCACATCATTCTTCTTTCCCTACACTTGAAAACTTTCTTCATACAAAATTTCGCACAATTATTCATTAACAGCATTAGTACAATCAAAGTAAACAAATTCATTTGGGTTCAGTACTAACATATATCAAACATATATTAAAGCATAAGCTACTGTACCAACCTTTCAAAAAGCTCTTTGCTCAAAAGAACTCAAAAAGAAAGAGATTTAAGAGGCAAATGCAAATAGTGCAGAAATCTATCAAAACAGAACAGCAGGTAAAGATTGAATTTTTTTTTTTGAAAATGCTCTGTTGCCTATCTCGAAACGTGGTCAACTAACTAAAGTTAGATAATAATTCCGCTCAAAATTCTGCTTTGGATATTTTTACGAATTTTTATGTTAACATCACAGAATCTGTTTTCAGGACAACAACTTCCTCAAACATCACTTTCTTCCTATTAGAGGCTATTCGTGGCACAGAAATGAAATAAAAATGATAAGGAGAGGTAATTACAGTAGTAATAACTTCCATGACTCAACAAAAAGAAAAATTACTGTAAATAAAATATGGGTTGCCTCCCATAAGCGTTTTTCTTTAACGCCTTTCAGCTAGGCGCAGTAAAAGTGCGAGCATCAAGTATTATCAAGTGAAGAAGCATCAATATCATAATTTTTTATAATAATAGAGTCATAAGATCACTTCTTTCTCTTTCTAGGGAAGTGTTCCATACTTTCTTGAGTGTGAATTGATATTTAATAATCCCATCTCTCATATCAATAGCAGCACCGACAGTTCTAAGGAACGGTCTTCCCAAAATAATTGAACAAGAATCATTGCATTCAATATCCAAAACAACAAAATCAACGGGGACCAGGTTATTTTTAACCATAATAAGAACATTATCAACTTTCTCCAAAGGTTTGTTTGCAGCAATATCAACAAGATGAACATCCAAATAACATTTTTCCAACGGTGGCAAATCAAGCATATCATAGATTTTTCTAGGTATAACAGAAATACTTGCACCAAGATCACATAAAGCATTGAACTCAAAACCATCTATTTTCATCTTAATGATGGGCTCCCAGCCATCTTCTAACTTTTTAGGAATAGAGGCTTCGCGTTTTAATTTCTCCTCTCTCATTTGCATACGAGCACTTGTAATGTGCTTTGTAAAAGCCATATTTATAGCACTGGCATTAGGACTTCTAGAAAGCATTTGTAAGAGCTTAATTACATAAGAGATATTGAATCATCAAAATCAAAGTCATTTTTATCAAAGGTGAAAGGACTCTTGTCTCCTATACTCCGAATTTTTTTAGCACACTTAATAGGAGCAGTTTCAGTGGTATTAGACAATTTTGTAGAGGGAGCGGGGACATTTCCTTCACCATTTACTTTATTATTAATATTAGGAGAGTGGATAGAATTTGAAACTTTAGTCAAATTATTGTTTCTAGCAATTTCATCTTCTCTTTCCCACCTAGCATGCAATTCCGCCAACATCCTAATATTTTCATCAATTCTAACTTGAATGGCATCCAAAGTTTTACTTTCTTTAACATTCTGAAGCAACACTTTTAATTTAATAAAATCAACATCATGAGCAAGGCTATCAACTTTAGAAGCAATAATATCAATTTTGCCAAGCTTTTCCTCAATAGTTTTATTGAAAGCAGTTTGTTTACTAATAAATTCCTTGAGCATGACTTCAAGATCAGAGGGTGCAATTTTATTGTTGCTGTAGGAATTACCATAAGAGTTTCCATAAGCATTACCATTATTAGAAGGATATGGCCTATAATTGTTGCTACCAAAATTATTCCTATAAACAATGTTGTTGAAATTGTTGTTTTTAATGAAATTCACATCAACATGCTTCTCTTGAGCAACCAAAGAAGCTAACGGAATATTATTTGGATCAGCATGTGCTTTACCATTAACAAGCATAGACATAATAGTATCAATCTTATCACTCAAGGAGGAGGATTCTTCGACAGAATTTACCTTCTTACCTTGTGGATCTCTCTCGGTGTGCCTTCGGAATAATTTATCATCATATCATCAAGTGATTTAGTTGTAGCCCCCAAAGTAATGGACATAAAGGTACCTCCAGCGGCTGAATCCAGGAGATTTCTTGGAAAAAAATTTAGTCCTGCATAAAAAGTTTGGATGATCATCCAAGTAGTCAGTCCATGAGTGGGACAATTCTTTACCAAAGATTTCATTCTTTCCCAAGCTTGAGCAACATGTTCATTATCAAATTGTCTAAATTTCATTATGTCACTTCTCAAAGATATAATCTTAGCTGGAGGATAATATTTTCCAATAAAAGCATCTTTGCATTTAACCCAAGAATCAATACTATTTCTAGGCAAAGATAGCAACCAATCTTTAGCTCTACCTCTCAAAGAGAAAGGAAATAATTTCAGTATTATAATGTCACCATCTATATCCTTATATTTTTGCATCTCACGAAGTTCAACAAAATTATTAAGGTGAGAAGCGGCATCTTCACTACTAACACTAGAAAATTGCTCTTTCATGACAAGATTTAATAAAGCAGGTTTAATTCATAGAAGGCTGCTTCAGGAGCAGGTGGAGCAATAGGTGTGCAAATAAAATTATTATTGTTGGTGCTTTTAAAGTTACACAACTTAGTATTTTCAGCGGAACCCATTTTAGAAAAGTTAACACTAAGTAACAGAAATAACAGCTATAATAGAAACTATTTTTTGTGTGTTTTTGATATAAAGACAACTATAAAAGTAAACTATTTTTTGTGTTTTCGATATAATAAAGCAAACAAAACAAAGTAAAGTAAACTACGCAAACTATAACAAAGTAAAGAGATTGGAGATGAGAGACTCCCCTTGGAGAAATCCTCTTTCTCCCCGGCAACGGCGCCAGAAAAAGTCTTGATGGTGCTTCGGTGATGGCGTCAGACAATCTTGCTGAGCATTGTTGTGGAAGCGGTTGAGAAACCCCAAGAGGAAGGTGTGATGAGCACAACAACAAGTTTTCCCTCAGTGCGAAACCAAGGTTTAATCGACCAGTAGGAGAAAGACGTGACTTCTGAAGGTGTTGCTGGGTGACTAGTGGCAGGGCGAACTACCGGCGTCAGCAACAACGTGGAACCTGCACACAACACAACTAAAGTATTTTGCCCCAACTTGTAGTGAGGTTGTCAATATCACCGGTTTGCTGAACACAAAGGATTAGATGTATCGAATGGAAGAAGATATTTGCAGAAAGTAAAAAAGAACATGATTGCAGTTGAATTTATCAGTAAAGGAAATAGGACCGGGGTCCACAGTTCATTAGAGGTGTCTCTCCATAAATAAATAGCATGTTGGGTGAACAAATTACAGCTGAGCAATTGACAGAATATCGATCAATACATGTGATACGTCCCCGACGTATCCATAATTTCTGTCGTTCCATGCTTGTTTTATGACAATACTTACATGTTTTGCTTGCACTTTATGATGTTTTTATGCGTTTTCCGGAACTAACCTATTAACGAGATGCCACAGTGCCGGTTCTCTGCTGTTTTTGGTTCCGAGAAAGGCTGTTCGGGCAATATTCTCGGAATTGGACGAAATCAACGCCAAACCTCCTATTTTTCCCGGAAGGCTCCAGAACACCGAAGAAAGTCGGAGAGGGGCCGGGGCCACCACACCACATGGCGCGGGCCACCACGGCGCCGGCCTAGGGTGTGGCGCCCCAGTGCCCCCTGCGCCGCCTCTTCGCCTATTTAAGCCCTTTCGACCTAAAAACGCAGTACCACTTGACGAAACTCCAGAAAGACTCCAGGGGCGCCGCCACCATCGCGAAACTTCAATTCGGGGGACAGAAGTCTCTGTTGAAAGAGCATATCTCATTTTATATGTAGTTTTGGTGTTGATGACAATGATAATATATGAACATTTTGGTTTATAAGATTTGTAGGTTATTACATTCTATAGATGCTTAAAGAGTGAAGAGTATGCAAGATATCGGAAGAGAAAAGAAAGAAAAGAAGAAAGAAAGAAATGAGAAGGAGAAGAGAAAGAAGAAAGAAAGAAATAAGAAGAAGAAGAGGAAAGCAAAGAAAAGAGAAGAGGGAGCGGGTGCCTGGGCGGTACCGCCGGCCTGGCCACGGCCGGAGGCTCCGGCCATGGTACCGCCCATGGTACCGGGGGCGAGGCGAGCGCCTCAGTATACATGCCGGGGGGTTTGGAGCCCCGGCGGTACCGCGACCGGTACCTCGGCCGGAGGCTCCGGCCCCCCTCCCGGACCGGGCCCCTTGGCCACGTGGCCTCCTCCTGGTGGCCTTCGCGCGCGCGCCTAGGACCGGTAGTACCGGCCCAAACTGGCCGGTACTACCGGCCACCCCTCTCCAACGACTCCAACGGCTGGATCGGCACCCCTTTTTAAGGGCTTCTTCTCCATTGAGCTAGGGTTGCTCATTCCCCCTCCTAAAAAGACATACACCATTGTTGAGCCACCAAGAACATCAAATCCATCGGATCTCCTTCCTCAACCACCCAAATCCCTTGAGCTTTGGAGAATCGACGGAGAAGACCCCGATCTACATCCTCACCGAAGCGTTTTTCATTTCCCCCTCTTATGCTTGAGGCCCCCTTGCTAGTGTTCCTCTTTGGATCCCTAGTTGTTGTTGTTGATGTATGCTTGTTGATTTGTTGTGTTGTTACAGATTTGGGAGCCTCCAATTTGGTTGTGGATGTGTGCCCCAAGAACTTTGTAAAGGCCCGGTTTCCGCCTCGAGGAAATCCCTTAGTGGAAGTGGGCTAGGCCTTCGTGGCGTTGCTCACAGGAGATCTGAGTGAAGCCTTCGTGGCTGTTGGTTTGGCTTGCGTAGCAACCACACTCCTCCAAACGTAGACGTACCTTCTTGCAAAGGAAGGGAACTACGGGAATCATCTCCGTGTCAACGCGTGCTACACTCTCGGTTACCTCTATCCCACTCTATCTCCTATATTGCGTAGCTATACCTTGCTTAGTTGATAACCTTGTCATATAGGTAAATTCACTTAGTTGCATATCTAGAGAATTTACCTTTTGTGTCAAGCCTAAATTGAAAAAGAACTAAAAATTGGTTAGCACCTATTCACCCCCTCTAGGTGCGGCATACGATCCTTTCAATTGGTATCAGAGCCTCGGCTCTTATTTCGGGCTTAACCGCCTAAGAGTATGCCGAACGAGGAGCCCTCGGAAGGGGCCACCAATACGGTCTCCATGGAAGACTTCAATTCGTTGAAGTCCTCCATGGAAGCCAAAATGGAAGCCCAAATGGAAAGCATGAAAAAGATGATTGCCGAGCTTTTGGCTCCGGCCCGTCCCAAGGCTCCTAGTGTAGAGGTAAAGGACGCGGGTGTGTCGAAGAGGGAGGTGCTTCGGCACCACCCTCTTCTACCAAACCCGTGGAAGGTGATAACTTAAACACTAACAAATCTCCCATTGCATCTCCTAGGGATACTAGTGGAGGTGAGAGCTACAATCGAGTAGCTCCACCTTTTCAATCTCCCGATATACCGGTTCCCCATCCTCATTTGAACATTCGGGGCGACCCACCTAAGTTTTCCATTGAAAATTACAATACTTGGCGATTTGAGTTTCGCTCTCATGTTTGCAGTGCCTCCAATGAACTTTGGAGAATCATCCAGGAAGGCTTCAAACCTTACAACCCCGACAAGTTGACTAGAAGAGAAGCGGTTGATAGTCAACTCAACAACACCGCCTTGCACATGATTCAAACTAGTGTGGGGACAAAGGATTTGCCTCGTGTTCGGAACTACACCACCGCCAAGGAAGCTTGGGATGGTTTGGCCGCTAGTTGCATTGGAAGTGAGAGCACGAGAAGGAACAAGTATAATGCTATTAAGAATAAAGCCGAAGGATTCATGAGGCTACCGGATGAAGATCATCAAGACATGTATTCAAGACTCCTCATTGTTGCCGATGACTTCCGACTTATTGGTGCCACCCACATCAATGACTCTTGGATCAAGGAGAAGTACATTGAATGCATGATGCCATATGTACCCATTGATGTCAAGACCCTTGTTGGGAGAGAATGCTATTCCTCTCTCTCTTCTCAAGATGCCGTGCACGAGATGCAAGCCCTCAAGGTGCTCGAGCAAAACTCTCATGATTCTCTCAATCGTGCCATTGGTATGTCAAAAGGGAACAATCTTGCCTTGGTGGTCAACCCCTTAGAAGAAGTGCACCCTCAAGAGCAATATAGGGCATCTTGGAGTATGTCCTATCCGGAAGATTTGGAATGCCACTATCATGATCACATGGCCTTCCATGCAAAGTCCTTTTGGGTTGATCCCTCCAAGGCCAAGGAAGACAACATCAAGAGAAACCACAAGAGTGGGTTCACTAGCTTTGGTCCAAAGACAAGATCATGCTACAATTGTGATGACAAGCGCCACTTCATTGCCGAATGCCCCTATGAAAATAGAGAGCTTCATAATGGAAGGCTCATTCCCAAGGACAAGAGCAAAGAATCAAAGGGCAAATACTCAAAAGCCCCCAACAAGAAGTTCTACAACAACAAGACCAAGAAGGGCAAGAGGCACCCAAAAGTTGTGCTAGTGACTAGGGAAGAATATTCTTCCGATGAAGTTGCGAGCTCTAGTGATGATGAAGAAGGAAGCTCAAAAGAAGTGGCCGCCATTGTCACTACCAACATTCCCTCTTCATCTCTCTTTGAATCCCCCAATGAGAATCCTCATATCAAGAATGCACATTGCTTCATGGCAACATCTTCCTTGGACACATCTATTGTGCTATCAACTCAAGAAGAATATTCCTCCGGGGATGATGAAGTTGATGATGAAGAAGATGCAACCTCTAATGGATTGGTCGCTCTTGCCTCCCTCTCCACTAACTCTTCATCACCAAGTGAATCCCCCAATGAGATCATTCATGTGGAGGAAGAAAGTTGCCTCATGGCCAAATCCTCCGAGGTATCATCTCCTAGCCCCTCTATGCCTAACATATCAAGTGATCTAGGGGTTGATGATGCTAGTCTAAAAGTAAAACAAGAAATGCTAGAATTTGATGAATTCTTGCTTAACCTACAAGGTATCAACAAAAAGCATGTTTCAAATCTCATGGCTCGTTTAGCTCAACAAAATGATATGCTTGAGAAAAAGGGTCAAATAGAGAGAGAAGACTCTCTTGAAATCCATGCTCTTAAAAATGCCCTTGAGGAAAGTCAAGAAAATATAGCTTCTCTTGAGGAGAGGCTAGAAAATCTTGAAGAGCCTCAAGATGAAATTAACAAGCTCACTAAAGCTAGAGATCATGCTAGGGCTAAGACTAAATTGCTTAAAAAGGAAAAGGCCAAATTTGGTGTTGATCATGAGAAACTTGTGAAGGATCTAGATGAACTAGACAAAGCTCACAAAGCCTTGAAGAGTGAATACTCTCTCCTATCCAAGTCAAATGAGCAACTTCAAATTAGGCTTGCTTCATATGATGTACCTAGTTCCTCTACCCCTTCTTGTGATCATGCAAATATTATTGAGGAAAATGCTAGGTTGAAGGATGAACTTGCTAAGGCCTCCTCTCCCCAAAGTAAACTTTCTTTGGATGATCTTTTGAGTAAGCAAAGATCAAACAATGGGAAGGAGGGCCTAGGTTACAATGCCAAGGCGAAGAAGGCAAACAAGCAAAAGGCCAAGCCCGCACAAGAGAAGAAGAAAGATATCACCAATGGTGAAGCCCCTAAGGGCAACACCACTAATGATGATAATGCGGGAAATGCTAACCCTCACTATGTTTTATTTAAAGATTATTATGGTGATGTTTATGCTAAATATGTTGGCCCATATGATGGTTATGTTGCTTGATCTATTTGGGTCCCAAAGACCCTTGTTGCTAACAAAAGAGGACCCATTGTGAAATGGGTACCTAAATCCAAGAATTGATCTCATGTAGGACTATGCCGCCGGAGGTTCAAAATGGGTACTTGATAGTGGATGTACAAGTCATATGACCGGCGGCAAGAACCTCGTCAAGGAGTTGAGGCCCAACATAAACAATATCACCGTCTCCTTTGGCGATAATTCTACATCCGAGGTATTGGGTTTTGGCAAGGTTGTGGTTGCACACAACATAACACTTGTGGATGTCATGCTTGTCAAAACCCTTGGTTACAATTTGCTTTCCGTTTCCGCCCTTGGCAAGATGGGTTTCGCCGTCTTTATTGATAAAGATATTGTGGTCCTTTTGTGGAGCAAGACTCTAAAAGTCGCTTTCGTTGGGTATCGCGAACATAACTTGTATGTGGTGGACTTTTCGGGGACCACCACTTCAAGTGCGATGTGCCTATTCGGAAAGGCGGATGTGGGTTGGTTGTGGCATCGCCGCCTAGCCCATGTCAACATGAGAACTTTGCAAAGTCTTCACAAAGGGAACCATATTGTGGGACTAATGGAAAATGTTTCTTTTGCCAAAGATCGTGTTTGTAGGGCTTGTGTTGAAGGCAAAATGCATGACTCTCCGCATCCAAGCAAGACTATCATCTCTTCCAAGAGGATCTTGGAGCTCCTTCATGTGGATCTCTTTGGTCCCGTTACTCATGCAAGTCTTGGTGCGAAGAAACATTGCTTGGTGATTGTTGATGATTACTCAAGATACACTTGGGTCTACTTTCTCAAGACGAAAGATGAGACTCAACAAATATTCATTGACTTTGCCACCGAGGTGCAACGCCAACACAACCTCCTCATTATGGCAATAAGAAGTGACAACGGCTCCGAGTTCAAGAACTACACACTCAATGATTTTCTTAGTGATGAGGGGATTCGTCATCAATATTCCGCTGCTTACACCCCTCAACAAAATGGTGTTGCGGAGAGGAAGAACCGGACTCTTATGGATATGGCAAGGTCTATGATGGCGGAGTATAAATCCCGCTATAACTTTTGGGCAAGCCATCTCCACCGCTTGTCACTCCTCTAACCGGCTCTACCTCCGCAAGGGATTGAACAAGACTCCATATGAAATACTCACCGGCAACAAGCCTAATATCTCATACTTCAAGGTGTTCGGTTGTAAGTGTTTCTACAAAATCAAAGGAGTTCGTTTGTCTAAATTTTCTCCTAAAGCTTTGGAGGGTATATTTGTTGGTTACGGTGCCGAATCTCACACTTATAGAATCTTTGATATAGCCTCCGGGATTATCATCGAATCTTGTAGTGTGAAGTTCGAAGAAAATGATGGCTCCCAAGTGGGGCAAGTTGATGTATGTGCAGGTGATGAAATACCTCAAGATGCCATAGTAAGAATGGGTGTGGGATTTTTCCGCCCCATTGAGGGACACGGTGTGGCGTCTCGGGAAGAACTATGCTCTACCACGGTGGAGCCCTCATCCTCTCAACATCAACAAACCCCTTCTATTGAAGCTAATGATGCACCAACCCAAGAACAAGAAGAAAACCCTCCCTCTCATGTACAAGATCAAGGACAAGATCAACCAAGGATTCATGATGGCTCCGATGAGTATCCATTTGATATTGGAGCTTCACCAAATATTGTCCAAGATCAAGCACATGAGGTTGAGCATTCTCAAGAAATTGAGGAAGCTCCAATTGAAGGTCAAGACGGGGACCCAAATGATCAAGTTGATCAAGTGACACCTCCAAGGCCTAGAAAAACCAAGGAGGAGATCGAGGCCCGTCGTCTAGCAAGAAGAGATAGGATCCTTGAAATTCGTGGACACACTCATGACAAGGTCCTTGGTGATGTTCGAGCAAAGGTCTCCACAAGAAGGCAATTGGCTAACTTTAGCAATCATCATGCTTATATCTCCGTTGTGGAACCCAAGAAAGTATTTGAAGCCCTTGAAGATTCGGATTGGGTGGATGCCATGCATGAGGAACTCAACAACTTCAAGCGCAACAAAGTGTGGACCTTAGTAGAGAAGCCAAAGGAGTGCCGCAATGTTATAGGCACTAAGTGGATATTCAAGAACAAGCAAGATGAGTTTGGAAATATTGTGAGGAACAAGGCAAGATTGGTGGCTCAAGGTTTCTCTCAAGTTGAAGGAATTGACTTTGGAGAGACCTATGCTCCCGTGGCTCGTCTTGAGTCCATCCGTATCCTTCTTGCTTATGCATCGCATCATAACTTTAAGTTACAACAAATGGATATTAAAAGTGCATTTCTTAATGGTCCTTTGCATGAAGAGGTTTATGTTAAGCAACCCCGGGGTTTGAGGATCTCAACTTTCCTAACCATGTCTACAAGCTTGATAAAGCACTTTATGGTCTCAAACAAGCTCCTAGAGCTTGGTACGAGCACCTTAAAGAATTGTTGGTAGACCGTGGGTTTGATGTTGGGCTAATCGATCCCACTCTTTTTACTAAGAGGGTTAATGGGGAGCTTTTCGTTTGCCAATTATATGTTGATGATATCATCTTTGGCTCTACTAACAAAGCTTTCAATGATGAATTTTCAAAGCTTATGACCGATAGGTTTGAGATGTCTATGATGGGAGAGATGAAGTTCTTCCTTGGTTTTGAGATCAAGCAATTGAGAGAAGGAACCTTCATCAATCAAGCAAAATATCTCCAAGACATGCTCAAGAGGTTCAAGATGACCGAGTTGAAAGGTGTGGCCACTCCTATGGTTACCAAATGTCATCTTGCACTAGATCCCAATGGTAAAGAGGTGGATCAAAAGGTATATCGCTCTATGATTGGATCCTTGCTTTACCTTTGTGCATCTAGACCGGACATAGTGTTGAGTGTTGGTGTGTGTGCAAGGTATCAAGCTTCTCCTAAGGAGAGCCACATGATGGCTCTCAAAAGAATCTTTAGATATTTGGTTGATACCCCAAGATATGGTATTTGGTACCCCAAAGGCTCAAGCTTTATTCTCAATGGATATACCGATGCGGATTGGGCGGGTGACAAGGATGATAGGAAATCAACTTCCGGGGCTTGCCAATTCCTTGGTAGGTCCTTGGTGTGTTGGTCTTCTAAGAAGCAAAATTGCATATCTCTCTCCACCGCCGAAGCCGAATATGTTGCCGCCGCAAGTGGATGCACTCAATT
Source organism: Lolium multiflorum (assembly GCA_030979885.1). Lineage (NCBI taxonomy): Eukaryota > Viridiplantae > Streptophyta > Magnoliopsida > Poales > Poaceae > Lolium > Lolium multiflorum. The sequence continues at coordinate 126,464,289 of CM061750.1, forward strand.
GTTATGGATGAGGCAAACTTTAAAGGAATACGGTGTCATTTGTGACAAAGTGCCTCTATTATGTGACAATGAAAGTGCTATCAAGATTGCCTATAATCCGGTGCAACATTCAAGAACGAAGCATATTGAGATCCGGAATCACTTCATTAGGGATCATGTTGCCCGTGGTGATATTGAGCTCATCTATGTTCCTACCAAAGATCAACTTGCCGATATATTCACGAAGCCTCTTGATGAAGCAAGGTTCTCTTATTTGAGGAATGAGCTAAATATCATAGATTCAAGGAGTATAGCTTGACCATCTTGCAAACACACCTTTGTCTCAAAACTTTATTTGGTTTAGATGTGGGCATGGAAATAGGGGGAGTGCGGTTTAAACTATTGAGCTATCCCTCCCCCCATAATGCCAACATTAAATAAAATCATTCTCTTTATATCATATAATGATATGTGAGCTTCAATGATGAGTAGTGGTTTTGGGCCCAAGATATATCTTCGCGGTGCCATGCCATAACACTCATATATGGTGGCCTAGGCCACCACACTCTTCTTTATGAAGAGTTGGAGTAATTTGGATCTTTATTGGACTTCATTTGCCTTTTTTTTGTTTTTATGGGAATTGGCTCAATGTTTGGCTTCTATTGATTTGTTCCTTGCAAACTTGAGTTCATATTACCATACCTCTCTTTGTGTCCATCCTAAGCCATTCTCTCACCTCTAAAAACATTCTATATCTTGCACAAGCTCGTCTCAAAAAAAAATTGCATATCAAAATTGTTTGTTTTAAGAGGATGTCTTAAAAAAAAGGGGGATTTTGTTTAACAAAAACAGCCAAAAAAAAGGGCCTGCCGACCCGGGCCTGACCAGGCCGGTAGTACCGCTGAGGCCTGGGCGGTACTACCGCCGGCCTCGGGCCGGTACACCTCCACCCGCCCCGCACACTACCGCACACGCCCCCCATCCCCTATCGCACAGACGCACGGCGCCGCCCTGCCCGCGCGCCGCCGCCGGCTCCCCGGCCATCCTCCGGCCGGATCGGCTCCGTGGGAGTCTTCCCCCACCCCTCCTCCTCCATGGCTCCCGGTATTAGCCTCTCCCCCCATGTTTTTTGCTCGTTTTTTTGGCTCACATGTGTGTTGGTTATTGGGTCTACATGCTTAGATTTTTGGCTAAATCTTACTCTTAGAGGTTGTATCTATTGCTGATCTATGTCCTCTAGTGTGTAGCACCGTTAACCTCCACTTTGTAGCATTTTTTTCTACCCATTGTGTGTGGCCTTATTTTTTTTTCTCTCATCATGCATGTGTATTTTGGGTCAAAATTTTGTTACGTTGAGATGAGCTTGTGCCCTTATCCCATATTTCCCTCGGCTCTGTTCGTCTATTTCACAGGTGCTAGTCGGAAGAGGAGAGGGGATCCGCCCCTTGAGGATGATTTTGTTGAACAAGATGAAGTGTTACCCCGTGCCACTACTGCTCGTGGTGCTTCTCTGGCAAATAAAAAGAAAGGGAAACCGGATATTAAGTCTTATGGTGGCGTCCGCCTTCATGCATAGATGGCTATTCGCACCGCTAATCCCTATTTGGGGCCTCGGTCTTCTCGCACTCGCAACCGCCACTTCTACACCGAGGTTCAAGAACGCATATTCAATGAAGTCTATCCTCCCAACAAGGTGAAGGTAGTTGATCAACGGTATATCAACATTGACCATTTGAAGAAGGATGCCTACTTTCATGAAGCTCTTGGTATTTGCGAGGAGTTTGGTTTGCTTCCCATTATGACCTTCCAATGCAACTATGATCCTTACCTTGTGACTCAGTTCTTTGCCACAGTCTATTTTCATGAGGATGACGCTCGCTCCATCACTTGGATGACTCGTGATGAGGTACTCACTACCACTTGGAGCACCTTTGGACAGATTCTTGGCTATCCTCTTCCGGAAGATTGTGAACATGACACTGATAGTGGTTGGAGGTTTCATGGGCAGTATAATGCAAGCACCAAAGATGTTCTTGAGCCGCTCTATATGCCCGGTCGATGCAAGCTTGGATTCACTTCCGGTCTCCAACCCGTCTATGATATTATGCTTCGCATCTACCGTGAGACTGTTGCCGTCAAAGTGGGTAATGTTGATGAGATCCATTCTTTTGTCATTGACTTGATGCTTCAAACTCATCTCCGAAAGGGCAAGGGTGTGAAGATGGATGTCATGGATTGCCTGTGGAACCAGATTTTCCTGCGTATGGTTGAGAAGAGGTCTCCTGCCTTTGGTCCCTTTATCATGAAGCTTATTTCTGAGGTGTGGCGTCAGAAGTTTGAGGGTGCCATTCTGGAACCATTTTCTACACTCACTGTTCATAAACGCAAGAATCTTCTTATCAAAGATCATGAGCTCCTAGCTTCTACCTCAGCCCCAGCAGCTCCTTCTGCCTCAGCAGCACCTTCTGCCTCAGCACCTCCTTCAGCAGGTCCTGCAGATCCTCCCACTGATCGCCGGTTTGCTGGCATTAGACTCCTTGATGGTTTTACTCCTCATATGGCCCTTGGGGGGCCTCCGGCTCACTCCGCATATGATCCCATGCTCGAGCCCTCTTGGTACACCAAACTCAAGATCAAGGTAAAGAAGACCTTCTGTCTCCAGCTGGATATTCAGGAGCGCATGTATGACGCCTATGTGGCAGAGAAGAAAGCTCGACGCCGTCAGAAGAGCATCATGGCAAAGCTTGGTGTGGAAGTCTCTCCTCCAGGATCTGAAGAGACTATCCTTCCGAAGCCTCAGTGGATTTCTGCTCATAGCCAGTGGTCTGATGGCGAGGATGGTCCCTCCTATGATGTCGACTCCGATGTTGCCGAGGACTTCCTTGATGGCTAGGGACGGTAGCATCGCTCTTCAACCTTTTTGGCATCTTGATGTCAAAGGGGGAGAAGAGTTCTATTAGGTTCGGGATTTGCATGGGAAGTCACAAGCTTGCGTTTTCTTTGACTTTTTATGCTTGTGATTTATGGTTATCTATTGTTGAGAACTACTTATCATGTTTTATGCACCTTATCTATGTGTGTGAGACATAGGGGCTATCTATTTATGTATGAGACACTATCTTTCTATCTATCTATGGTAAAGACTAAGTGAACTTCATGTGGTATGATCTCTAAACTCAACACTTGTCTTTACTCACATATGGTTGTCTCTTCTATATACAAGTGATGAATTTATTTGCTTACTAAGCATTTTTACACTTGTTGGTGATTCGTATTCACTTGAGTAGTTTGATCCTAGATTATGTGCCTCTCTTTCAAATGTTAATTCTATTAGATGCACATGTCTAGGGGGAGCCAATCTTATATTTTCCCTGCTCAAATACTCTCATCTTTTGCAAATCTTATATTGTCATCAAGAAACCAAAAAGGGGGAGATTGAAAGAGCATATCTCATTTTATATGTAGTTTTGGTGTTGATGACAATGATAATATATGAACATTTTGGTTTATAAGATTTGTAGGTTATTACATTCTATAGATGCTTAAAGAGTGAAGAGTATGCAAGATATCGGAAGAGAAAAGAAAGAAAAGAAGAAAGAAAGAAATGAGAAGGAGAAGAGAAAGAAGAAAGAAAGAAATAAGAAGAAGAAGAGGAAAGCAAAGAAAAGAGAAGAGGGAGCGGGTGCCTGGGCGGTACCACCGGCCTGGCCACGGCCGGAGGCTCCGGCCATGGTACCGCCCATGGTACCGGGGAGGCGAGCGCCTCAGTATACATGCCGGGGGGTTGGAGCCCGGCGGTACCGCGACCGGTACCTCGGCCGGAGGCTCCGGCCCTCCCGGACCGGGCCCCTTGGCCACGTGGCCTCCTCCTGGTGGCCTTCGCGCGCCTAGGACCGGTAGTACCGGCCCAAACTGGCCGGTACTACCGGCCACCCCTCTCCAACGACTCCAACGGCTGGATCGGCACCCCTTTTTAAGGGCTTCTTCTCCATTGAGCTAGGGTTGCTCATTCCCCCTCCTAAAAAGACATACACCATTGTTGAGCCACCAAGAACATCAAATCCATCGGATCTCCTTCCTCAACCACCCAAATCCCTTGAGCTTTGGAGAATCGACGGAGAAGACCCCGATCTACATCCTCACCGAAGCGTTTTTCATTTCCCCCTCTTATGCTTGAGGGCCCCCTTGCTAGTGTTCCTCTTTGGATCCCTAGTTGTTGTTGTTGATGTATGCTTGTTGATTTGTTGTGTTGTTACAGATTTGGGATCCTCCAATTTGGTTGTGGATGTGTGCCCCAAGAACTTTGTAAAGGCCCGGTTTCCGCCTCGAGGAAATCCCTTAGTGGAAGTGGGCTAGGCCTTCGTGGCGTTGCTCACAGGAGATCTGAGTGAAGCCTTCGTGGCTGTTGGTTTGGCTTGCGTAGCAACCACACTCCTCCAAACGTAGACGTACCTTCTTGCAAAGGAAGGGAACTACGGGAATCATCTCCGTGTCAACGCGTGCTACACTCTCGGTTACCTCTATCCCACTCTATCTCCTATATTGCGTAGCTATACCTTGCTTAGTTGATAACCATGTCATATAGGTAAATTCACTTAGTTGCATATCTAGAGAATTTACCTATTTGTGTCAAGCCTAAATTGAAAAAGAACTAAAAATTGGTTAGCACCTATTCACCCCCCCCCTCTAGGTGCGGCATACGATCCTTTCATCTGTCCCGGCACCCTGCCGGGACGGGGAAGTGCCCCCGGAAGCCATCCCCATCAACGCCATCGCCTCCATCATGCTCCGTGAGTAGTTCCCCCATGGACTACGGGTTCTAGCTGTAGCTAGTTGGTATTCTCTCCCCATGTACTTCAATACAATGATCTCATGAGCTGCCTTACATGATTGAGATTCATCTGATGTAATCGGTGTTGTGTTTGTTGGGATCCGATGGATTGTTACGTTATGATTGTCTATCTACAAAGTTTGTGAAGTTATTGTTGCTGCAATCTTGTTATGTTTAATGCTTGTCACTAGGACCCGAGTGGCATGATCTTAGATTTGAGCTCTATAATTATTGCTTAGATTGTATCTACAAGTTGTATGCACATGTCACTGTCCGGAACCAATGGCCCCAGAAATCGGGACAACCGGAGGGGATGGCGGTGATGTGAGGGACACATGTTTTCACGGAGTGTTAATGCTTTGCTCCGGTGCTCTATTAAAAGGAGTACCTTAATATCCAGTAGATTCCCTTGAGGCCGGCTGCCACCGGCTGTAGGACAAAAGATGTTGTGCAAGTTTCTCATTGCGAGCACGTACGACTATTATTGGAAAACATGCCTACATGATTAATGATCTTGATATTCTGTCTTAATGCTATTTCAGTCCTATCAATTGCCCGACTGTAATTTGTTCACCCAACACTTGTTATTGGAGAGTTGCCACTAGTGTAGATAGCTGGGAACCCCGGTCCATCTTTCATCATCATATACTCGTTCTACATGTCAACTATTTTCTGGTACCATTGCTCCCATATTACTACTACCTCTGTGTTACTGTTACTATTGCTCTCATATCACTGCTACTTTCACATCACCCCTGTTGCTAGTGCTTTTCCAGGTGCAGCTGAATTGACAACTCAGTTGTTAAGGCTTATAAGTATTCTTTACCTCCCCTTGTGTCGAATCAATAAATTTGGGTTTTACTTCCCTCGAAGACTGTTGCGATCCCTATACTTGTGGGTCATCAACATGACAAGATGATTACTATGAGATTTGATATGGGCATTACAACAAAATATATAGACAGTAATCCAACTGCGTCTATGACTAATAATCCACCTTCAGGTTAGCGTCTGCACCCCTTTCAGTATAAAGTTGCAAACAACATACTATCGCATTAAGCAATGTATGTAAAGTAAACAATAGTATTACCATCGGATAAAACATTGTTGTTTTCTCCCTAGTAGCAACAACACATCTACAATCTTAGAAGTTATAAAGTCACTCTCCCAGAAAACTAGAGACATGAACCTACTATCGAGCATAAATACCCCCTCTTGGAGTCACAAGTGTCCACTTAGCCAGAGTTTCTACTAGCAACGGAGAGCATGCAAGATCACAAAAAACATATGCCATGAATATATAATAAATCTCAACATAGTGTACAATATTCATCGGATCCCAGCAAACCAAACATATAGGATTACATAAAGATGATCTTGATCATGTAGGACAGCTCACAAGATTGATACATGAAGCACAAAGTGGAGAAGACAACCATCTAGCTATTGCTATGGACCCATAGTCCAGGGATGAACAATTCACGCATCACTTCGGAGGCGGGCATGGCGATGTAGATGGAGGTTTGGGTATCCAGGATTTTCCCGAGAAGATGTACAAATAGGCGGAGGATTTAGGTCGGTGGGGCGCCCGGTGGGCCCAGACCTATCCTAGGCGCGGGCCAGGTCCAAGCCGCGCCTAGGGGTGGTCTGGCCGCCCTGCTGCGCCTCTTTGACCCCCCTCTAGACGTTGTCTTCGTTTCGGTAAAATATTGACGTCGGCTTTTGTTTCGTCCAATTCCGAGAATATTTCATGTACAACTTTTCTGAAATATAAAAACAGCAGAAAACAGGGAACTGGCACTGCGGCATCTTGTTAATAGGTTAGTGCCGGAAATCATGTAAAAGTGCAACAAAGTGTAAACAAAACACATATGAATTGGTGTAAAACAAGCATGGAACATCAAAAATTATAGACACGTTTAAGATGTATCACATAGCACATGCATTCACTTTATCCCTAGTGAGGTAGCAAAAGAAAGGCAAAACCATAATAGCTCTTGAACATATTGTTACTATCCAATTACTAAAACCTTGCTACTCCATCTAATACACACATCACTCCACCCACGCTATGTAGCCGCCTCCGTTTTGGTGTTTCTGTTTTTGTGCGGCGCTCTCCTCCCGAGAACTCTTCGGGATCATATATATAGTCGTTTTAAGGCAAAATATGTCGGTGGGCGAAAGAATCAGGGCAATCATATGATCGAGGTGCGAACGGAGGTGGGTGGCGCGGCCAGAATGTTGGGCCGTGCCACCTGGCCTCGTTCGCTCCTCGGGCCCCTCTAGGTGTGCTCCAAAAGTCCATTATGTTCCTCCCGGTAAATTAATGATGCTCCAAACATCCTAGGTCAATTTGACTCCGTATAGGTCTCTGAAAGTGAAAAATACGGGAAAGAGGGTTTTCCTGTTCTGCAGGGTTATAAACCAAATAAAGGTGGTAATTGGTAAATCCCCATAAATCAATGTAAACCATGGTATTATCATCATATATGTTGCAAATATGTGGGAACACAATACACTAGTAGGAAAACCATTATAGGTAGAAACAACAACTGTGGCGCACGAAACTGTCCATGCGCCACAAAATTATTTCTGTGGCGCACCACATTCATGCGCCACAAAAATTTGAACGTTTCTGTGGCGCACCGTCAGCTCCATGCGCCAGAATCGTTTGTGGCGCATGTGTGGCAGGTGCGCCACAGAATTATGGGGCACGCGGGGTCAGCACTGCACATGGGCGAAGTGAATTCTGTGCGCATGGTGGCATGTGCGCCTGAAGTTTAAAATTCGTGGCGCATGGTGGCATGTGCGCCACAGTTAATAATTCGTGGCGCACATGCAACCATGCGCCACAGAATTTGAACTGTGGCGCACCAACAATATGCGCCACAGAATTGCAGGATTTTTCTCCCCACGCAACTCCACCCCCCTGGATCGCCTTTTTACCTTTGTAAAAAATAAAAGAAATAGATAGAAATTTCAAAAATAAAATCCTTCGGGATTCCCATATATTATGTCATCTAGCACCACTGAAATTTAACAAACATGAATTTTGACTTTTTTGCAAAATTGCGTGGGAAAATCATCAAACTGGATTTCTGGTTGCATACGAACTCGAAAAAAACGCACAATATATCAAAATGTTCCCACGAAAATTTCCTGGTTGGACAATTTTTAGAATCGCCAAATTCGAAAAGAGTAAAAAGTTACGGGCAGTTAAAGTTTTTTTCCTGCAAAATAGAAAAATTGAAAAAAAAATTCTGTGGCGCACCACTGTCCGTGCGCCACAGAAGTTTGGCCCGAAAATTTGAATTTGGCCGGCGCCAATCTCCTCCACCTCTTCTCCTCCACCACTTCTCCTCCACCACTTCTCCTCTCACTTCTCCATCTCCTCACTTCTCCTCCCACCACCACCACCACCTCCTCACTTCTCCTCCCACCACCACCACCACCACCACCTCCTCCCTTCTCCGGCGACCACCACCACCTTCTCCTCCTCCTCCGGCGACCACCACCACCTTCTCCTCCTCCTCCGGCGACCACCACCACCACCACCTCCTCCTCCTCCGGCGAACAACTCCGGCGACCAACACCACCACCACCGGCCACCACCACCACCACCTCCTCCTCCGGCCACCACCACCTCCGGCCACCACCACCACCTCCTCCTTCGGCCACCACCACCTCCGCCACCACCACCACCACCACCACCACCACCACCACCACCACCATCACCACCACCACCACCACCACCACCAACACCAACACCAACACCAACACCAACACCTCCTCCACCGGCCACCACCACCACCACACAAAAAAACGGCGAAATTCCGGCGGCCCCAGATCTAGATCTAGATCTAGATCTAGATCTGGCCGATTTTTTTGAAATTGAAAAAAATTCTGTGGCGCATATTGGCATGGTGCGCCACAGAAGTTTTTGAGACAATTCTGTGGCGCATATTGGCATGGTGCGCCACAAAGTTTCAAAATTCTGTGGCGCACGTACATATGCGCCACAGAAGTTTCAATACTAGTCGCGTGGTAACTGTGGCGACCTGGATATGCGCCACAGAATTTGATTTTGGTGCGCCACAGATAGCCTTTTTTCCACTAGTGATATGATAACGGACAAAGTTCATGTATGCATTTTACATGCATCAGTGTGTGGCTCGGCACCTTCAGTAGTAAGGAAGAGGCTGCCCGTGCATACGACACTGCGGCGTGGAGGTTTGCCCGATCGCGCCACCACATGAACTTCCCGGAGGTAAGTTCTTTGGAGGAAGACATGTTTCTCGCTCCGGAGCTGAAATTTGCCTCAGCAGCGGAAGAGCGGCACCACCGTCAAGGGCTGCGGCGAATTACCATCGCCAAGGTGGATGAGCGGTTCATGGCACAGCGGCGCAGAGAGCATCCCCATGATGTGGCAAACATGCACATTTTCTGGAAGGATGAATGGAGGAGAGCGAAGAGGGCGGGAAATCAGCAGAGGAGGGCCGAATATGAAGCCGGAGTACGCCAAATCCCCATAGTTGCCTAATGATGAACGGTGGTTGAACATCATCTCAACTACCGCTTCAGAGGACACCCCCAGCGATGATGAATATATGGACTGGGATTAGTGCGTGTGTGTCTACCAATTGTCGTGTCTAGTTCGGCGTCTAGCTCATCATGTGTCGAAGAATGTTTAGTTCGCGTGTGCCCATCAGGGTTATTATTTCGAGTCTCATTTGCGTGTGGGTCTAGTAGTTATTTAGTGTTTTGTTTGTGTATGTGGGTCTATTTCTTTAAGTTTTTTATTCGTGTGTGGTTCTAGTTCTGCAGTGTATTATTAATATATATTATGTGTGTTTTCTTCGGCGCGTTCCCAGCCCGGTGAACCCAGGCCGGCGGTTCTGGCGGCCCGTCATTTCATGTGGGTCCCATTTGGGCTGAAATGTATCGAAACAAAGTCGAAAAATGCAAGACATCGGGGGGCGTCATTTTATGTGACATAGTAGCGAGAACAAAAGAGGTATCTGGGCTGTTATTCTGAAAAACCCTTCATGAAATGAGCTATCGCGTCCTGAGTTATATGGCTTTTAGGGCAAAAGAGCTAGTATTGCTCTCCGGACACGCATAGTTTGTCGGAACGAGCCCATATCGGGAACGTGCGTGTGCCTTGGGACGGGAAGCAACACCGTATGAATTGTTTCCCTTTCGGTGCCACGGAAAACCCGTTTCCCATTTTCCGATTGTTGAAACGGGTTATTTTTGTGAAGCAACTATAGAGGGCGCATTCAACAATTCAACGGGACCTCTGCACATTGATAGAAGAACACATATACACCATGGTTCACATGCGTGCCGTGCGCGTTAGCTTTCTGGGTAGACCTGCGGCTCCCTACTGTGTCTTGCCGATTCCGGTGGAAATGGTCCGGATTTGAACTAAACGTCCATTTTCTGTCGCCCTAGCTTTTTTGGAAAAATCATTTTTAGAATCGAGACACCTCATTTTGTGTGTAAAGGTAATCTTGGTTTCACGCGTTCCCAACCCGGTGAACCTCGGCCGGCAGTTCTGGCGGCCCATCATTTCATGTGGGTCCCATTTTCGACATAAATGTATCGAAACAAAGTCGGAAAATGTGAAACGTCGCGGGGCGTCGTTTTATGTGACCTAGTTGCGAGAACAAAAGACGGATCTAGTATTTTGTGACCATTGGCCGTTGCATTGTTCGTCCCTAGTTGCCACTCGTTTTCGTTCTTGCATTCTCTCGGAGTTGCAAAAGAATACATCATTTATGTATATATGACGAGGGTCACTTAATTAGGGCGCCAGGTGTATATACATTATTATTATTATTATCTCACAAATGTACTACATCACACTCATACATCATTCGCACGGCATAGAATGAATGAGCTTGTGAATTGGCTTTTTTAGATAATGAATTAGTTGGTGGTTTGAACCAACAAATCAAGTTCAGCTCATAGGTGTAGATGCAACCACTGTTTAAATACATAGTTTAAAATATCTAAAACTTCTGAAAAAGAATATCAGGTGTACATCCGGACATTTTATATTCGTCGATAAATTTTAACGGAAATTTATTTATTTCTTATATCATGTGTAAAAAAGACAATTTCCGTTGCTACAAAATAGCATTTCACGAGATATTTTTTCTTATCTTTTTTACATAGGTCACATAAAATGTTTTTCAGGGAAACCTTTTGCGAGCTAACATAGAATATCTGAATATACACATAGGATTTTATTTCAAAATTTTATAAAATTTTAAAATAAATTTTAAATGTTTTTTTATAATAGATGCATCTAGAGGTATGTGCCAAAACACCATGTCCGAATAACATGCTAGCCTAGCTCTCTAATGTAAGATGGTATATACGGTACTACTAGTACGACCAAATGGGTCCACCATTCAACAACTGTTCATATATACGCTCTATTTTTTTTTTGACGTTTTTAACAGGGTAGCTACATTGTGGGAACCACACATACACGATAGAAACCGTGTGTTGTTATGTGCCTTCTTTTTGGCAAAATTATACGCTCTATATTGATTCAGCGAATGAATGATCTGGTTTTTGTAGCTAGCCCCACCCATATAATTAAGCAGGGACGACCCACGTGGAAGCTTAATTAAGAAGTGCTGGCCCCGTCGACCAATCGCTTTCTGATCATGCATGCATGCATGACTTACGTACTTACGTTCTTGCGCAATGTAATGCAGATGCACACAGCACAAGAAATAATCACTCAGCCTGCTTTTCATATATTAACAACATTTTGGGAAATTCATTATTTGTTCACTACTATAGTTTACAAAATTGCACATTGGGTTGGCTTCTTCTCATAGTTGGCGTCCTCCTAAACTTTTAGAAAAAAAAACCCGAAATTGGTTCTTTAGATACAATATTTAAAAATAATAATTGGATAGATACTTGTAAATTGCATGCAGCACAAAAGGTATTTCATAACTTCAAAGTTAATGGGATTTACAAGTAGTATCCTACACTACAAATAATGAGTAAATTAAGTTGCATTTTCGGGACTATTTGTGATGTCCACATTGACTAATTATAGAGAACCGGATGCAGTTAGTAGCCTCATGCCATGTATATAAGTTACTTCATGGGTTTCAAAATCGTACAGTTTCTACTTTTATCTCGAGTTAGATTTCTCTAAGCTTGACCAAGCTTCTAGGAAAAATAATACCAACATCTAAAAAAAAAACCTTTGTCCACTCATAGCTTCCGTCCCCTGTGTCATCCCATCGGTGGCGCCTCGATGGCTTCCAACCCTAGCGCCACTGGTGCGCCCCAACCTCTGTTATCGCCGGCCTCAACCGCGGTGGTGCCATATCTTTGGCCATGGAGGAGCATGAGCGCCCGATGGAAATCCCAAACCACTTCTTGGAAGCGTTATCGAGTTTTGTGGCTGTTATGACAACGTAGGGTTGGGCCTAGTGGCGATGTTCCCTTTTTGTTGGTGGCACCCATGGTGGAGATCTCCAAGGCGTGGGGCATGTTGGATCTCGAGGATAGTCCGCAACCTACGATATCTTGTTGTTGCTTAGTTGAGAGGCACTAGGTGGTTGACATGGATGCAACATATGGAGGAGGGGTTAGCAGCCGTGGATCCGGCTGAGCGTGGCTCGATTTTGGCTCACTGGTTTATTTGGGGTTGGTGTTGGCATATTTGCTGCCTCCACGAGGTTTGGTTGACAACGGCGGCGTTACTCCGATCATGTGTCATGTAGGTGTTGTTCGACGGCGGAGGGTGTTGGCTTGAAGATAGCCAAGCTGGTGTACATGATGGATGCTTTGTGGGAATATCTCTAGGTGCAAACCTCATCTTCGGCTCTTCAAGCGAATAATGGCGATGCCTCCTGCATCGTTTCCTCCCTGAAGGCATCTCCGAGGTGAAGCTCACCCCACTTCCTTCTGCCAGCTCTGGGGAAATCCTAGATTTAAGGATTCGATGATATCGATGTTGTTACATCTTCTCCGCCACTGGGAAATCGTCCTTGAAGTTGTGCTCCCGGAGGGACCACTGGATGCCAAGGTGGTGGGTGTAGATTTCCACATGGTGGCTAGCATAGCAACAACGACGATGCCGAGTCGTGATTTGGTAGCGGCAAGGTCTTGTTAGTTTGATTCTTGTTCCAACATGTTCGAATCGTCTTCTTGTTGGATTTCCCCTTCTACGAAGTCAAACTTGTTTCTCGAGTGGCGATGATGAATTGCGAGGGGTGATCTTGCCGTGGAGATGATGAATTGCAAGGGGTGATTTGGCCGTGGAGATATTAGTCAGTGCATGTCATGGTCATTTTTCATGGGCGAGTTGGGCATCATGAGGTCGCTATGGCCAAGTCTTCTAGGTGTTTATCACCCGTTTAAGTCGTTGTCGTTGATGACGATGGCGCTGCCGGGTAACATCGAAGATGACCCTCCGTTTATGCGGCATGTATTGTTTGCAATTGTAGCCGGGTTGGCTATGTGTGTCCTCACAACGGCCATGTTACATGATGGTCGAAGAGGGCGTCTATACCGGTTTTTGGCAGTTTGGCTCTAATTAAACACTCACTCTCTTGTTTGTGTTTCAGAAAACACTGAGGTGGTTTTTTGTTCAAGCCACATTTTGTGTTTTTTGTTCGAGTAAAGATAAAGTTTGTCAAATGTGGGTGGCAGCCACAAAAGTGTGGCTGGAAAATTAGCAGGCACCACAAAGTGTAGTAAAAGTTAGGAAAAAATCAACTCTACAACAGATAAGCTATTAGTTAGTATAACAAAGCGTGGTAGTTGTAAAGTGTATGAAAACCAAATTTTGCGTGTGGCTGCCTGGCTTGCCACCAAACACCCCGAAACTCGTTTGAACGCGCTACCGCGAAGAAACCCCAACCCATTCTCCCCCATGGCGGCGCTCGAAACCCTATCGGACCCCTTCTAGGTCCTCTTTCCCTCACTCCCCCTCTATAACCCGCTTCCATTCTTGCCCCGGCGAGGTCGCCCGCCTCATCCTCTTGCCTCGCTGAACGCGCTACGGCGAAGAAACCCCCAACCCATCCCCCCATGGCCATGGCGGCGCTCGGAACCCTACCGGACCCCTCCTAGTATGCAACGCAAGATCCTCTTTCCCTCACTTCGTGTACCCTCCAAGGTCGCCCTCCTCATCCTCTTGCCTCTTGCCTCGCTGCCCGCCGCCACCTCCCCCCGCCCCCATCATCCAGGATGCACTCGTCCTTCAGGGCCGCCGCTCGACGGCTCGCAAAAGGGCTCCCTGGTACCCGCGCGAGAGCCATCAGCGGCCTTGTGCCGCTGTCCGGCTTACCTCCCTTGCTGCCGGTGCCTGCAGCGCCACACGCGGCTCTACAACGCCTGTCCGGAGGGCGACTCATCAGCAGCACGGCTTCCCTCTGGTCAAATCACACCCCGAATCCCGCCTCGACGCCTAAAACGCCGGGAGGAGGGGCAGCAGCGCCGGGAGGAGGGGCAGCAGGGCCGGGAGGAGGGGCAGCAGCGCCGGGAGAAGGGGCAGCAGCGCCGGGAGAAGCCGAGGGTAAAGGTACAGCGAGCGGAGGAGAAGCCCCAGTTCCACCTTTCCGTCTCATGTAAGTCAGAAAAGAAGTTCTTTTCCCTTTGCATTGTGAAATTTTATCTTCATGCCTGTATTTGAACCCTATCAAGCATGCATATGAGTGTGAATTCTCTTTCACAATCGAATCCCCAATGCTCTAGCTGTGGCCAAGTTGTAGCACTGATAGTATTTGTAGCAATTCACAAGCAATTTTGTTAGAAAGTACAGATGAATGTCTGTATCTAACCCACTGATCCTATCCTACGAGTGTGAATTCTCAATTATGAAATCTCCAGTGTGCTAGCTTTGGTGGCCAAGTCGCAGCAGATGTTAAACTTGTAGTTTTTGTAGAAGTGGACCAGCGATTTTGTTAGAAAATACAGATTGATATCACTGTTTGCTTAACATGATATGTCTAATTTAAGATGCTATTACCTCCCTTCCAAAATATAAGCCATTTTATATAGAAAGCTAAATTGATATCTAGCCAAATACATTTTAGTTGTAATAATGATATCAGTTAGAGCTATGGTTTAGCGATGGAAGTTTTGTAAAAGTATAGTATGGTAGCATTGTTCTTTCCTGTTTCATTCGACTTACAAACATGCTGTTGTGGTGATAAATTGGTGTTTTCACGTTCCAAGCAAATGGAAATTTTAGCATGCATACCTCATGAGTGAAAGAAACAGCGAATGCAATCAAATTTGAATTTGATGATTCTCTGTAGTAACAGCAATAATCAAAATCCTGCTGTAATAAACTGAGTCAATGCACTAAAATTTTGAATTTGATGATTTTCTGTAACAACAAGAACTATGATTTTCTGTCAATACAGTACTCCCTCTAACCCAAAGTATGTTGCGTAATTTTTTTGGGCAATAACAAAAATTATCGATTTCTATAATATGAAGTATATAAAAATAATATATATTCACCATTCTAATAGTGCCACTTTCATGTATAAAATTTGATATGTTTTGTTACATAATTGGTCAAACTTGCCAAAGTTTTACTTAACTAACATTGCACGCAACATATTTTGGGATGGAGGGAGTAATTGCACAGTCGGCCATATTATCCATAAATGCCTGGTCATTTAATTTGGCGATTGGCATACAGTTTGGTCTTTAAACACTAGGATTTGTTTTAGCCAGTGGGCATGTAGAGAGTCCAATTAAGTGAGCACACCAGCAAAATGTAATTAACCCGTTCACAGGACAAGAATCTTAGTAAGAAAGGGCGACTTGATTTCACAACTCAATAAAGCCATGCTTTGTTAATTGCTAATTTAGAATAATGTACTGTTTCGGTCAAAGCTGAGCATCAATTTCTTTCTCATAATTACTCAATGGCCAGTAATGTTGCCTTTCATTTGAATCAGTTAGGTAATTTCTATGTAAGCATACGAATCAAATCACATGGAGAATAGGTCAAAAGTTTCTGCCGCTATGCTAGCTAAAAAATGTTTTAGCTGACATGCCGCAGTTAGCCTCTAAATCAGTTCCATACTAGCAGTAATTAAATTTTGTCACAGCTACGATTTGTCATTTCAGTGGACAAATGATAGATATGTCAACCAGTCACAGCGGCGGCTGTTCGGAAAGTGCTTTACACATATTGAGAAAACTTAGTTGCAAGGCTTAAAATTTATGAAACATCATACATGTTGGGAGTTGGTAGATTATTCTTGCGAAAATTGGTATAATGAAATGATCACTAGAACCTTGCAAAACCACAAAACATGAATATCTGCACAGCGAGTTATGCATATACCAGAGCATTCCGTTCCTTAAATCAAACTGTATTTCTTACATGACTAGCAAAGGATCATATATTTCCATACTTTGATGTGTTGATTTATTTAATGAACTGTCATGCCAACTATGAAATGTTGTCTCATTAGTTCTTACGATAAATCTTGCAGGTCGTTTGGTGGCCCGGCGAACAGTAAGCTTTGCGACCCTGATGACTATATCAAAAAAGAGGAACTGCTGGAAAAGGTCCCAACCAACAAGCTGATCACGCCTGATCCAACCCGTCCGTATTTATTCTCTGATCTGGCAGGCTGGCTGTTACGGTCGGTTCTTCTTATTCCGTACCTCTCGCATCAACGAAATTGTTCTAGTGAGGGAGTCTTCAAGGAGGACAACGTTGGCGTGATTGAAGAATTAAGAGCATTTGGCCTGAAGGGCGTGTTCCCCGTCCAAGTGGATTCTCTCACAGAAGATAGGATGAGAAAGAACTTCCAAGAAGCGCGGGATTTCTACATTCAGAAAATTGAGAAGAAGTATGGAAAAGGAGTACTTGACAAATTCCCTGCAGTAAAAGCTCTGTTCGACCTTATCGACACTTCACCATTGAACGCAGAGAAGATAATCAACAACGTCGCACTGCTTTCAAAAGAGAATACATCAATCCTAAATCAGAGAATGCACGACTTGCTTGTCAAAGATATACCCTTGCAGCATCCACATCTGATGCCAAAGGTTTATGCAGTTTACCACAGTATGCCCTATACCAAGTATAGTGTCAATTCCAAGTTATGGCTTTCCATTGCTCGGAATGACCCCTGGTTAGAAATGTGGATAGATTATCGTGACAAAACAAAGCCTGATGTTAAGTCTTATGGTGAGGGTCTTCTGAAGCATCACCGCCACGGATGCACTGGTCACTGGATGGAGAATTTCGTCATGATAAGAATGCAGATTCTGCAAGTTCTGCCAATCACACGAAGGGACGTGCTAGACCTATTCTTCTATTCATATCCAGACTTCACTTACAAGACCTACGATGAGTGTGAGAAGGAGCAGTTGGCTATATACCTTAACATCTGGGATCTCTTCCATATCCCGACGTGGTACAGTTGAGGATTGATTTGTGCCTGATCCAGCAGCAAAGACCTACTGAATGATCATCTCATATGCTCATCCTGTGTGTGGCTCATCTTACCCTGATGTTCTCAGTATTTATGACTTCTGAACTTTGTTACTTAGAATTTGACCTGTGTAGTCTTATCTCTGAAGCTGTCTTACCATCCCTCTCAGTGGTTAACCAAACTTTTGGTTTGATTGTACCTCCAACTCTGAGGTTATTTTTGTCTGTGCCATGATCTTTCTGTCCATGTTTGATTTCAATAGAGGTTCAGAACCTGTGTTCCTTTGAAGTTGGTCTTTCTGTGATCAAAGGCTTATAACCTGTTTCTTTTGCTGTGATCTTATAGCCTGTTTGGGAGACTGTAAACTAGTTTTTTGGAAAGTTGCTGTAGTGTTTGTTAGGCTAAGGTGGTGCAGAGCAGATTATTTGTCTGTGCATTACTTGTAAGAGGCATGCGTGCTGTAATAGAAGGCTACAGGATGCGCTTTTTGTTGTTGATTGATAGTTTGATACGTAGCTGGTTTGCCTTTGGGCTTGTTATACTTGCTCTGTTTGTTTATTCATTGGTTTGGGTTTACGCAGAATCACAACATCGTAAAGCTTTGCGCTTGTGACTGGACGGTGAACTACACTAGCTTGTTTGCAGAGGAATACTAGTAACTCTTGTGCTAATAACATGTACTAGTTGAACGCCCATGTGTTGCCACGGCTCAACAAAGTTAGATTTAGAAGATATATCGATCAAATCATTTGTACACCATGATATATATGCATCACATATAACATATGACTGCCTTGCGACAACTTTATTCCTTGGCTGATATTGTGTGCCCATGTTCTCGGACAAACTCACAATATTCTTTTAAAGGAAACATCATTAAATAAAAAATTAAACATCATCAAATAAAAAATGCAAGACGCACAAAAATCCATATCAAAAGAACAAATGAAGCTGCTAAACTGAATCCAAAAAACTGACAATATACATATTATGTGATTAAAAAAATGATTTATTTTTACCGAGTGAGGATTTTTTTTTTGACACTAAACAATAGTCTACAAGACTCAGCTTGAGCAATATACTCTCCAAAATCATGGGCAAATCTCGTAGCCAAATCAAATGATGAGGTCATTTATTGTACTAAACTCCATAAGCAGTCTCCCTGAACACATAGTAGTGTAGGCAATCGTAAAAAAAAATCAAATAGAGCAGACCGTAGATCGGAGCAGATCGGCAAGAAATACTTGTGTGTATAAGTATAGCTAATTAAATAGCCAAGGTCCCATGTAAACATTGCTTTTGCCGAAACTGTTATTCATAATCCGTGTATGTATGTATGTATAAATGAAGCTATTTGAACCCTAGGAAGTAGAATAGTTATTCTATACCCACCCTCTATCTTTGCAACCGTAAATAATTTTTACGTCACATAAAATTTTTCATACTTCATTAGTCGAGTATAACATAAGAAAAAATAGACCTTGCAATTTTTTTTATTTATGTGATGAAAAAAATATGATATAAAAATAAATATTTTTCGTCATTTTTTACACTACAATTACTCACACAATGCGTTTTTATGTCGATTTCTTTGTGGTAAGTCAATATGAACGTAATTATATGTATACAAAACATAATTTTATGCATATAACAACGTAAAATTATGTTGGGTGCAAAATAACTTTTCTGCATTGCGGGGGTCAAATAGCATTTATATATATACTAGGAAAAATGCCCGTGCGTTGCACCGAAAGAGGCAAAATGATACGTCGCAAAGTACTATTTTTGTGAATATATTTTCGAGATATTGAAGAATTCCAGTTTTGGATAAAGCGAATTTTTGGTCTAATTTCACTTATAATTTCTAGAACAAAAAAATTCATAGAAATTGCTTAGACTTTGATACCGACAACCTCTTGTACACATGTTCTAATGGAGCTCTTTATCAAAAAAATGTTCTAATGGAGCTAATAAAACTTTGTCCTGACCTTTCGTATCGCCTCCCTATCAACTTCACCATTGTCAATTTCTACCTCCTTGGCTAATTCTTCTTATCTCAGTGAGGGCCACGACTTCTCAAATTACAAGCTCATTGTTCTTCAGTCCCTCTATTTTCTCCTTTACTACATGAAGCTTCAATCTTAGCCCTTTACCTCCGCACTTAGTCAATTGTTTTTTCTGTGCAGCATAAGACATTCACTTGTTTGGTCAATTACACCCTTGAACCTAGACGATGCAGCAAGATGCACCGCACGCCCACGATCAAAAGGCGCGCACGAGCCCTATGCGGCCTGCTCCGGGAGCACAAGGTGCAGGAGCACCAAGCGCCGGTTGGTCTGGCTCATGTCACACCTCCTACACCTGATGGTGCATCGGTGGACAACGAGTCACTTGCCCAGGAAGATCAGGGACAAGTGAAGGCCATGGAGATCCATTCATCAGAGGCACTGGCGCCCGTGTAGGCCAGCCTGGAAGACTTCTCTGTGAGTCAAGTGTTGTGGACTACGGTCCCAGTTGTAAGTGTGAGTGCGTGAGTTAAAAGGGCCTGGAGGGCTAGCGTGTAGGGTATGCTGTAAACTGAATTCTGAAACTCCTCGTCCTCAAGTTCGTCTGTTCCCCACCCCAGTTCGTCTCCTCATCCCTTAATCTGCTATCTCATCTCCTTTCTTGCTGTGATTTGTGTGTGCTTGATCCAATCATAGATCGGGACACTACAATCTGGTATCAGAGCTAGTCTCCGCTCCGTTCGCGCTCCAAATACTCGAGATCCGACCTGTAAAATCCACCGTGAAAGGTGTGGTGTTGCTCCGGCGACGCCGCGCGAAATCCTGAACGGGGTTAGGTTGGATTCAGAGGAGAGCCGCGACGGCGCCAGCTAGATCTCCCCAACCATCGACCCAGAAGATTTTCGTTTTGGAGAGGATGGACGGGATGCAGAAATCACTCGACGAGATGCTGTCGCGTTTCACCGCCATGGCCACGGACATGAAGGGGGTCACCGACGAGGTCCGCGGCCTTCGTCAGCAGCTGGAAGATTTTGGTGAAGACCTGGACGGCGTCAAGCGCCGCCTCGTCGATCCAGACTGGCCGTCTGCGACCACACGCGTGGAAATACCTGTCGCGGACAAGGGCGCCGCTACAGCACGCTTGGCGAACAACGGCGCGCCGCTGCTCGGAGGTCCGGCGACCACGCAGGGTTTCCACACCGCGCCGGGCTTCCACACCGCGCCGTCTTCGCCCAAGGACGGAGAGGAGCCTGCCCAACACGGGGATTACATCATTCGTCCCCGACGCCACGATTTTCCTCGTTTTTCAGGTGAAACTCCCCTGCTTTGGACTGACCTGTGCCTTACATATTTCGATATGTACAAAGTGCCAGAACACCATTGGGTTAGCACTGCTACTTTACATCTGGATGGGCACGCTGCATTGTGGTTTCAATCATTCAAGCGCAGAAATCGGTTGATCTCTTGGGATACTTTTCTGCAAGCTGTGGTAGAGGAGTTCGGACATGATGAATATGATGGCCAAATGTCCAAGTTATTGCAACTGAGACAAGCAGGTACAGTTGCAGAATATCGCCGGGCATTTGAAGAGTGCATGTACCATCTAATTTCAGTGGATGATTCTCTCAGCCCACGTTGGTTTGTAACTCAGTTTGTGTTTGGCCTTAGAGATGATATTCGTTGCGATGTTCGTTTACAAGCTCCCACCAGTATCACTCGAGCTGCTTCATTAGCCCGTATACAAGAAGAAGAATCAGAACATCACAGGCCAAGGTCACGACCAGTCGCACCGACAAAGCATCCTCCAACAATAGCCGCTACCAATACGGTTCAGCGCTTGGACTGGCCTAAGAAACAAGGTGCAGATGATTTCAACAGAGAGCGCCAGCTGCGAGATTTTCGTCGCGCTAACAACCTCTGTTTTAAGTGTGGCGATAAGTATGCCAAGGACCATCAATGTAAACGATCTGGTCAATTGCTCACTATTGAAATTGGTGAATTCGGTGAGGTTTTATCTGACGAAGCTGTCTTAGCTCTGGAATTACTGCAAGAGACACCAGCAGAGACTTGTTGCCATATTTCCTTGGATGCAGTCACAGGTACCACCACTCTGAATACGGTGCGTATTCAGGCAACTGTGGGTGATCAAGTGATGATTCTTTTGGTTGACTCGGGAAGCTCTACAACATTTGTTAATCGCACGTTTGCAGAGCGAGCGGGCCGTACAATCTCCCCTGCCCCACCAGTTTCTGTGAAGGTTGCAAATGGGCAGTTCATGATTTCAGATTCACAAGTGTCAGAACTGAAATGGTGCTACGAGGGACATATGTTCACGGACAAGATGCGCATTCTGGATATTGGCGCATATGATGCCATTCTGGGCAAAGATTGGTTGGACCGATGTGGATCAATGATGTGCCATTGGTCACAGAAAGTTCTGCAATTTGAGCATAATGGGGAGCAAGTCACTTTGAAGGGCCTTGACACATCACCTCAGGCTGAACTAGCTGAAGTCACTGTCGCAGACTTGCAGGCTATGCTATCAACAAATGAAGTCTGGGCCATGGCCGTTCTTGATCAGACATCAGAATTGTCTGTAACTGTAGTGGCACCCGATTTGCAAGAAATGTTGACAGAATTTGGGGATATCTTCTCAGACCCAGCCACTCTACCACCTCGTCGAACTCGAGACCATGCCATTGCCTTGGACAGTACCGCACAGCCTGTCAACTCTCGTCCGTATCGATACTCACCTCTTCAGAAGGATGAGATCGAACGGCAGGTAGCTGAAATGATCAAAGCAGGGATCGTCACTCCCAGTATGTGCCCGTTCGCTTCACCAGTCCTTTTGGTCAAGAAGAAGGACGGCTCCTGGCGTTTCTGCGTCGACTACCGCAAGCTCAACTCCTTGACGATCAAGAATAAATTTCCTTTGCCGATCGTCGACGAGCTACTGGATGAACTGGCTGGCACAAAATTCTTTTCCAAGCTAGATCTCCGAGCCGGTTACCATCAAATTCGGATGCGCCCTGAAGATGAGGGGAAAACTGCCTTCAAAACCCATCACGGACATTTCCAATTTAGAGTGATGCCATTCGGTCTTTCTAACGCGCCACTGCGCCAGCAACATTTCAATGTGTTATGAACGCATTGTTTGCCCCATTTTTGCGCAAATTTGTCATCGTCTTCCTAGATGACATCCTCGTTTACAGTCCTTCTTGGAAAGCTCACATGGATCATTTGCGGCAAGTTCTGGAGAGGCTTCGGGAGGCACAGTTCTATGCAAAGTTGTCCAAATGTGAATTTGGCCAGACAAAAATTCATTACTTGGGACACATAATTTCTGATGCCGGCGTTGCAACCGATCCTGACAAGACACAAGTGATGCAAAACTGGCCCAAACCTGTGAATGCAACAGAATTAAGGGGTTTTCTCGGACTAACAGGATATTATCGCAAGTTCGTCCGTAATTATGGTATTATCTCTAAACCGCTGACACAGTTGCTGACTAAGAAGGGATTTGAATGGACCGAGCAAGCAACTGAAGCTTTTCAAAATTTGAAAGAAGCAATGGTCAGCGCTCCTGTTTTAGCCTTGCCAGATTTTCAGCTTCCGTTCGTCATCGAAACGGATGCTTGTGACACTGGAGTTGGAGCCGTACTGATGCAACACGGTCATCCTATCGCATACATGAGTAAAGCACTGGGAGTTATGAATCGTAAATTGTCCATTTACGAAAAGGAATTTATGGCTGTGATGATGGCAGTAGATAAGTGGCGCCAATACTTACAGCGAGGGCCTTTTCTCATCCTTACAGATCACAAAAGCTTGTGCAATCTTAGTGATCAACAACTGACAACAGACTTGCAAAGGAAGGCTATGGCAAAACTTGTAGGTTTGCAATTTCAGTTTAAGTACAAAAAGGGTGTCGATAATGGTGCTGCTGATTCGTTATCTAGAGTGGGTCACCTGATGACTACATTCAGTGCGCCGCCCTGATTGGTTACAGGAAGTTACTAATTCCTACAATACAGATGATGATATGAATGTCTTGTTGCAACAGTTAGCCATCCATTCGCCTGATGAAAAAGGGTACTCTCTGGAACATGGCATTATCAAATACAAAGGTAGAATTGTTATTGGGGACAATTTGGCTCTGCAAACTAAACTTATTGCTCAACTGCATGATACACCAGTGGGAGGTCATTCGGGCATACAGGCTACTTATCAACGGATAAAGAAGCTTTATTACTGGCCAGGATTAAAATTAGCAGTGGACTTATTTGTCAGGCAATGTCAAGTTTGTCAGCAGGCTAAGCATTCAAATACCAAGCCAGCTGGATTGTTACAACCACTACCACCACCAAAAGAGCCATGGCAGGAAATAACAATGGATTTCATAGAGGGTCTTCCATTATCTGATCATGCTAATGTCATTCTTGTAGTGGTTGATCGTCTAACAAAATATGCACACTTTTTGCCCTTGCGTCACCCTTACACAGCCTCATCAGTGGCCAAAGCTTACATGGAGAATATAGTCAAACTGCATGGGGTTCCCCTGACAATCGTTTCAGATCGAGACAAGGTTTTCACTAGTGCCTTTTGGCGTGAACTGATCAAGGCAGTTGGCACAAAATTGCATTATAGTATGGCATACCATCCTCAAACTGACGGACAAAGTGAACGCGTGAATCAATGTCTTGAGCAATACCTACGGTGTGCCGTCCAAGATCAGCCAAAGCAGTGGCGCAAGTGGTTACCCATGGCGGAATTTTGGTATAACACAAGTTTTCACACAGCAATTGGTAGTTCTCCATTCAAGGCACTGTACAACAAAGAACCCAATTTTGGAGCTTTCCCTAACCTGACAGTTGCAGAGAATTCACCAGCAACGGAGGCTGCTTCTGATTACCAGGCACATATGGAATTTCTGTGTGATAAACTCCTTCAGGCTCAGCGCAGAATGAAAGCTCATGCTGATAAATATCGAACTGAACGACAATTCTCCGTTGGAGACCAAGTCCTTTTGAAGTTGCAACCATATGCCCAACAGTCCGTGGTCAATCGTCCCTACCCAAAATTGTCTTACAAATTCTTCGGTCCATACACTGTTTTGGAGAAGATTGGTGCAGTAGCCTACAAGCTGCAGCTTCCAGCGTCGGCTCAAGTGCATCCGGTTTTCCATGTGTCTCAGTTGAAACCCTTCACTCCCAATTATGTTCCTGTCTACAACGAGCTTCCAGATGTTCCCGACCTGGCCGCAGCAACATCTACACCTGAGCGTATTTTGGATCGTCGCATGGTGCGTTCAGGTACTGCAGCAGCAACACAAGTTCTCATCAAGTGGTATGGCCTCGATGAAGAACAAGCTACATGGGAATATTACAATCTGCTGAAGCAACGGTTTCCTGGAGCGGCTCTGTGGGCAGAGGATCTTTCTCGAGCGGGGGGTGTCACACCTCCTACACCTGATGGTGCATCGGTGGACAACGAGTCACTTGCCCAGGAAGATCAGGGACAAGTGAAGGCCATGGGGATCCATTCATCAGAGGCACTGGCGCCCGTGTAGGCCAGCCTGGAAGACTTCTCTGTGAGTCAAGTGTTGTGGACTACGGTCCTAGTTGTAAGTGTGAGTGCGTGAGTTAAAAGGGCCTGGAGGGCTAGCGTGTAGGGTATGCCGTAAACTGAATTCTGAAACTCCTCGTCCTCAAGTTCGTCTGTTCCCCACCCCAGTTCGTCTCCTCATCCCTTAATCTGCTATCTCATCTCCTTTCTTGCTGTGATTTGTGTGTGCTTGATCCAATCATAGATCGGGACACTACAGCTCACCATGGCTTCGCCGCCGGGCCACTGGATCTGGCAGTCCACCACCGGTACACCCTGCAACCTCGCGCGGTGACGCACCTCCTAGTGCTCAGGGCGTCCACCACGACCTGTAGGTTGTTTGTTAATGTTATTAATCACTTGAAAGAGATATTTCTTCAACTGATCTCTCCTACATCAGAATTAAAACAAAAGTGAGAAGAAACGAACCTCCCATAGTGAACTCTGAAGGAAAA
Source organism: Lolium multiflorum (assembly GCA_030979885.1). NCBI lineage: Eukaryota > Viridiplantae > Streptophyta > Magnoliopsida > Poales > Poaceae > Lolium > Lolium multiflorum. Next base: position 126,489,616 of record CM061750.1, read on the forward strand.
CTCTATGTAAGAAACTAAAAGGCCCTACTGCTCAGCATCGGCATCAGCAATCAGTTTTGATATTAACACGCGAAAAGAAATCTATGATTTAACCTACACATGTTCAAGAATATTTGGTATGAAGATGAAAAACAGTGGCACGGTGAACCTTAATACATCCGTCCGATAACCCCGTTGGTGTTCTGCCTGGTCGCCCTAGTCCTCATCTGCAAACCAAAATCATATAAATTCAATGAATAAGCAGGTGCACCGTAGTTTGCCTGGTGTTGCAAAAGAAAATCAATCCATCGGTTATATTTATCTAGTATTAAAGAAAGTGCAGGGCTTCTTATACTGAAACAACCAAGCAACGTATGAATTCAATGAATAAGCAGGTGGGATTTAAATCTAGCACACCGATAACCACAACACACAATATATGATGGTATCTTTCTCCAGTCAAGTAGTGAGCCCTCTGCCCCTCTACTCTTGCACAATTCAACACATCTAAAAGTTCAATACTTACAGGATAGCAGAACCCTTGATCGAGGAAAAAAATCACAATGTCTGCAACCGGTACTATTCTGCAACCGGTTGCAGAATAATATTCTGAGCACCGACTTGTACTTTTCTGGACACAAGGTTGAACTTCCTCGAGAAGAGGGTTGACCTTTCTGTCGGAACTTACCTGAACTTCTCATTTTCTTCAGAGCTACTGATTACACTAGGATTTTCTCAACCATTTGGCGGAAATGTGCAACTAATATACCGTTGGATAGATAATGAAAAACCGCAACTTTTTCATGTTCACAACTTTCGCAGATTATGCACGGTTTAAATTTAATTTTGAAAATACGAAAACGCTTCTATATGGCCAGAAAACGAACTTTTAGTTTGATTTTCGAATCGCCTATCCAAAATGTACAAATGATATACCGTTGGATAGATAATGAAATTTCGCAACTTTTTCATGTTTTACGTTTTTTCAAAATCCTAACAGTTTTTGAATTATTTTGAAAATACCGAAATTCGGACGTACTTAAAAACGAGCGGACAGTAATTTGGATGATTTGTTTCAACCGTTTGTCGGAATGATGCAAATGATATGGCGTTGGAAAGCTATGGACTAGGCGCAACTTTCTCATTCAGGTTGTTTTCTCTAATTCCTTACAGTTTAAGAAAATAACTCGAATTAATGTCCGCCCGTTTTATGTGACGAACACCGAATGATTGTCCCGCGATTTTCATGCGGTATATTTAAACAATAAAAATGATATACCAATAGAAAGGGATCAACAGGGCGAATCTTTTTGATATGTACCATTTTTTCCAAATCCGTATGAATTGAAACTAATTTTAGAAGTTCTAAAGTCACAATTTTGGTATACTTTGCGAGATAATGACTTGAATTTGATGGTTTAAATCACTAGATTTGTTTTGAAATGCACTAGGTAATGAAATTAAACTCATACTCTACTATATAAAGCTTTTGGTGCCATTTTCCGAGGTGATCGGTGATCAAAACTATGAGATTTGCACCATAGATTTCCGTCGTGCAAAAAACAGAGCATTGAACTTCTACCGACATGAACTTGTACTTCTCGGTCATGACAGTTGTACTTCCGACGTGATTTCACGAAAGTGTTCAATAAAATAGCTACTTCCCGCGACATGCACTTGTACTTCTTGGCCTTCGTGGTTATACTTCTCCGATGATTTGACATTAGTGCCTTTTTGAGAAAACTAAACATGTGTGTTTCGAGATATTTATTTTAAATTGTCCCTACACTCTACTAATGAGACAATACACTTCACAAATCTTAATCATTGAACTTCTTAATGTGCTATGCGAACTTATTTGGGAGAACATTCCTTTTTTGCACTTCTAAATATCCAGTTGAACTTTCTGTAATCACCATCTGTACTTCTGGGAATCACGTCTTGTACTTCCAGTGAGATTAAAAGCGGATGATTTTCATTATTTTTAATGCAGTACAAGGCAGATCGTGTACTTCCAAAAACCAATCAGGTGTACTTCCAACAATAATTATTTGTACTTCTTGTACTTCTCGGAATCACGGCTTGCACTTCCCACAAGATTTTTTTTATGATTTCTATTAATTATTTTCTTCTTCCAAGACTAATTGTTTTTACTTCCCGTAGTCACTTCTTGTACTTCTCGAAATCACGGGTTGCACTTTCCATGAGATTTTTATTGATGATTTCTACTATTTTCTACTTCTAAGACTAATTGTTTGTACTTCTCGGAATAACAGATTGCACTTCCCACGGGATTTTTTTATGAACTCTATTATTTTCTACTTCAAAGACAGATTGTTTGTACTTCTCGTAGTCAGATCTTGTACTTCTCCGAATCACGGCTTGCACTTTCCACGAGATTTTTTGTATGACCTCTATTATTTTCTATGCACTACAAGGCACATTGTGTACTTCCCAAAGCGATCAAGTGTACGTACTAGAGTTGATCATGTGTACTTCTGAGATCTTAATTTTTTAACTTCCTAGCATCGCTACATGAACTTTTTCCGGATTTTTCACCTGCCATCTAACTTTCGGGTTTGTTCGATGTGTACTGCTCGGATCTAAATGATTATACTGCTGAGCCTATAATGATTATACTGCCGATACTAAAATGGTTGTACTTTCGAGACTATAGTGATGTGCACTGCTCGAATCTAAACGATTGTCCTGCTAAGACTATATTGGTTGTTCTGCCGAGACTATAATGATTGAACTGCTGATATTAAAAGAGCTTATTTATCAACGCTTTTGTGTACTACTGCGACAAATAATTGTACTTTTTTCCGACCAATAGTTGTACTCCTTGCGACCTCTCGAATAAATACCTTTTACAAAAGTTGTTTGCGCACTTCCCGTGAATATCATCCTGTACTTTCGCCATCAGAAATTTTGTACTTCATTTTTAGTCAACTTTTTACTCAACTTTCCAGCAAATAGTATCATGTCAACCAACAAAACTATTGCCACCGATCATATGCATTGCTCTTATAGTGTATATGATTTGAAAAATACTCTTTCACTTGTAAACAATTAGTCTGAATTAAAAATACTCTTTCACTAACATCAGCTGAACGATATTTTGTTTTGTATGTACTGCACACACACACATTATAATGTACTTCCGATGCATATGCATCTACACATTTTTTATTTTGAAAATTATACGTATGCATCTGCACTTCTCTGTTATACATCTCTACTATATCAACCAGATAGTTTTGACGTATTTTATGATGCAAAGAATTGAAACAAAGGAGAAGAAATACCCAAGGCAGATGATAATGAAAAATTTAGATTATCTTCCAATATGCCACTTTGTAATACAGACATACAGCAATGAACAGTCAGCGTTTCACTCTTCACTAGTACATGATGCATGTCAATGAAAATCAGAAGAAAAGGCACAAGATCACCGCCGTGAGGAGCAGTGTTGGGGGCATCAAGTCGCTGGTGATGTTGGCCGGCGGCGCAGACCGGTGGTGGTAACAGGAGGGCGGGATGACGCCGACGTGGAGCTAGGAGAGGCCGTGGCAGGAGACATCGCGAGCCCGCTGCAATTGGGGACAGAGGGAGGTTGCCGCCGGCAGCTATGGGGAGCAGGGGATGTCGTGCAGGCGGCGGAGGGGATTTGGGGGCGTTCGATTTCCCGCCGGCGGTGAGGAGTACCGCGGGGGAGGTCGAGATCCGGGCGGGTGGCCTGACCTCCTAACGCGGGCGCATGGAGCTTGAAGGGGAGCGTGGGCGCCGGGGCTCTACAGCCGCGCCGGGATCTTCCATGCGGCACGTCGGAGGCCCAAGCGGCCGCTGCGATTGGGGAGGCCAGGCTGCCGCGCAGGGAAGTCTGGGATGCCGCGCTTGGAAGTGTGAGAGGCCGCACTAGGGATTCTGGAAAGCTGCGCTGGGGGAGGCCAGACCACGGCGGCGCGTGGGGCTCCGGTCCGGCGGCAATCGAGGCAGCGGTGGCGGCGATACGAGGTCGGCCGGAGCCAGGGAAGAAGGCGGCGGCGGCGCACCGATTGCTGGAGGTGCCCGGCTCTGGTGCGGGTGCTTGGTGATTCTTTCCGGCGGCGGGGGTCCTGGTTGCGGCGGCGGGGATTCTAGCCAGAGGAGGCGGAGATGGTGGCCGGCGGGATTCGAGGTCGTGTGGCCTCGTGGGGCACGGGATAGGGAGGAGGTGGGTTCACGCGTGGGGATTAGATAGGGCGGGTCGGTTTTTTCTTTTTCCAGGGCTCGCCTCGTATATAGGGTTGGATGGTGCTCAGAATATTATTTTGAGCACTGGTTTCAGAATAGTGACATATATATATATATATATATATATATATATAGGACATATTCATACTACACCCGGGTGTAGTTACACCCACGCGTGTTTCTCCTAATCTAGAGAGTATCTATCATACCAAGGAGTATGTACATGTAGTATGAAGTATATAAGATTATTTTAGAAGTATATATACTACTTTGTAGTTAGTATGTATATTTTTTTACGTAGAATTATTTTTTACGTATACATATGTATGTATTTCGGATATATAGTGCAAACTATGGGTTCCCTTGTATTTTTTCACGAATCTTGGTTTAGAGTATCTTAGATATAGTGTACGAACATACTCAAACCAATAAAGTATGTTATATACTTCCGTATGGTAGTATATGAGACGTGGGTGTAGTTACACCCAGTAGTATATATATATATATATATATATATATATATATATATATATATATATATATATATATATATATATATATTAACCCTTGCGTGAAAAGAAAACTAACCATCCGATTGTCTATTTCCAAAATCTAAACGGTTAGATTGCAATCATCGTCAAACCATGTCTGACTCCCATCAAGCACCACGTTAATCCTAGAAAACTATGATTATTATCCGTACGATCTGATTATTAACTAACAATAACCATTGGATGATACACAGCGTGTAGCACTTCTCCCTCGCGAAAAAAAAATCTCCCGCAGATTAAGGAAACAACTCTTGCGCAGGATGCCCACAAAACATCTTCCCAGCCGCCTTCCCTGCGTGACATCAACTAGCCCTACCGCCGTTCTTCCTTATCGCCCTCCTCGCCGCCTCAATTGTCCGTGCGGTCATCTTCTTCATTGTTTGATCTGGAATCGATCTAAAAGTGGTAGGACCCGTGATTTAAAAAGGTACGATCCAAATATGGCTTTTCCCTCAGTCGCGGCTACCTAGGTTCAATACAACAAAATTTTCCTGGATTCTCTAGAAATTGGTAGAGCCTTTGCATCTGGCTGCAGCGTCTTAACTGCAAGTCGGGGCTATTTCCTTTCTTATTTGAGACTGTAATGTTCATGGTTTTTATCTTGCACCTATCAACGTTTGCCTGATTAATTACAACACCCTTTCCCTGGCCGGTGGTTATAACTTACACGAGGATGACAATAATTGCGGTCGAGCTTTGGTTTGTATTATGCCCAAAGGCAACTTTTGGGGCATAAGAAATCTGCTGAGATTCGGTATACCGTTCTGAAGCAGTTCTTTTTTCAGCCATCCGGCTTCTCAGATCACCTATTCTGCTCAATTTCCCTCCTTTTCCGAGAAACTGATGACGGCAACCATGACGAGTAGAGGTCCAGTAATATCAATTACATGTGATTAGTTTATGAACATCATAAGAAGGAAATAGATGGCTATTTTATATTGAATTGTGTATGGTTAAATAATTCTTTATATCAACCGTTCAGGTTTGGGGTCCACAGGACCTAATGTATTCCCTCTATCCATGAATAAATGGCTCAACTTTGTTTAGATCTGAATGTATCTAGATGTATTTTAGTTATAGATGCCTTCAAATCTAGAAAAAGTCGAGTCACTTATTTTAGGACGGAGAGAGTAGTATTTAATGCATATGTCCGCAAGTAGCAATTTTGTAAATACATGGCAATTTTATATTGATTTGTGTATGGTTATATAATTCTTTATATCAACCGTTCAGGTTTGGAGTCCACGTACATAACCTAATGTATTCCCTCTATCCATAAATAAGTGACTCAACTTTGTTTAGATGTGGATGTATCTAGATTTATTTTAGTTATAGATACCTTCATATCTATAAAAAGTTGAGTCACTTATTTTAGGTTGGAGAGAGAGTAGTATTTCATGCATATGTCCGCAAGTAGCAATTTTGTGCGTCTACATGAAAAAAAAATTACATGTGTGCATGTCACTCATTTCAGATAATCTGAAATGCAGTCTAAGCTCATGATAATCCAGCATATATGCTTCTAAATATATTAGAACAGTGCGGCTATGAGCTACAAGTCAAGAATGTAGTCCAAAAAGTATATTTTTCATGGCATTCAGCAAAAAACTGCATATGCATGGCATGTATTTTACTTATTGCTAAATGCACCTTGGTCAAATTCAGCTTTTATATACTCCAGAACCAAATTTGATCTTCAAATCTTCGAGAAAATAGAACATCATTAATTTTGCATGTTCTGAACTTTTATGCAAACTCAAAGCAGGTGCTTTGTAAAATGATCAATTTTACATTTCTTTTTACACATCCATTACTTTATCTACCAGTTTGACCTTCTTGCCTTTTATTCCGGCATTTCCAGTACTAAAATCTACTTGATCTCACATAAATGTTTCTCTTTTTATTTATGTGTTGGCCTCTAGGTTGTTGCTTACAGTACATTCGCTTCTAATTTGTTCCTTTTTCTGAAAGGTGCATCCAATTTATTACAAAAACTATTTTCTAATGTAATTCTGCTATTCTTAATATACTCAGCAAATTCATATTTTATGCAGCATTTGAACTAATACACAATATCTTCATCCTTACTCTGTTTCACTTTTGAACTTCGGAAAGGTGTTAATTTTCCATACCAAATAAGACAAATTTGGATGTATATGTTTAACCAATCCGTATTACAAGGAAAAATCATATTATTTGGTTCATATAGCTGTACCTTGGATATTTAGTACAATGTATCATTGTTGCAATTTGCAAAGATTAAACTAAGTTGGGCTTACTGAAATCACACGCTTAGCACACATTAGAAATTCTAGGGGGTAGACAGACTGTGTTGATAATATTGTTCCATTGAATAATATAATCAGTTCTTGCAGTGATGAAGTACGTTACATTCATTGTGCTATGCGCACTTTGGAATGCACGGAACAAACATGGAAAGATATAGAAATTTGTAACTCCACTGTATTCCTATAGCATATGTTGACGAGACATTCAGATCATACATTCTCAGAGATAGTGGAGTGTGAATAGTGCAGCTAGGCTGCGGCTCTTTTTTAGTTCAAAGGGAATGTTTGATGCTGACATTTGTTCAGTCTAAAGCCGTTTAGTTTGGAAGGGGAATTTAACGGTGTTTTTGTTATTCTTATTCACATAGTTGTCATCTGGCAAAACAAAATGAAAGCTACAATAGATATCTTCAGTTTTAATAAAATTTGTTATCTGATTATCGCAATAGCCATGGTGTATTTTTTTTTTGTAAATAAGAGTATTTCCACTTCCCCTTGATGCCCTTCACGACCATAATCAGTGATGTTGGGTCTTTAGCCAAGTATTGTTTTGTTACTGTTGCATCATACTTCTGACGACTGAAGTTGATGTGTTTGGATTTCTTTTTCCTAAAATTAAGTTCCACTGATACTATTGATTTGTCTATAACCGTCTTGCATGAGTAATATGTTTCAAAATTTTCATTATATGCCTCCTTCAGTATTCTGATCATCTTAATTAGGAATTCTTAGACGCCTACTCAAGTGTTGTAGTTGTGATTAAAGTAAGAAACTGAGAAATTTTGATTCATAATGTTCACATAATCAAGTTTGTATTAGTGTATACTGAAACCAATTGTTATCTATCAATAGGATTAATCCTAAATGATGTACAACCGCTTCATGCTTAACATGTATTTACATGTTTCTATGAAAAATTATAAAATAGTAACTTAAATGAGATATCTGAGATAAATTGATATTACCAAGATAACATAATTACTAGCCCGTGCAAAGGTGCACGGGTTGATGACTAGCTAAAACTAATTCCTCTCCTTCTCCTTGCCAGTCTTGCTAGCTGTTCGGCGTCCCGTCTCCGCTTGGCTCAAGGGAAGATGTTGCAGGTGCTTAGCTCTTGGTCACCGCGCTGTTGTTTGCTGTGATCCGTTCAGGTGCTTTCATTGCCTTGAGGACGGTTATCGCAGTGGGTTATCGGGCACGCGACTGCCGTAATGATTGGCGCCCTCTTAGCTAGTTGGCATGCCCTGCTGTGTCGTCGCCCCGTCAGGCGCACGCTCCTCGCCGAGCCCAGGTTGAGGTCTCGCTCCCGTCGAATGGGCATCCTCATCGCTCCTAGACGTCAGTTGTTTCTGCTCCCGCTGGCTCTTTGGCTTCAGCGGATATGCAATCTGCATTGAAGAAGCAGGCCGAATTGTTTCAGGAGGCCATCCGTCCTCTCCACGAGGCTGTTGACTCCTTGCATGGCTGGTTGCTAGCGTTTGGGGTCTTTCTGGAGCGGGAGGAAGCTGTTGGGTAGGCTCTCCCAGATGCCCGCCGATACTTTGGTTCCGCATGATGTTGGCAAAGTGGATGCAAGCGGAATGGGCCTTTTTGGTTGTTTCTCTCCGCGCGCTAGGGCGGGCTCGGCGGTCACGACTCCGGTCATGCAGATCATGCCTGAGCTCCTAGAGTCCTGCGGTGATATGGTGATGCCTCCTTCCGTCGATGAAGTGGGGTCTGACTTCCACGATGCTCAGATGTGGCTTGTCCGTCGAGTCACATTTTTGGTTTTGAGAGGAATGGTGTTGTTGATGTTGCCGTCTCTCTTTCGTCCGAGTCCGACAGGCAGGTGGGGAGCATGTGGTTGCTAAGTCAGGAGTGTTGACACCCGTGCCTGCATCCTCCTCGCCGCAGTTGGAGCCTTGCCAGTCGGCGCAGCCTGTTGTGATGGCTGACACTAAGTGCAAGGACATGGACGAGCTCTTGGCTCCGGTGTTGCAAATCACGGAAGAGTTACATGAGTTGTGTGGGGATTCTCCTGTGATGCTTCTGTTGGCGTTGTGCTCTTTTGAGACCTTGTTGGTGGCCACGACACCCTCTCCACTGCAGTCGGAGCCTTGCCAGTCTCTCGCCTCTTTGGACCATGGAGCAGTGTTGGTTCCTAGCTCGGATGCTCTTTTTTGGAAAGGAGCTGTGTGGTTTTCTCGCTAGTTTGGAGGCGGCTAGCTCTGGATATGGCAAGGAAATTTCCTGCGTCTTGGCAGGTAAAGCCTCAGAGGACATGATAAAGAAGGTGGAGAAGTCTCTTAGAAGTCGTTTGGAAGCCAGGCTTTCATTTCGTTTGTAGCATTTTGAAATGAATACATGTATTCATTTCATATACATTGTACTCCCTCCGTTCCTATATATAAGCCATATACTTTTTTGAGAAAAATTCCAGAATATAAGGTTTATTGCGTTGCTCTACTTGTATGGACAATATTTTTGGAGATTTGATTAGGTTTACTTATCTTATGCAAAGTCCTCTATTAGCTCACGGCAATTACTTACGGTTAACCCAAGCCAAACATGGTGTAATTTTTCCTAAATATGCGTTTCTTAATTTCCGTTCCAGAAAAGAACACTTGTTTGGTTGCTACGGGAATTGCAAATGACAGTAGAATTCAATATTGAATTTGTAAATGGCTTCCATAGAGAAAAGCAAATGACAGGTCTCAGCTCGGAATCGTGTTTACCCATGGCAACATTTTGCTGGATTTCCTAAATGAAATGACGGCCCAATTCCGTGGCAACCAAACATCCCACCTATAAAATTTCAAAATGAATTCCAGGATTCCAGGCCCAAATGATGGATACCAAACGACTTCTTAGGAAAGTATCTATTAGAAGGATAAGGAGGAGATCCATAACAAGGAAAGTTTGAGAAGCTGCTTAAGTGATGGACTCATTTTGGGTTGTCATGTCTTGGGTTGTCGGTTCTAGTTGGTTTAGAGGTTGCTTTCTTTTGGTGTTATTCTCTTGTGGGTGTGATCTTGGTGTGGGCTTGGCCGTATTGTTGTAGGTTTTCGCTCGGTTTTCTCCTAAAAACAGAGCACCTTTTTCTTAATTAATAGACGAGGCAAAGCTTTTCCCTCCGGTTCAATTTTTTTATTGAAACATGACGTGTAGGTTTGTTTGAACCGTGGATCTAGTTCTGTGTTAGCATCAGCTTGAATGTTTTGTGTAGCCTGCACCGTTGTGTTCCTGCAGGAGAGAGCAGTCCAGGCCACCTAGCTTGCCCTAATGAGGAACGGGTGGCCGAGTTCCACGAGCGGGCTTTCGCAATAGGGGAGAACCTCGCCGACATATTTTTTCTCAAGAATACACCGTGGAAAGGTGTATCAGTCACATAGAAGAAAGCCAAAGAAGGCTGAGTTATGCTGCCAACAAGGGGTGGCAGCTCCCCGACGCACGCCTACTCTCCCCATTGCCGGCAGAGTGGGAGGCTAGGGCAGGGGCGCTCGTAGCTGCGGGTGCTTCGGGGCCGTGGAGTTGCGCTCTTGACCAAGGAGAGCCTCGCAGGAAGAGTGGGAGGCCAGGGAGGCACGCTTGCGGCGGCGTGCTTCGTGGTTGTGAAGTCGAAGATCAGTAGATGATTAACCGGTGGGTCTTGTTGGATAATTAGGCACAATTTTCATGATTAATTCCAGAATATTAAGCATGACAACAATTAGCAGGAAAAAGAGTACAACATCCATCGCTAAACATATCGAGATATGCCGCACGTACCGGTCTGGTGGAGGTGGAGGTGGTGGTGGCGGTGTAGCAGTCGCCGTTGCAGCGGTAACATTGTTGACGACGGGTCGAAGTAGACGGAGTTGAAGACAACGGTAGCTAGGCAGCACCACCCGACTTAGATGGAAGACGACCCGTGATGAAGAGCTTGAGCAGTCGTGTAGAGCGCTTCCCAAAAACCAAATTTGCCCTCTCCCGTACAGGATCGCAAAGGCGAGAGGTTCCAGAGACCTGCTCTCCCGTTCGCCGGTGCATGCCGACGGACGGGATGGAGTAGGCTACGATGGCGGCGTAAGCAGAGAGATGTGGGAAAACCCTAAATCGTATATTAGACGTGTTTCTGCGGTAGCCGGGTAAGAGATTATATAGGCTCAGAAAACCCTAGGAAACATGGGCCACGCCCACGTCACACGTACATTTCGAGTCGGTTACAGATAGCCCACGGTCCGAGAGCGACCCGAACCGACTAACTGCGACGCGTCCCTCTAGGACTATATTCATTTTCCTGAACTGCAAAAAGAAAGGAAAGTCTTGGCTTGATCGCGACGCGGCGCATCGTGTCGAGACGAGCGAGCGAGGAGGAGGAGAGCGCGCGTTTACCACTCCTATTCTCACTCACTTACAAGTGGTGAAACAACCCACCTTATAAGATGGTCTAACTTCCTCCCAATTTTCCATGTGGGACTAAACTTTCCACCTCTTGCCACTCCCTAGTGAGCTTCCACCAACTTGGTCTGAAACTCACATGGGCTTCCATTATGTAGGTTTTGAGATTTATATGAAAATCTGAAATCTAATATGGGCCACTATATGTGGGTCCAATATTTTAAAAATCCTCCACCAGATCTCAAATACCCATTTAGAGATTTACCAAAACTCGGTGCTTGTTTATATACCAGTGTTTCAGCAGAGACCTGCTAAGTTGAACTTCTCCCTAGAACTGTAAGCTACATCCGTCCACACTTGAACAATGTACTAAGACTTGAATGGCAAGCTTTGCATGAACAAGTTTGACTCAAAGTCATAACCAGTACAAGGTTGCCAGTTCCTACCCCGTGGGTGAAGCACATGTGTCATACTTCGTGGTCTCTTCGTGAGTTTATTAAATATCACCCAAATCTCATAGATTGTGACGTTTAACAATCGTATTCATATAGGTGTGTTCTTTCAAGAATGCTCTATAGGGCAGCATCTTTGCTAAAATAGCCAATATAAACACATTAAGGCTTGTTGCCAACCTGCCTTACAACAATTGAGAGTTGTGCATCTTCACATAGAGAAGGTTACATAATACTCTCCCCAATTAAACCACTAGTCCGTTCTTCCCAGGTCTTAATTCACGGGATCTCCGATCATAAAGGTTGGGTTACTACTATAGTGTAACATCAACGACTCTCAAACCCATCTCCCTCGATGCATTTTCTATCACATTATGTGAGAGTCCCTTTGTAAAGGGATCTGCCAGGTTTTTGTCTATTGGAATATACGTAACAGTTATTACTCCGGAGTTTCGCAATTTCCTGACAGATTTCAAACGTCTCTTTACGTGTCTTGATGACTCCGCGTTATCCTTAGAATTATTCACTTTAACAATTACAGTTTGATTGTCACAATTCAAAAGGATTGCCGGAACAGGTTTTCAACCACAGACAAGTCCATCAAGAGCTCACGCAGCCATTCTGATTCAACAGTGGTTGTGTTTACCGCAGTAAGTTCTGATTCCATAGTTGACCTCATCAATTTTTTTTTTGCAAGATCTCCATGACCTGCGCCACCTCCAAAGGTAAATACATACCCACTAGTGGCGTAGAGATCAGCTCCATCAGAGATTCAATTCGAATCACTATATCCTTCAAGAAGCTGGGTGCCCTGAATAGTGAATCTCATAACTCATTGTACCACATAGGTAGCGCATGACCCTATCAAGTCCATGCCAATGATCAATACCCGGGTTTGACATGAACCTACTCAACTTGCTAACAGCAAAAAGATGTCAGTTCTAGTCACGCTCGCTAAGTACATGAGTGAGCCAACGATCTGACATGATCTGAATTCATTTATGGCAATCCTACAGTTCTTGCGTAGTGTCACACTGGGATCATAATGTGTTGGAGAAGACTTGCTATCAATATAGCAGAACCGGCTCAAGATCTTCTCAACATAATGGGATTGCGTTAGGGTAATCCCACTCTCGTTCTTAATCAGCTTGATGTTTAGAATCACATTAAATCTTACATATCAAAGCTATTTGACAAGAAAGACTTGACTTCATTTATTACTTTCATGTTTGTACCAAAGATCAGAATATCATCCACATACAAACATAGTATAACCCCTTCGCCCCCCACCATGGCGATAGTAAATGCACTTGTCAGCCTCATTAACAACAAAGCCTATATAAGTTAAAGTTCTGTTAAACTTCTCATGCCATTTCTTAGGTGATTTTTTCACGCCATATAAAGATTTCAACACCTTGCACACCTTTCTTTCTTCACCTTTTACTACAAACCCATCGATCCATATAGATTTCCTCTTCCAACTCTCCATTAAGAAAAGTTGTCTTTACGTCCATTTGATGAACGATAAGACACTGGTAGAGACCATGTCTTCTCTACCGCTTCGTAAGGGCCTTTAGTCCCAGTTCGCCATCCGTGACTGCCAAAACGGGACTAAAGGCCCAACCTTTAGTCCCGGTTGGCTTAAGTACCGGGAGTAAAGGTCATCCACGTGGCAGTGATGGAACGCTGGGGCTGGCGGACCTTTAGTCCCGGTTAGTAACACCAACCGGGACTAAAGCCCACACTAGGGTTTAGGGTTCTAGCCCCTGTATTTTATTTTTTCCATTTTCATTTATACATATTCCACGCCAAAAATAAATAAATAAATAAATATATATATATATATATAGGATAAATATATATTGACGAGGGTGCTCCTCGACAATGCCCACCATGAGGGGCTTAGGGTTGACGAATCCTGCAGGCTAGCACGAGACATCAGATACCAAACAAACGGGGAGAGAGATTTACCCAGGTTCGGGGCCCTCGATGAGGTAAAACCCTTACTTCATGCTTTTCTGATCTTGATTATCGAATATATCGGGTTACAATGGGGTAGCCGATAGGCTGCTATGGTCGACTTGTCGAGAGGCAAGGATTCTAGATTGCTAGCGCTAACTTGTGGTGGTTCTACATATTGATGTTGTGTCTCGGCAGGCCCCCTTCTGGCCTTTATATAGCAGGCCAGGTCCCAAGAGTCCTGTCCGAACTCGACTAGGTTACAACGAGATCTATTCTAGTCTTTCTTTTAATGATGCCTTCCTGCCTTGTTCGTCAAGAATCCATCTTCTGGTAAGTCTCCTTTGTTGGAACCGACGTATGGGCCCACCTTGACTATTGGGCAATCTTCATGGGCCCCTAGTTGGGCCGGAGGAGGTAGACTAATGTCGGGTACCCGAAGGGTAATGCCCACATCAGTAGCCCCCGAGTGACTGGCCGAAGTGAAGCTTCGGGCATGGACTATAATTGCCTTCATCCGAATATCCTTAACTGTTTGAAAAGAATTGGTCCTTCTTCTTCATCTTGAAGTCGAAATTGCTTGATATCGGGTGCACGTCTAGCGCTCCCGATGGGAGTAGCCCTCGAGTCTAGGGACAGATGCTTGCAACCGTGCGTAGACACAAGTTGTACTACTTGAAGGTTCTGATGTCGATGCTTTCTAAATTTCCTTCACCATCCGATATCTTTTTACATATCGGGTCTTCAAAAACTACGGGTGCAGTCATATAATATGATAGTACGTAAGGGATAAAAGTAACGAGCCTAGTATTATTCGATAAATTGATGCTAGTTAACTGCCGATGGCAAAACAATGTTACTCTACTCAGGATCAAGTCCCCGGGCTCGATCCTGGGTCTTCTGAAACCTTCGGGTCCGTTCCTCTTTGAATTTGTTTGTTTTTATCGGGTCGCGTCCAGCGCTCCCGATGGGAGTAGCCCCCGAGTCTAAGGACGGATGCTTGCAACCGTGCATAGACGCAAGTCGAATAGATTCCGTCGAATACCAAATTTCCTTCAAATGCTATTGCTATAAGGAGCCGAAAACTTTAGATGACATCATCAATGACATCGTAACTGCAGCTGCGGATTTAACGGGCCGTGGCCTGACAGGCCCACCCCTGCTCTGAGCAGTCTGTTTTGTAAATGACCGATCATCGCGCTTCATCTGAGGCGTCTCCTCGATTTCCGTGCATAGTGGAGGTAATTGTCATTTGGTTTGATTGCTGTCTGACACGTGGTGAACCAGATCTGCGTCCAATATTTACGGCACAGATCCACTGGACCAGAGAGACGCGGATTTTACTATTCTTCTTCTTCCCATTGCTTTTCTTCTTCCTCCATTCTTGCAACTCGTAACTGCCATGCCATCACCGCCGTCGTGCCCCAATCACCGCTATTCCCGAAGGAACTTCAGGATGAAGAATAAGGGCTCCGCTGCCAGTGTTTCCACGAGAGCCATCGGCCCCAAGACCACCACGGCCGCAACGAAAAAGGTTGCGCCGGAGGCTTCCGCCGCTATTACCAAGGACTCTCCAGGCGACTGGCCGGCTTCGACAATGATGAAGCGCGATGAAAGGAAGGCACGAAGTCTTGGCCTGATCTCCGACAAGGAGCGAGACGTCATTCTACCAGGTTTAGATTCACGCCCCAATCCTCCTGCTGGTTTCAATGTAATGTTTGCCGCATTCTTCTACCGTGGGTTATTCTTGTCAGCACATGAATTTCATCGGCGTCTTCTGCTTTCGTACGGGATTCAACTTTGGCAGTTGACCCCAATTTCTATTCTTCACCTTGCAATCTTTATCACCATCTGTGGGGCTTTCCTCGAAATCGATCCTCATTGGGGTTTATGGGAAAATATGTTCTTCGTTAAGCGTTATAGTAGTAGCAATGGATCCTTTATCACCGGTGGAGTTGGTTTTGTCGTTCGAAAAGAAGTAAACTACTTCAACTTCCCAATGAGAGAATCAGTCAAGGGATGGAGGTTGAAGTGGTTTTATCTCAGAGATCCATCGACAGCCGGTCGCAACACATGCATGCCGAAGTTTGTTGACGTTCTCGAAGCTACGTCGAAAAAATCTTGGAAGAACATACTGATAGCCGAAGAAAACACAGTAACTGAAAAGTTGTTTGAAAGAGTATTGGAGATAAAGGAATCTGATGGTCAAACAATGATTGGTACTGAGGTTGTTGCTGTATTCTTGAAGCATCGTGTCCAACCGGTTATGTCTAGAGCTCATCAATTGTGGTTGTATTCGGGTCCCAAAGACGAGACTCGAATTAACGCTACAGAACTGTCAGAAAAATAACTGTTGGACGAAGTCAGATGTTTGACTCATTTTGTCACGAAGACTCAATTCCCCTACTGGCCCTTCATGATCCATATGATCTTGCTCAGCAACCATCCAAGGTAATCTTTCAGCTTTCTTTTGCCTATGTTAATACTTGCATCCGATATACTTTGCTTCATCTTACAGAGTCTTCGTTTACCTCGGCAGATCCCTTCGACTTTTGAGTAGTTTCCGACTATATCTAAAGTTGAAGAGAACCCTGAAGATGGTGATTCTAATGCCAACGTAGAATGTAGAATATTGCGCAGAAGTAGCTGAAGAAAGTGAAGCTTCATAACATTATCAACCTTGAGGCCCCTTCTGCCGAACATAAAATCTTTGACGATGATTTAACCGATACATCGGAGTCGATTCAACATGACAATGATGTTGATCGCGTTCCCTTTCTCCATGCAGCTCCGGAGAAGTCTAGCGTCCAACCGCCAAAGAGGCCGTCCGGCGGCTTTGCCGATAAGGATGATTTGCTTCTTGACTTGTAAGTTCCTTTTTGTTTCTTTCGAAGTTGATTTGTATTCCCTTTGACATAGTTATCCATTTGCTTGCAGTGAGTGATACGTCTCCAACGTATCGATAATTTCTTATGTTCCATGCTACTTTATTGATGATACCTACATGTTTTATGCACATTATATGTCATATTTGTGCATTTTCTGGAACTAACCTATTAACAAGCTGCCGAAGTGCCGCCTGTTTTTCGCTGTTTTTGGTTTCGAAATCCTAGTACGAAATATTCTCGAATTGGACGAAATCAACGCCCAGTTCCTATTTTTCCACGCTTCCAACACCCGGAAGGACTGTGAGGGGGCCACAGCCCACCAGAGGGTGGCCGGCGCGGCCTAGGGTTGGCCCGCGCCGCCACCCCCGGCCGCCCTTCGACCTTCTCCGACGCCGCCTCTTCGCCTATTTAAAGGTCCCGACCTAAAACCTCGATAAGAGGAAGCCACGATACGAGGTTCCCGAGCCGCCGTCATCGCGAAGCCAAGATCCGGGGGACAGAGTCTGTTCCGGCACCCGCCGAGCGGGGAAGTGCCCCCGGAAGGCTTCTCCATCGACACCGCGCCATCTCCACCGCCATCTTCATCACCGCTGCTGCTCCCATGAGGAGGGAGTAGTTCTCCATCGAGGCTCGGGGCTGTACCGGTAGCTATGTGGTTAATCTCTCTCCTATGTACTTCAATACAATGATCTCATGAGCTGCCTTACATGATTGAGATTCATATGAGTTTTGTATCACTACTATCTATGTGCTACTCTAGCAAAGTTATTAAAGTAGTTTTATTCCTCCTGCATGTGTGCAAAGGTGACAGTGCGTGCACCGTGTTAGTACTTGGTTTATGCTATGATCATGATCTCTTGTAGATTGCGAAGTTAACTATTGCTATGATAATATTGATGTGATCTATTCCTCCTACATATGCATGAAGGTGACAGTGTGCATGCTATGCTAGTACTTGGTTTAGTCGTTTTGATCTATCTTACACTTAAGGTTACTTAAACATGAGCATTATTGTGGAGCTTGTTAACTCCGGCATTGAGGGTTCGTGTAATCCTACGCAATGTGTTCATCATCCAACAAGAGTGTAGAGTATGCATTTATCTATTCTGTTATGTGATCAATGTTGAGAGTGTCCACTAGTGAAAGTATAATCCCTAGGCCTTGTCCCTAAATACTGCTGAGTTACTACCGCTTGTTTACTGTTTTACTGCGTTACTACTGCTGCAATACTACCACCATCAACTACACGCCAGCAAGCTATTTTCGGCACCGTTGCTACTGCTCATATATATTTATACCACCCGTATTTCACTATCTCTTCGCCGAACTAGTGCACCTATTAGGTGTGTTGGGGACACAAGAGACTTCTTGCTTTGTGGTTGCAGGGTTGCATGAGAGGGATATCTTTGACCTCTTCCTCCCCGAGTTCGATAAACCTTGGGTGATCCACTTAAGGGAAACTTGCTGCTGTTCTACAAACCTCTGCACTTGGAGGCCCAACACTGTCTACAGGAAAGGAGGGGGAACGTAGACATCAAGCACTTTTCCTGCGCCGTTGCCGGGGAGGAAAGGTAAAAGGTACTCACACTCCGGACTCGGCTACTAAGCTATTCTCCGGCGCCGTTGTAAGTACTCGAAGCTATTTCCTTTAGACTCTGCAATTGCGACATTTGGTTTCTTGTTTACACTAGTTAGGCATAATGGAAAACAACAAAAATATGAGAGATCTTTATGAACTTTATCTTGAATTAGGACATGATGTGTTTGAAGAGAGAATTAAAAACCCATGGAACTTTATATGCATGATAATGGGAATGTTATTAGTATGAATGCTTTGAGCACCATTGTTGCTAATGCTATGGAAAATTCTAAGCTTGGGGAAGCTGGCTTTGATGAGCATGATATTTTTAGTCCCCCGGCAATGAGGAGGAAATTTACTTTGATGATACTTTGCCTCCTATTTATGATGATTATAATGATAGTAGTCTTTTGTTACCACCTGTTATGGAGGATAAATTTGATTATGATTACAATATACCTCCTATATTTGATAGCTACTTTGTTGAATTTGCTCCCACTACAACTAATAAAACTGATTATGCTTATGTTGGGAGTAATAATAATTTTATGCATGAGACTCATGATAAGAATGCTTTATGTGATAGTTATATTGTTGAGTTTGCTCATGATGCTACTGAAAGTTATTATGAGAGAGGAAAATATGGTTGTAGAAATTTTCATGTTACTAAAACACCTCTCTATGTGCTGAAATTTTTGAAGCTACACTTGTTTTATCTTCCTATGCTTGTTACTTTGCTCTTCATGAACTTGTTTATTTACAAGATTCTTATGCATAGGAAGCATGTTAGACTTAAATGTGTTTTGAATTTGCCTCTTGATGCTCTCTTTTGCTTCAACTCTTATTTCTTACGAGTGCATCATTAAAACTGCTGAGCCCATCTTAATGCCTATAAAGAAAGAACTTCTTGGGAGATAACCCATGTGTTTATTTTACTACAGCAATTTTTGTTTTGTTGAGTCTTGGAAGTTGTTTACTACTGTAGCAACCTCTCCTTATCATGTTTTTGTGCCAAGTAAAGTTTCTATGCTAAAGTTGATGTTATATTTGGGATCGCTGCGCAGAAACAGCATTGCTGTCTGTCACGAATCTGGGCATAATTCTCTGTAGAAAATTCGAAAAATCTGCCAATTTACGAGCGTGATCCTCAGATATGTACGCAACTTTCATTAGTTTTGAGTTTTTCCATTTGAGCAAGTCTGGTGCCATCTTAAAATTCGTCTTTACGGACTGTTCTGTTTTTGACAGATTCTGCCTTTTATTTCGCATTGCCGCTTTTGCTAAGTTGAATGAGTTTCTTTGTTCCATTAACTTTCAGAAGTTTTGTGCAATGTCCAGAAGTGTTAAGAATGATTGTGTCACCTCTGAACATGTGAATTTTTGATTATGCACTAACCCTCTAATGAGTTTGCTTGAAGTTTGGTGTGAAGGAAGTTTTCAAGGGTCAATAGAAGAGGGTGATATAATGTGATCGAGAAGAGTGAAAGGTCTAAGCTTGGGGATGCCCGGTGGTTCATCCCTGCATATTTCAAGAAGACTCAAGCATCTAAGCTTGGGGATGCCCAAGGCATCCCCTTCTTCATCGACAACTTATCGGTTTCTTCTAGTGAAACTATATTTTTATTCGGTCACATCTTATGTACTTTACTTGGAGCGTCTGTGTGCTTTTATTTTTGTTTTTGTTTTGTTATTTTCATTCTCTGAATAAGTTCATCCTTGTGTGGGAGAGAGACACGCTCCGCTGGTTTGTATGAACACATGTGTTCTTAGCTCATAATATTCATGGCTTCTTCGTTAAATTGTTACATGGTTGGAATTGGAAAATGCTACATGTAGTAATTGGTAAAATGTCTTGGATAATGTTATACTTGGCAATTGTTGTGCTCATGTTTAAGCTCTTGCATCATATACTTTGCACCTATTAGTGAAGAAATACATAGAGCATGCTAAAATTTGGTTTGCATAATTGGTCTCTAAGGTCTAGATAATTTCTAGTATTGAGTTTTGAACAACAAGGAAGACGGTGTAGAGTCTTATAATGTTTACAATATGTCTTTTATGTGAGTCTTGCTGCACCGGTTCATCCTTGAGTTTGCTTCAAATAACCTTGCTAGCCTAAACCTTGTATCGAGAGGGAATACTTCTCATGCATCCAAATACTTGAGCCAATATTCATGCCATTTGTGTCCACCATACCTACCTACTACATGGTATTTCTCCGCCATTCTAAAGTAAATTGCTTGAGTGCTACCTTTAAACCATTCAAAATTTATCACCTCTGATTTGTGTCAATGTTTTATAGCTCATGAGGAAGTATGTGGTGTTTATCTTTCAATCTTGTTGGGCAACTTTCACCAATGGACTAGTGGCTTCATCCGCTTATCCAATAATTTTGCAAAAAGAGCTGGCAATGGGATTCCCAGTCCCAAATTAATTAACAAAAATGGATACTCCTCCATGGTATGTGATTGTTGGACGGCACCCGAAGGATTTTAGCCATGGCTTGAGAAAGCAAAGGTGGGGAGGAGTGTCATCATAATAAAACTAAAACAAAAAGGCACTCCTTCATGGTATGAGATTGTTGGCAGGCACCCGAGGATTCGGTTAGCCATGGTTTGTGAAAGAAAGGTTGGAAGGAGTGCCACCCAAAAATAAAATAAAATGGGAGCCGCTCTTTGAAGGTTTGTCCGGCAAGGGGGTTAGAGTACCTCTACCATTCGTTGACAACAACAAACACCTCTCAAAACTTTACTTTTATGCTCTTTATGTTTTCAAAATAAAAGCTCTAGCACAAATACAGCAATCGATGCTTTCCTCTTTGAAGGACCATTCTTTTACTTTTATTGTTGAGTCAGTTTACCTATCTCCTTCCACCTTAAGAAGCAAACACTTGTGTGAACTGTGCATTGATTCCTACATACTTGCATATTGCACTTGTTATATTACTCTATGTTGACAATTATCCATGAGATATACATGTTACAAGTTGAAAGCAACCGCTGAAACTTAATCTTCCATTGTGTTGCTTCAATGTCTATACTTTAAATTATTGCTTTATGAGTTAACTCTTATGCAAGACTTATTGATGCTTGTCTTGAAGTACTATTCATGAAAAGTCTTTGCTTATATGATTCATTTGTTTACTCATGACATTACCTTTGTTATGATCGCTGCATTCATTACATATGTTTACAATATGATCAAGATTATGATGGCATGTCACTTAAGAAATTATCTTTGTTATCGTTTTACCTGCTCGGGACGAGCAGAACTAAGCTTGGGATGCTGATACGTCTCCAACGTATCGATAATTTCTTATGTTCCATGCTACTTTATTGATGATACCTACATGTTTTATGCACATTATATGTCATATTTGTGCATTTTCCTGAACTAACCTATTAACAAGATGCCGAAGTGCCAGTTCCTGTTTTCTGTTTTTGGTTTCAGAAATCCTAGTAACGAAATATTCTCGGAATTGGACGAAATCAACGCCCAGGTTCCTATTTTTCCACGGTTCCAACACCCGGAAGGACTGGAGGGGGCCACAGGCCCACCAGAGGGTGGCCGGCGCGGCCTAGGGTTGGCCCGCGCCGCCTTACCCCCTGGCCGCCTCTTCGACCTTCTGACGCCGCCTCTTCGCCTATTTAAAGGTCCCTGACCTAAAACCTCGATAAGAGGAAGCCACGATACGAGAAAAGTTCCAGAGCCGCCGTCATCGCGAAGCCAAGATCTGGGGGACAGGAGTCTCTGTTCCGGCACCCTGCCGGAGCGGGGAAGTGCCCCCGGAAGGCTTCTCCATCGACACCGCCGCCATCTCCACCGCCATCTTCATCACCGCTGCTGCTCCCATGAGGAGGGAGTAGTTCTCCATCGAGGCTCGGGGCTGTACCGGTAGCTATGTGGTTAATCTCTCTCCTATGTACTTCAATACAATGATCTCATGAGCTGCCTTACATGATTGAGATTCATATGAGTTTTGTATCACTACTATCTATGTGCTACTCTAGCAAAGTTATTAAAGTAGTTTTATTCCTCCTGCATGTGTGCAAAGGTGACAGCGTGCACCGTGTTAGTACTTGGTTTATGCTATGATCATGATCTCTTGTAGATTGCGAAGTTAACTATTGCTATGATAATATTGATGTGATCTATTCCTCCTACATATGCATGAAGGTGACAGTGTGCATGCTATGCTAGTACTTGGTTTAGTCGTTTTGATCTATCTTACACTTAAGGTTACTTAAACATGAGCATTATTGTGGAGCTTGTTAACTCCGGCATTGAGGGTTCGTGTAATCCTACGCAATGTGTTCATCATCCAACAAGAGTGTAGAGTATGCATTTATCTATTCTGTTATGTGATCAATGTTGAGAGTGTCCACTAGTGAAAGTATAATCCCTAGGCCTTGTCCCTAAATACTGAGTTACTACTGCTTGTTTCTCGTTTTACCGTACATCGTCGCAATACTACCACCATCAACTACACGCCAAAGAAGCTATTTTCCGGCACCGTTGCTACTGCTCATATATATTTATACCACCTGTATTTCACTATCTCTTCGCCGAACTAGTGCACCTATTAGGTGTGTTGGGGACACAAGAGACTTCTTGCTTTGTGGTTGCAGGGTTGCATGAGAGGGATATCTTTGACCTCTTCCTCCCTGAGTTCGATAAACCTTGGGTGATCCACTTAAGGGAAACTTGCTGCTGTTCTACAAACCTCTGCACTTGGAGGCCCAACACTGTCTACAGGAAAGGAGGGGGAACGTAGACATCAGTGAGGAGGGCTTTCTTGAGCCTCCTTCGAAGAAGTCAAAGACTAGCTTCAGCATGCGAACTCCTGCCGCATCCGAAGCTCCTACTCCATCAAAAGTCGCTCCAGATCCTTCTTCTCTCTCGAAGGGAAAAAAGGTTCCTTCGACAGCTGGCACTTCTCCCTCACCTCGCGGGGAGCATGTGAGTATTATAACTTTTCTTTTCCTTGATAATGATTCTCTCTCTTCTAGCCCCCCGAGTCTATATTCGGCTGCTTGTAGGCGAATGTGGACTCGAAAGGAATTTTAATATCAGCATAACGTATTTGACTTGTGCTTTTTCACAGAGTATCCAAGATGCCGTAACAATTCTAAAGGACTTTGCCTCCTAATTCTCCTTGCTTCAATCTGATAATGCTCGCCTCCAAGAGGACGCCCAATCGAAATCAGCCAGCTTGATCAAGCGGTTAAAATTGCAGCCACTGCCTGGAAAGAGGCGGATTCTTTGAGGAAAGAGCTTGGCCAGCTGAAGAAAAAGCTGAAGGAGCAGGAGAAGGAGAAGGCAGAGGCCAAAGTCCAAAAGAAGGATAGGGAGGATCTGCTGCACAAGTCTACCGTGGCCTTTCTGGGTAATTTCACTGCAGTGCCCCCGAATTACTTTTCATTTAGCTTTATTAGCTTCTTACTTCTGCTTTTACTCCTTGTAGGAGCTGGGATATTCCTGTAGATTCTGTAGGAAAGCTTCCAACCGATTCTGCTGCCGACACCATTTCTATGGCGATCGAGTCCAGCGACCTTGTCCAAGCTCTTCTTCAGAAGAACAAGGCGGTCTTGTCGAGATTCCACGCTATGATCTTCCTGAAGGCAGGTCAGAAGAAGACTCTAGGCAGCTGACAAGGTATTAACTTGTCAATGCCTACAAGTTGTAGACTAGGGTTTTGTGGGAAGTATAGGGCAAGTAGATCTCGAAGGTTTCAGTCGGAAAAGTACTCGACTGCTATGAAAACTAGGGTTGCGTGGACAATGATTCGATCCTATCTTTGTCCCTCGACTCTCCCTTATATAGGAGGCGGAGCCGAGGGTTTCGTGATACACAAGTTACAAAGTCCGGGAGACTCTTTTGAGTTCATCCCGTAATAGTTACAACTCATTATTCCTAATACAACTCTATATATCCAAACTACTTCATAATTGGGCTTCCGGGCTTCATAAACTTCGGCTCGTGGGCCTTCAGTAAATCCCGGGTACCTTCTTCGGCAGGCCCATTGGGGATGCCTATGTCAGTAGCCCCCGAGATTTTGCTTGAATCGAAGAATCGGGGAAAATCTCCATTTTTACAATTATCATACGATTTCTTTGAATCAATAAATAACCTTTATAAAGCAATTGTATATTGTACAGGGATAACAGTAATTGGAGCTGGTTATCCGACGGATCGGTACCAATAATCGCTCTGTGGCAATCCGCAAAAACCTACTTCAAGATCACGTCCCTGGACATGATCTCAGATACGGCGTAATTCGACATGTGCCGCTTAAGGTCTTACCAGATGCCGAATTCCAGTATGTTTATCGGGTACCTAACGCGCCCGTTAGGATTTTTCTTCGTATCTGTTGATACGGAAAATAGCAAAACGCCGTCAGAGGCGATGCCACGCCGCGTAGGACGGATCTGGGGACTTACCCCAAAGTATTGCGGCATTCAGAGATTAATTCGCGACTGAGGCGCTCTGAGAATATATTGTCGAGTGCTTTTTTCGGCTGCTGGAATAGCACATTTATTCGAGTCAACGGATGACTTGTATATTGTTATCTTGCCCTCCCGATGGGAGTATATGAAGAGTTAATTTATAACTCGGAATATGCTCACCATGATTTCTTTGAATTTCATCGGGCACGCGAACAGCGTTCCCGATGGGAGTAGCCCCCGAGGCTACAACCAAGTACTTGCACTTGGTTGTAACTCCCTTTTTACATCCGCTATATTGTCATTTCTTCTGCTTGATACGTCTCCAACGTATCGATAATTTCTTATGTTCCATGCTACTTTATTGATGATACCTACATGTTTTATGCACATTATATGTCATATTTATGCATTTTCTGGAACTAACCTATTAACAAGATGCCGAAGAGCCGTTGCTGTTTTCTGCTGTTTTTGGTTTCGAAATCCTAGTAAAGAAATATTCTCGGAATTGGACGAAACTTTCGCCCAGGGTCCTATTTTTGCACGAAGCTTCCAAGACCGAAGAGATAACGAAGTGGGGCCACGAGGCAGCCAGTGGACAAGGCGGCGCGGCCTGGCCACGGCGCGCGGCCCTACCCCCTGGCACCTCGTGTGGCTCCCTCGCGTTTCCCTTCCGCCTACTTAAAGCCTCCGTCGCGAAACCCCCGAGAGCCACGATACGGAAAACCTTACAGAGACGCCGCCGCGCAATCCCATCTCGGGGATTCAGGAGATCGCCTCCGGCACCCTGCCGGAGAGGGGATTCATCTCCGGAGGACTCTTCATCGCCATGATCGCCTCCGGAGTGATGAGTGAGTAGTTCACCCCGGACCATGGGTCCATAGCAGTAGCTAGATGGTCGTCTTCTCCTTGTTGTGCTTCATTGTTGGATCTTGTGAGCTGCCTAACATGATCAAGATCATATATCTGTAATACTATATGTTGTGTTTGTCGGGATCCGATGGATAGAGAGTACTATGATTATGGTGATTATCAATCTATTGTTTATGTGTTGTTTATGATCTTGCATGCTCTCCGTTATTAGTAGAGGCTCTGGCCAAGTTTTTACTCTTAACTCCAAGAGGGAGTATTTATGCTCGATAGTGGGTTCATGCCTCCATTGAATCTGGGACAGTGACAGAAAGTTCTAAGGTTGTGGATGTGCTGTTGCCACTAGGGATAAAACATTGATTCTATGTCTAAGGATGTAGTTGTTGATTACATTACGCACCATACTTAATGCAATTGTCTGTTGCTTTGCAACTTAATACTGGAGGGGTTCGGATGATAACCGAAGGTGGACTTTTTAGGCATAGATGCGGTTGGATGGCGGTCTATGTACTTTGTCGTAATGCCCAATTAAATCTCACTATATTTATCATATCATGTATATGCATTGTTATGCCTTTCTCTATTTGTCAATTGCCCGACTGTAATTTGTTCACCCAACATGCTTTTATCTTATGGGAGAGACACCTCTAGTGAACTGTGGACCCCGGTCCTATTCTTTACATACATAATCTCGCAATTGTGTTTTACTGTTTTCTTGCAAACAATCATCTTCCACTCGATACGTTAATCCTTTGTTACAGAAAGCCGGTGAGATTGACAACCTCACTATTTCGTTGGGACAAAGTACTTGGGTTGTGTTGTGCAGGTTCCGCGTTGGCGCCGGAATCCCTGTGTTGCGCCGCATCACATTTCACGACCATCAACCTTCAACGTGCTTCTTGGCTCCTACCGGTTCCGATTAAACCTTGGTTTCTTTCTGAGGGAAAACTTGCCGTGCGCATCATACCTTCCTCTTGGGGTTCCCAACGGACGTGTACATCTACGCGCATCAAGCACTTTTTCGGCACCGTTGCCGGGAGATCAAGACACGCTGCAAGGGGAGTCTCCACTTCTCAATCTCTTTACTTTGTTTTTGTCTTGCTTTATTTTATTTACTACTTTGTTTGCTGCACTAAATCAAAATACAAAAAAATTAGTTGCTAGTTTTACTTTATTTATTGTCTTGCTCTCCATATTAAAAACACAAAAAAATTAGTTACTTGTCTTTACTCTGTTTGCCTAGTTTACTTTTTGCTTATTGCATCATGTTTCCTTTTAATTTCACCACAAAAGACATACCGGTAGGACGTGGGTCCATAGTTGGGAGAAATAATATAGAAGAATTTTTCAATCATGTTAGTATTACTGAAAATTTTGAAGATAGACACTTGGTAGAACTTGCACCTACCTATGAAATTGCTGCTGCTGCTTTAGTTCGTATGTTGGAAACTAAATTTGTTAATCTCAATCCTATAATCCAACACATGTTTCTTACACTTGGTGATATGGAAGAAGGGGAAAAGAAAGATTTTGTTTTAGAAACCCTTCTTAGAGAATTTGGTGGTCTAGCAAGAGAGGCTAGAAAGGTTTTGCTAAATTTAATATGCTAGGTTCTCATACCAATTTTATTGGTCTCCTTGAAAAAATGGACATGGATAGAATAATGTACACTAATAATATTAATGATGGTGGGGAGATCAAAGCACCAATACCATGTAAACTCCTAGCTATGAATGATGCACTAGAAAATAACTATGCTTGGCTTGTTCCTGAAAATTTGTTCGATGAGAGTAGCAAGCCCAAGACTAATGAAAAGGGAGACGCTAAAACTTATGTATCCAATATACTATGCTTGGTTGAGAAAACTCCCAACACCCCTGGTTATAATGATGATGCTTCTTCATTTGATAATACTTGATTTGCACTTTCTGCGCCTAGCTGAAAGGCGTTAAAGAAAAGCGCTTATGGGAGACAACCCATGTTTTTACTACAGCAATTTTTTGTTTTGTTGAGTCTTGGAAGTTGTTTACTACTGTAGCAACCTCTCCTTATCATGTTTTTGTGCCAAGTAAAGTTTCTATGTCAAAGTTGATGTTATATTTGGGATCGCTGCGCAGAAACAGCATTGCTGTCTGTCACGAATCTGGGCACAGTTCTCTGTAGAAAATTCGAAAAATCTGCCAATTTACGAGCGTGATCCTCAGATATGTACGCAACTTTCATTAGTTTTGAGTTTTTCCATTTGAGCAAGTCTGGTGCCAGCTTTAAATTCGTCTTTACGGACTGTTCTGTTTTTGACAGATTCTGCCTTTTATTTCGCATTGCCTCTTTTGTTATTTTGGATTTATTTCTTTGATCCATTAATGTCCAGTAGCATTATGCAATGTCCAGAAGTGAAAATAATGATTGTGTCACCTCTGAATGATTGAATTATTAATTGTGCACTAACCCTCTAATGAGTTTGCTTGAAGTTTGGTGTGAAGGAAGTTTTCAAGGGTCAAGAGAGGATGATATACTATGATCAAGAGGATTGAAAGCTCTAAGCTTGGGGATGCCCCCGTGGTTCACCCCTGCATATTCTAAGAAGACTCAAGCGTCTAAGCTTGGGGATGCCCAAGGCATCCCCTTCTTCATCGACAACATCATCAGGTTCCTCCCCGAAACTATATTTTTATTCAGTCACATCTTGTGTTCTTTACTTGGAGCGTCGGTTTGTTTTTGTTTTTGTTTTTGTTTGAATAAAATGGATCCTAGCATTCACTTTGTGGGAGAGAGACACGCTCCGCTGTTGCATATGGACACATGTGTCCTTAGGCTTTACTCATAATGTTCAAGGCGAAGTTTCTTCTTCGTTAAATTGTTATATGGTTGGAATTGGAAAATGCTACATGTAGTAATTCTAAAATGTCTTGGATAATGTGATACTTGGCAATTGTTGTGCTCATGTTTAAGCTCTTGCATCATATGCTTTGCACCCATTAATGAAGAAATACATAGAGCTTGCTAAAATTTGATTTGCATATTTGGTTTCTCTAAGGTCTAGATAATATCTAGTATTGAGTTTTGAACAACAAGGAAGACGGTGTAGAGTCTTATAATGTTTACAATGTGTCTTTTATGTGAGTTTTGCTGCACTTGTTCATCCTTGAGTTTGCTTCAAATAACCTTGCTAGCCTAAACCTTGTATCGAGAGGGAATACTTCTCATGCATCCAAAATCCTTGAGCCAACTACTATGCCATTTGTGTCCACCATACCTACCTACTACATGGTATTTCTCCGCCATTCCAAAGTAAATTGCTTGAGTGCTACCTTTAAAATTCCATCATTCACCTTTGCAATATATAGCTCATGGGACAAAATAGCCTTAAAAACTATCGTAGTATTGAATATGTACTTATGCACTTTATCTTTTATTAAGTTGCTTGTTGTGCGATAACCATGCTTCGGGGGAACGCCATCAACTATTGTTGAATATCATGTGAGTTGCTATGCATGTCCGTCTTGTCTGAAGGATCTATCATTTTAGTGGTTGGAGCATGCAAAATTGTTAGAGAAGAACATTGGGCCGCTAACTAAAGCCATGAATCATGGTTGAAGTTTCAGTTTTGGACATATATCCTCAATCTCATATGAGAATAATAACTTTGCTACATGCTTATGCATTAAAGAGGAGTCCATTATCTGTTGTCCATGTTGTCCCGGATGGATGTCTAAGTTGAGAATAATCAAAAGCGAGAAATCCAAAATGCGAGCATTCTCCTTAGACCTTTGTACAGGCGGCATGGAGGTACCCCTTTGTGACACTTGGTTGAAACATGGCATGCAAAGATCCGGTAGTCCAAGCTAAGTAGGACGAGGTGCGGGCACTATTAGTATACTATGCATGAGGCTTGCAACTTGTAAGATATAATTTTCATAACTCATATGCTTTATTACTACCGTTGACAAAATTGTTTCATGTTTTCAAAATAAAAGCTCTAGCACAAATCAATGTTAAGAAAATCGGTAATCGTTAACTGCACGGCCGGCTTGGGAGTAGCGATTAATCGGAATTCGTACGATTAACTGATTTAATCGGTCGACTATTAATCGGTGCAACCTACACAAATTAGCACTTAAAACAATTTATATAAAAATAATAATAGTATATGAGCCTCTATATGTCTCTCCCTACTTCTCTAAAGCCTAAAATCCTAATTTTTTAGGTCAGGAGCGAATCAGGATCCACTAGCCGAAGCCGCGTTCCTTCCTTCCACTTCTTCTCCTCTCACGTCTGAAGTTTATATTCTCCCACCACCTACCTAGGGTACGACCCCTCTTACACCTCAACCACCTAACCTATTGAACGCATCCTCCAGTTCCTAGACGAGCTCCTCATGGTGATCGAGCTCCTATATCTGAGGTCTGGGAAACTATGAGTAACTGGTCTGGGAGGGCAAGAAACTATTTGGCAATAGTGGAAATGAAGCTACTGGAGGATGCAATCAAGCGAGAGCTTCTCAAAATCTACTTTATTGGGGAGGGGTAGCGACTATATTAACGATATGCATTGAAAATATTGTGAATTTTTTGACCAATTGTGGTAGTTAATCGGGAAAATACCTAGTAATCGGACTTTCGGACTGATTAATCGGGCTAAAGGATTAACACAAGAGATTAATGGTAATCGACACGGTCAAGCCCCTAGTAGCGATTAATCGGCCTAGTAATCGTTGAATCGGCCTAGTTTTTGAACAGTGGCACAAATACAGCAATCGATGCTTTCCTCGTTGAAGGACCATTCTTTTACTTTTATTGTTGAGTCAGTTTACCTATCTCCTTCCACCTTAAGAAGCAAACACTTGTGTGAACTGTGCATTGATTCCTACATACTTGCATATTGCACTTGTTATATTACTTTATGTTGACAATATCCATGAGATATACATGTTATAAGTTGAAAGCAACCGCTGAAACTTAATCTTCCTTTGTGTTGCTTCAACACCTTTACTTCGATTTATTGCTTTATGAGTTAACTCTTATGCAAGACTTATTGATGCTTGTCTTGAAGTACTATTCATGAAAAGTCTTTGCTTTATGATTCAGTTGTTTACTCATGTCATTACCTTTGTTTTGATCGCTGCATTCATTACATATGTTTACAAATAGTATGATCAAGATTATGATGGCATGTCACTTCAGAAATTATCTTTGTTATCGTTTTACCTGCTCGGGACGAGCAGAACTAAGCTTGGGGATGCTGATACGTCTCCAACGTATCGATAATTTCTTATGTTCCATGCTACTTTATTGATGATACCTACATGTTTTATGCACATTATATGTCATATTTATGCATTTTGGAACTAACCTATTAACAAGATGCCGAAGAGCCAGTTCTGTTTTCTGCTGTTTTTGGTTTCAAATCCTAGTAAAGAAATATTCTCGGGGACGAAACTTTCGCCCAGGGTCCTATTTTTGCACGAAGCTTCCAGAAGACCGAAGAGATAACGAAGTGGGGCCACGAGGCGCCAGGGACAGGCGGCGCGCCCAGGCCCTGGCCGCGCGCCCTACCCCCTGGGCACCTCGTGTGGCCCTCGCGTTGCCCTTCCGCCTACTTAAAGCCTCCATCGCGAAACCCCCAGCCGAGAGCCACGATACGGAAAACCTTCGCCGCCCGCCGCGAATCCCATCTCGGGGATTCAGAGATCGCCTCCGCACCCTGCCGGAGAGGGATTCATCTCCAGGAGGACTCTTCATCGCCATGATCGCCTCGGAGTGATGAGAGTAGTTCACCCCTGGACCATGGGTCCATAGCAGCTAGATGGTCGTCTTCTCCTTGTTGTGCTTCATTGTTGGATCTTGTGAGCTGCCTAACATGATCAAGATCATCTATCTGTAATACTATATGTTGTGTTTGTCGGGATCCGATGGATAGAGAGTACTATGATTATGGTGATTATCAATCTATTGTTTATGTGTTGTTTATGATCTTGCATGCTCTCCGTTATTAGTAGAGGCTCGGCCAAGTTTTTACTCTTAACTCCAAGAGGGAGTATTTATGCTCGATAGTGGGTTCATGCCTCCATTGAATCTGGGACAGTGACAAAAGTTCTAAGGTTGTGGATGTGCTGTTGCCACTAGGGATAAAACATTGATTCTATGTCTAAGGATGTAGTTGTTGATTACATTACGCACCATACTTAATGCAATTGTCTGTTGCTTTGCAACTTAATACCGGAGGGGGTTCGGATGATAACCTGAAGGTGGACTTTTTAGGCATAGATGCGGTTGGATGGCGGTCTATGTACTTTGTCGTAATGCCCAATTAAATCTCACTATATTTATCATATCATGTATATGCATTGTTATGCCTTTCTATTTGTCAATTGCCCGACTGTAATTTGTTCACCCAACATGCTTTTATCTTATGGGAGAGACACCTCTAGTGAACTGTGGACCCCGGTCCTATTCTTTACATAGCATACAATCTACTGCAATTGTGTTTTACTGTTTTCTTGCAAACAATCATCTTCCACTCGATACGTTTAATCCTTTGTTACAGCAAGCCGGTGAGATTGACAACCTCACCATTTGGGACATGTACTTGGTTGTGTTGTATGTTCCGCGTTGGGCGCAGATCCTCGGTGTTGCGCCGCATCACATTTCGCGACCATCAACCTTCAACGTGCTTCTTGGCTCCTACTGGTTCGATTAAACCTTGGTTTCTTTCTGAGGGAAAACTTGCCGCTGTGCGCATCATACCTTCCTCTTGGGGTTCCCAACGGACGTGTACATCTACGCGCATCACTTCTCTCATCTTTATCGGGTGCGGGACCAGCGCTCCCGATGGGAGTAGCCCCCGAGGCTACAATTGAGTATTTATACTTGGCTGTAGGCTCAACTTGTTCCTTTGCTGCGATAGTCAAATTTCCCTGTCGATATTCTTAATGATACTCTTTTTATAAAGTAGCCCCCGAGCAATTGAACAAAAACTTGTATTTGATCAAAGGCTCTCGAAATTACCATTGATACTCCTCTGTCGACAATCTTCAAAACATTTGCACCCGTAGTTTTCTCCATAGTAACGTCATTGCTGACGATAGCCACGACCACTGTATCGGGAAGACGCGAGTTCTGTCCTGTCGCTGACATGTGGACCAAAAGATCTGCAGAACTTGACACGTTACGCAAGTGGGGGACACACGTCCTCCACTTTCCCTGGCACGCGTGCTGGAGCGCCTGTCTAGTTCCATCGCAGTAAAAAGACCATTTTACCCATGTAGACACGTTTAGAACATCGAAACCATTCTTACTGCATCCAACTGCACGGGATTTACTATAAAGTACCTTCTTCCTCCTCCAGTTTTCCCCCCGCTGAAAACTACAACCTCTCTCCTCCATTGCCATAGGCAATCTCTCTATGCACTTGCTTTCTCCACCACCGCAATCCACCAAGTTGATGCCACCGCGAGCGAGGCTCTCCAAGCACACTTCCCCCATGGCGACGGAAGACCTGAAGCTCTCTGAGTGGGAGAGATCCAAGATCTCCAATCAGGATGTGAACCTGCTCAAGAAGCTTGGGTTCATGAAGAAGGAGAAGATGCTGATCTTCCCTGGTGAGGAAAGCTTCCCCACGCCGGGCATCGGATACCGGTAACGTTCATCGACCACCTCATCCGTGGTTTATCCACCCCTATCCACGAATTTCTCCATGGATTACTCTTTGTTTACGGTCTGCAGCTCACCAGCTCACGCCCAATTCCATCCTCCATATTTCCATCTTCATCACACTCTGCGAATGCTTTCTCGGGATCCCTCCCAATTGGGGCCTGTGGAAATGCATATTCCTTGTCCGCCGGAACAGCTCCCACAACACCGCCTACATATGTGGGTGGTGTTGTTATTCTGCGTCCGCCCAGATGTCGAATACTTTGATGTCAAATTTCCTGACTCAAGGGCGCAAAAGATGGCTCTACATCCGCGAAGAGGACGTCGACTCGCAAGAATACAACGTCGCGCCCTTTGACGGTAGCGAGAAAATCCTTCGACGCCGATCGTGGGACGCTGAAGCTACCGACGAAGAGAAAACAACGACATAAGCGCTGATGAAGCGCATCCACGAGCTCCAAAATACCCACGGCAAAGAGTTGTCGGGTATTCAGACCACGTACTTCCTTCGGATCAGGGTGCAGCCTCTGCAGGCTCGCAAAAACCCTATCTGGATGTACGCTGGCGACAAAGATGTGGACCGCGTATCCAAGGATCTATCGGTCAAAGACTTGAAAAAGCTTGTCCGGAAGATCTCGTCGCTGAACAAGAAAGACACCGTTCCAACCTCATGTCGCGTGGAGCCATATAGCGGCACCAACGCCCTCCCCAAGGTAAACTATCTTTGTCCTCGAAGAATTTCACTTTTTCGACTGCTATTTTGCCGAATTCATTGGTGTAATTTCTTGTCGATATATCTTTTTCTTCTGTAGAAGCATCAAACTCGTATCCTCTCTACCCTCCCCTTCCAGAAGGTGGAGAAATCGAAGAACGAACCGTCATCGACGACGCCTGGGTACTTCTCGCCCTGAGTGAAGTCGCGGATCTCACAATCCGCGGCTTCCTCTGAAAGAGAAAATGCATCCGAGGCTTCCGAGTCAGCCCATTCACTCCCTTCCGCTGTTTCCCCAAGGAACAAAAGGAAAAGGGGTGATGTTGAAGACTTCGGCGCCTCCAAGCCCAACACATCACCTGCAGAAGAAACTACTCCTGAAGAGGAGGAAGCCTTCTGTCCTTATGAGGATGCCAACGTTAGCTCGTAAGATAATCTACCCCTCTTTTCCTTTTTATACACATTACTTGTAGACATTCTTATTATATCTTTGCGAGTAGTGGCGAGGAAGAAGAAGAACCACTCGCCAATGTGACTGCTTCGACGAGCACTTCGCAAACTGTGGTTCTCTTGGAGACTCACCGAGTGACGGAGGAAACCTCTCCTCTTCCTCACCAAGACTTAGAAGCGGCGACTCCTATCGCCAGCCCCCGAGCCCCCTCGCCAAAGAGAGCAAGGATTGAGCTTGGGGATGAACGCAACTTGACCGGGAGTTCAGCGGCTCCTCCCTTGGATGATGTAAGAATCTTTGCAACTTTCCGATATTTCTTGTCGAGTTTTTCGTCACTCTAAAATTTTTCTGCCGTTTTTCTTCCTACAGCCTCTTATGCAACACTTCATCAGTCTCGGCACTCAATTTATTGGGTACCGTGACACTGTCAATGGTTTGAAAGGTATACCATCACGTGAATAATCTATCTTGATTTTCGTCAAGTAAAGTATCTTGCTATCTTTATCTTAACTCCTTTCATGTTTCCTTCCGCTAGAGGCTCTCGCTAAGGCGAATAAACGTGCCGATGATCTCTCCGTCAAGCTGGAGCAAAGTGAGAAGGCTCGCTAGAAGGCTGAACAAGATGCTGCTTCCGTTGGAGATCTTCGAAAGAGGCTCCACGAAGCTGAAACTTCCTTGAGCGATAAAATCACTCAACAAATTGCCCAAGAAGAAGATGTCATTGGCCGCTTGGAATCGCAAAATCGTGTTTTTGCAAGTAAGTTTGGAGATCACTATACTCGGGTTGTCTCTAATAGTAGCTTCTCCTCATACTTGCTCATGACTCGAACTTTTGCTTCAGCAGGAAAAATGGGTCAAGATTTTGAGCTCGAGGAACCTGAAGGGAATCGTCTTCGCGATGCCCTCTCCCTACTTGAAATTCATGGGGATTTGGCGCGTCGCACTATTGTCGATGCGAAAACTACCTTCACGCGCCTCTTCCCCTAATTCTTCCCGAAGAAAGACCAGCCAAGCACCTTCGCTGCCCTGACCAAGTGCTTCATCCCCGAAGAAGATCTTGGGCTAGCTCTTCAGCAAGAAAACTTGAAGATTGGCGTTGAAGGCACCATAGCTTTGGTTGCCGAAAGCCAGCAAAACATCGACTGGGCGAAGGCTGGCGAGACAAAGAGGATGAAGACGGAGAAGTGGCAAGCCTTGATTGGAGCTGCCAAACCTCACTCGAAGAAGATCCTCTCCTTCCTCGGATACAAACCAACTCCTTTCTCCAGTTCCGCCAAACCGGAGGTCAAGTAGACCATCTTGCCCTTGTATTTTTTCTTTTTCTCTTTTGATGCTGTCGCCGTAGTAGTAGTCTGCGACAGCGTACCATTGGTTCACTAGGAGCCAATCTTTTGTAATGACCATGCAGATATCTTGAGAATTAATGGAAATCTATGTTGCTAAATGATTGATATCAGGACTTTTTTTCCAGTTGGTTTTTGACAACTATACTGCGACCCCTCGTTCTTTGGATGCTTTGCCCGCTTCCTCCTACTCGAGGAAAGCTTCCGCTGATGATTTCGTTGAAGATTCTTCGAACGCGGGTTCAACACATGATTTGGACGAACTTCGACAACAACTTCAATCAATGAAGAAGCAAGCGCTTGTGATAATGGAGCAATCTCGAAAATCATCCGAAAGGGAAAAAATTGCTTGACAGCAGGCTCAGGAAGCCGTAGCTTTAAAAGAGGCTGCGGTCGCCGAAGCTGCGCAGGCTACTTTCCGAGAAAATTATATGTTTGAATTGATGACTGACGCCAGCCTGGATATGGCGGGTATGCTTCCCAAGGTTAAAATTCCTCTATGTTGTTTTCTTGCTTTCCATCCCTGACTATTATACTTCCTTCGAGTAGGTTCCTTTTTGGATGCTGTTGCCGAAGATCAGCGGGTTGACGCGAGATCAAACTTACTTATCAAGCTTGCTCTGGATCATGGCTCCGACTTTTGGGCTACACCTGATCGTACCCGACAAATCGTCAGATTTCAGGATCGCGCAGGCCAGGTCCGGCAGTATCTTGAATTTTGCACCAAAACATTGGCGATGGTCTATAATGCCATGTTCCCTCGAAATATTCAACCCATAACACTTCCTGAGCTGATGAACAAATTTAAAAACCCTCAAAAAATCGATGGTTTTGTGAAAGCCCAATTGATAGCGACGCGTATTTGCCCCATTATGCCGCAGACCACACTCAAAGTTGGAAATGACCAAGGTTGTTGAAACTGTTCAAGCCAAGTTGAAGAAGCGACGGAGGTTTGTCGACAAAATCAATGAAAGGGTTACGCCAGTAGCCGAGGAAATGATCGGTGATCTCGTTCGGATGGATGCTGACTTCTTCATGGATGGCCATTATGCCGATTTCATGGGTGCATCCACGACGAGGACAAGTGAACATAGATGACCTGATAGGTCATGACTGAAAATCTGTTTCTTCAATAGATATTTTCCTTGATGAAAGGATCCTGTAAATTAAAACTACTGTATATATTGTAAAACAATTGTATGTTCTTTCTTTTCCTTAGCCCCCGAGTGTCTCGGTGGCTAGTGCCTTTATTTTTCGTTGGTTTGCGAGGTGTTTTAAAGCAAGGCAAAGAACTTGTGAATTTGTATATTGTATGAATTTCTTTTTTGTAACGAACTTTGTCGAGTAGTAAGCCCCGAGCCTATCGAAGAAAAAGATGTATATCACCAATATCTTTACTATATTGCACCACCGCGAGCCCGCCTCATTAAAACCTTCCAGCCCCACTCGCCCCGAAAGGAAAAGAGTGCGTCTGAAACTCGCGGGCGTTTCAAAAACATTGTATGTTTACATATATTTTTTGGCTTAAGCGTAGAAACGCCTAAGTTGCGCCTAGGGATTTGGCTCTGCAATCCATGTCTTCTTGTCCTTTATCCCGTAAGCTCCTCCTTCAATTACTTCGGTGACGATGTATAGCCATGGTGACTCGAGCTTTTCATGGCTGTCTTGCGTGAGCCGAAGAACTAATTCGCGACTTGGAAAGATCTTGGTCGCAAGCGCGATGTGGTAGTTTTTCATATCTTGTTGGTATTTGGCGACTCTCTACAATACTGCCTCGAGCTTCGTTGAGTGCGTCCACATCATCTTCCAGTGCCTTTCTCGAGGTTTCTTCATCAAATTCCGCCACTCTCGGAGAATTGTGTTCTATCTCTATTGGTAGAACTGCCTCAGCTCCATGAACCAGAAAAAACGGAGTTTCTTGTGTTGCTGTATTGGGTGTCGTCCGTATACTCCATAGCATGCTAGGCAACTCTTATGGCCATGTGTGTCGAGCTTTTTCCAATGGTGCTAACAAGCGCTTCTTGATGCCGCTGCAGATGATGCCGTTTGCTTTCTCGACTTGACCATTGGTTTGCGGGTGCGCAACTAACGCAAAATGTAACTTGATGCCTACCGCTAATATGCCTTGAATTCTTGGAGGTAAAATTGTTGTTGTTGTCTGTAACGATGCTATGAGGAACTCCAAACAGCAAGACGATACTTTTGATGAACTTGACCGCTGATGCTGCATCTGGCGAGTTTATCGGTTTTGCCTCAACCCACTTGGTGAACTTGTCGACGTTGACGAGCAATGCACCTCCGGCCAAGCTTTATGCAATTTTCCTACCATATCGAGACCCCATTGAGCAAAGGGACACGACAATGGTATTGGCATCAGCTCGCGCGGGAGAATGAGGTTTGCGGCAACCTTGGCACGCGTCACAAGTACGCACTATGTCCTTTGCGTCTTCGATTGCTGTTAGCCAGTAGAACCCTGCTATGAAAACCTTGGCTGCAATAGCTCGACTGCTTGCATGGTGTCCACACACTCCTTCATGCACATCCTTTAAGAGTACCCGACCTTCTTCGGGCGCGACGCATCGCTGCAAAACTCCTGATATACTTTGCTTATAAAGCTCGCCCTTAACCACAGTGAAGGCCTTGGAACGTCGAATAACTCGCCTTGCTTCTACTGGATCTTCGGGTATTTCTTTCCTTGAGATATATGCGACATATACCTGCATCCAAGGAACTTGCACCACCATTACCTCATGTGATTCTTCTTCATCTCCCGATGTACTTGCTTCTATTGCTGCTGGAGCCCCCGAGCCTTTATCGACCTTTTCCTTTTTCTTTGACTGTTTCCTTGCCTTGGTCGACCTTTCACTTATCTCTCCGGGTGGTATTGCTAAACACTGTGACCCGATATTTGCCAGAACATCGGCTTCATCCTTGCCTTGAGTCTACTGATATGATTCACCTCATATCCGTCAAAGAGTTTCTCGAGTTCGTTATATACCTCTTTGTATGCTATCATGCTGTCATTGACTGCATCACATTGGTTCATCACCTGTTGAGCCACCAATTGGGAGTCTCTGAATATTTTTAATCGGGTTGCACCACAAGCTTTCGCCATCTTCATCCCATGTATCAGCGCTTCATACTCTGCCTCGTTATTAGATGCGTTAGGAAACGTCATCCGCAGTACATATTTCAACTTGTCTCCTTGAGGTGATACTAGTATCACGCCCGCTCCAGCTCCTTCTACTCTCTTGGACCCGTCGAAGTTCACACCCAGGTTCTCGATAAATCGTGAGGTCCCATATTTTGCAGCTCCATCCACTCGGCGATGAAGTCTGGTAAGATCTACGACTTTATTGCTTTTCTTTTCATACGTGATGTCCCGAGGGGAAAGCTCTATTCCCCAAAGGGAGACACGGCCCGTAGCTTCCGGGTTATTTAGTATGTTTGATAATGGTGCCTCATTGACCACTATTATCGGATGTGCCGAGAAATAATGTCGCAACTTTCTTGCTATTGTAAACACTCCATATGCCAGCTTCTGATAATGCGGGTATCGTGTTGAAGGCGATAAAACTTCACTGATGAAATATACCGGCCTTTGTACTCCATGAAGTTTCCTTCTTCTTCTCGCTCCACCACAAGTGTCGTGCTGACCACCCGAGGTGGGCCGCATATAACAGAAGAGGTTCTTTTTTGGGTGCCACCAATATTGGTGGTGTCGAGATTGTGCGATTAAGATCCTCAAAAGCTCTACGCTTCTTCGTTCCACTCAAACTTTTCTCCCTGCTTGATCAAGGCGTAAAACGGCAACGCTTTTCTCCTAGCCTCGCGACGAATCTACTTAAAGCGCGACCGCCAGCTAACCGTTGTATCTCCTTTAACTTTGTTGGCTTCCGCATCGTCACGATTGTCTGAATTTTCTCCGGGTTAGCCTCGATTCCTCTTGCTGACACCAGAAACCCGAGAAGTTCTCCGCAGGAACGCCAAAGAGCACTTCGTCGGATTCAGCTTGAGGCAGAACTTGTCGAGGTTGTCAAAGGTTTCCTTGAGATCATCGATCAATGTTGACCCTTTCTTTGTTGTTATGACGACATCGTCAATGTATACTTGAACGTTCTGGCAACTGTGTGGCACGGCATCATTCCCGATATGTTGCTCCCGTTTTTCAACCCGAAGGGCATTGTTCTATGTTATAACACTCATAGTGTTGGTGAAAGCTGTTTGACCTCATCCTCTTTCACTTCCCCTTATTGTAACACAGTGCATCCGGGAAGGACGTCAAACCTGCCGTGGAATCGATAATTTGATCGATCCTTGGGAGGGGAAAGTGATCTTTTGACAATGTTTATTGAGACACGTGAAGTCAACGCACATGCGAAGGACCTCAGTTTTTCTGTGGCCAACACCGGGTTGGCTACCCACGGGGTCTGTATGTATCTCTTTGATAAATCTAGCTTCTCTGAGTCGATAAAGATAGCTTTGCGGTTTGGTTCCGAAAAACGCCGCAAAGGTTGTCCGATTGGCTTAGCCAGTCCAAATTATGGGGTTGCTCGACAGTTCCCTGGGTACTCCCGGGCATGTCACCCGGACACCATGCGAAGATTTCGCAGTGCTCGACGAGCATTCTTTCCTATGCGAGATCCATGTTTGTTACGATAGCTGTCATTTTCTTGGGATCTGTCGGGTGTATCTGCACTTCCTTCGAGTTCTAGGTGGTATCAAAGGTTGGTTCCTTTAGCGGCCTCCCTCCATCTGGCAACATGTCGTAGTCAGTTGTTAGCTTCGACGCCATATATTCTGCTTGCATCCCGAAAGTTTCTCGATACCGATGAAAATCCTTGTCGGTCTTATCCGCTAGTGCTGCTTCCTTTACCGACGGTCCTTAGGTCCAGTGAGCCTCCACAACAAGTATGTATAATGTGGTACGTGCATGAATCTAGCATACACGGGTCGTCCTAGCAGAGCATGATACTGTGACGGAAAATCCACAACTTCAAACTCCAGCTTCTCTCTTCTGTAATTTTCTCGGGTTCCGAACTGAACGTCGAGATTGATCTTTCCCAATGGGTAACTTGGCTTATCAGGTGTGATACCATGGAACCGTGTGTCGGTTGGTGTTAGATTCGCCAAGGATATCTTCATCTTCCTAAATGTATCTGCATACATGAGGTTTAAGCTGCTGCCTCCATCTATAAACACCCGTGAAACGTTGAACCCTGCAATTACCGCCGACAAAATCAAAGCTGACTGCCCTGGTCGAGGAACTTGCTGCGGGTGGTCCGCTATGGTGAAACCAATGTCTTGTCCCACCAATTCAGGTACTCAACTGTTGAGGAGGCATTTTTCAGCTATAAAACTTGCCGTAGAAATTACTTGAGCTCTATTGGATGGCCTGCTCTTCAATCATCGAGACCTCTGATTGGTGTTGATATAAGGGTCGTTCATTGGAGCTGCCGCCATTCGTAGCTGGTGTCGATTTTCGTCCGTGATTGCGGGAGGAGGTGGCATCTAACTCCTTGGCCCCTCGGGGTTTCTATTTGCTGCCATGCGTTGACATGCCCTCGCGTACCTATTCAAAACTTGGAAAGTTCGACAATTCTTCGCAAATGTCCCGACCGTCTCTTCCCGTTGTTGTCGAGGTAAAAGTGCATTTGGCACGATCCGTTCATCATATCTTCGGGAGATATATACGGCCTCTCGAACCTTGGACCATTATTTTGCCTATTAGGACGAGGACCATCCCTGTAATCGCTACGGTGCTCACCACTCTTTTGAGAATCATCTCGACTGTTTCCTCAATTATTTCCTCGGAAGCCGGCCGATACTTGGCCGGGATCGTCATAATCCAAAAACTGGCGAGAAAAATGCCGTCTATTTTGAATGTTTCTATTATGATCGTCCTCAGGCGACCTATGTCATTTGTTGTTGACAGCATCTTCTCCGTCTGCCCAGCTATTCGCTATTTCCATGAGTGCTGCTATTGTTTTTGGATTAGTCCTTCCCAAGTCCTCGATGAAATCTTTTCTTCGGATGACAAAAGCATCTATCGCTCTCTCGTCAGATATTTCTGCCAAGTTTTTGATAATGTTCCACCTTTGGATGTATGCCCTCATCGACTCATCATACTTCTGTCGACAGGCTCTCAATTGCTCTATTGACGCAGGTTTCTTGCATGTAGACAAGAAGTTTTTCACGAACATGTCCTCGAAGGTCTCCCAACTGTCGATAGATCCAGGTGGTAACTTTTTAATCCATGATCGAGCTGCCCCACTTAAGTATACTTGGATGCTTTACATAGCCGTTGCCTTGGTTCCACCCGTCAGTTTTACTGTCTCCAGGTAATCAACCAACCAATCCTCGGGATCTTGCAACCCGTTGAATTTCTTATAACTGTCAGGCAACTTGAACTCAGACGGGACCCGCGTTTTACGGACTCGTCGAGTGAAACAGGGGAGCCCACACATATCTTCATCATCTACCTTAGGTGACTGCCGGCGTTCCCTCCTTTCTTTTCGTGCCCTATCGACCCGCGTCTGCGTCGCTGTATCTCTTGCCGACGTTCTTGAGCGGGAGGAAGATATGAAGAAAGAATACCCAGATCACTTTAGTACCTAATTTTCTTTTAGATCTCGGGACGAGATCTTTTGTAAGGGGGAAGGGTTTGTAACATCCCAAATTTCAATAAAAGAAAATTAGAAGAATTCCAGAGATTCAAAATTCAGAGCCAACAAAATCTTTTATTTTGCATATAGTGTCATGCATAGGACTGGTGCATTTGAGTGATATGCCATGATGATTGTTAATGTGTTATTGTGCTAAACCCTAAAACCCTAATGTGATCAAGTGAAGAGCACTAATCAAATAAAATAAAAGAGAAAGAAATCAAATAAGAAAACCCTAATACCCTCACATATGGTTTATGCCATTTTTACAAATCTTGACCCTAGACCATTTTGGTCTTCACCATTAGTTGTATTACATTACTAAACACTTATTACAACTTTTTGAATCATAGAAACACAAATCAAATCAATTTCGAACTCATTTGGTGATCACATATGATGATGGTCAAATCTGCCATTTATATTCTGGTCACTACTTTGATCCCTTGTATCTCAAGTTTTTCAAGCTAAACTTTCTCAATTCTTTGCATGTCATCCAAGAGTACATCAATGTGAACAACTTTGGTAAAGACCACCATGCAAAATTCACTTTGGATCAAATTCTATGCTCATGTAAAGTTGGAACTTTTTGTTATGTGGAACAATCTCACACTTAGCCAAATTTGCAATTCTTTGATTTTCTAAATTCCACCACCACCTCTCATCCTCTCTGGTCATTTACAACTCACTCAAACACACCACTTCCAAATCTTGCCACCTTTTTAACTCTTTTGAATTTGCACAAAATTTGCAAATTTCAAATAGGGAACAATTCAACACTATTTCAAATAGTGTTCTACTCAACCCTAACCTGTCCTAAACTACTCTACATGGTCCCCTGGTTCACTCTCTCACTTAATGCTGCATAGTAACCCTAAGAGGAGAGGCTAGCCCACATGTGCATGGCCATGCCGGCCATGTCGCCACCATGCCGAGCCACCCCTCCTCTCTTTCCTCTCCACCCCTGGCCACCGTGCCCTAGCTCGCCACCTCGCCCATCTACCTCGTCTAGCACCGACAACATCGACGTAGACGCCATAGCCTCGCCGGAGAACGCGCGCCCAGAACGCGCCAGCATGCCGCTCGCGCCGCGACCATGCACGTCGCGGACGCGCACTGGCCACGCGCCACCCCACCAGCACGCCATCGCTCTGGCCCCGCTGGCAACAAGTTGAGCATCGCCGTGACACCTCAGACCCGCCAGACACGCGCTCGACCCGACCCTGGACCGCCGCCGCCGGAGACGACGAAGAAAATCCCGTAGACGCCGCCGCCAGACATGGAAGCAAAGCGAGCTCTCCAGACGCCGCCCGACCAAGCTGTCGCCACCTCTAGCTTCGCCTGGACGAGGAGAACACTGCTGCACCCTCGCCTAGCCCCACCGCTCGCCGGAATCGCTGCGAGCATGTCGACCTTGCCACTGCCCCGCAGCACCCAAGCTTCTCTATAAATAGAGCGTTCCCTGGACGCCATTGAGCACACCAATCCATTCTCCTCCCATCCCTGTTTCTCCTCGCACCATTAGCTACCTCAATCGAAGCCGGAGCAAGCCCAATCGATCGATCGGAGCCGCGGAAGCCCTGGTGCAATCGCCGTTGATCCAGGCCTCCTCGAGCGACGCCACTGCTACCAGCTTCTTCCCCTTCATCGACAACCCCTACGGAACACCACCGCCGCTCGCCGGAGACCTACGGTTAGACCTCCGACCCCCTAGGCTCGCCGCTCCAAAGAACCCTCTCTCACGGAGAAGACGATGCACTGCACCGTCCGATTCTGTTT
The DNA here is from genome assembly GCA_030979885.1 of Lolium multiflorum. Classification (NCBI taxonomy): domain Eukaryota; kingdom Viridiplantae; phylum Streptophyta; class Magnoliopsida; order Poales; family Poaceae; genus Lolium; species Lolium multiflorum. Next base: position 126,533,822 of record CM061750.1, read on the forward strand.
TAATCCAACGCCTCGGGTTGATGCGTACCGATTCGGGTTTAAAGAGCCGCTGAGTGGCCCCCATCAGGTCGCGGCCCACTCGCACGAGATGCATTGCTGGGCCGTTTCTCTCTGATTTCGGCCCACCTCGTTTTCCCGCCAGCCCGTTAATTCAAATACAGTTTTACTTTTAATTCAATTTCAATACTGGCTCCAACTTTGAAAATTCGAGAGAATCTGTTTGGCTTGGCCAAATTCAACAAATTTTATATTGCTGGAAAGCTTGTAAAAATATTTACAACATGCCACTGGTCCCACCTCAAGATCTGCTGTAGAAATAAATGATAAAAAGAAGAAGGCAAGGACTTTTTCATATTCAAATAATTATTAAATATCAACCAAAATAGATATTGAGTCAATTCCAACTCCAATAGCTCACATTTGACTTACACTAATTGTTTCTGCAATAAAATGGTGTGGTCACTTTGAATGATCATGCCCTAGTTTAAATAGTGGACAATAGGGCTAGTTTACTTAGGTGATATTGTCCAAAACTATTAAGAAAATCATATGAAGTATTTTATTTCAGTTAAATCTCATCCCAAGTACTTTTCATATGAACCTTGACCCCTGGTCAAATAATCTCACATGAAATGCTTGGAGATTTTAAATCAATTGTAGAATTATTAAATGGTATGAGGTGGTCTACCTCATTTAAATCATTTTCTCAAATGATGACAATGAATGGTTGACTTAGGTCAACCTAAATTCATGTAGGATTGTTTGAGAAATTAAATCTTAAGAGGATTCAATGAGAGGAAATTATTTCTCAAGAACTAAAAGGAAACTATCATTTACATATATAATGAGAGGAAATTATTTTTCTTAAGAATAAAACAATATCAACCAACATGATGGCAAGGTGTTAGTACTAGAATAGTTTGTGTGATTTATGTGGTGCTTAGTATAGCTCTTGAACTTGTTGAGTGATTATACCTCGTATTCAAATTTAGACGCTAGTACCGGAGAATACCAGGAAGAGGAAGGTTGCTACCAAGAGGAGGAGGAGAACTTTGACCACTACCAAGGCAAGCTAATACTCTTGCAAAGTGCAAAGCTCTATCAAGAGCAAGGCACCCTCATCTTTTCTTATGCTTCATGAACCCATCCCAAGTTTTACTTTTCAAGTTTGCAATTTGAATATTTAAGTTTCCTTTTATAGTTAACTTTGGTCGAAGTCTAGAATACTACAAGAGTATCAAACTTAGCCTAACAAGCATTACAAGTAGCTAGCACCCCTCATGACTAGTTGCTAGTGCTAATATTAAAACTTGACCACTCTAGATGGGAACATGTGACTTGAAATAAAATTGAAACTTTGGAATGATGAGGCATTCCATTGAATGAATTTTGAAGGGGAATATGACCAAGAGAAGATAGTGATTTTTGATTAAAACTGGTATTGGTTTGGATGCTATACCTTTCATCCTTGAGTACCCCCACAATACTTGATTATGGGTAAGGGGTAACTAGAAATTTATGTATCTTAGTATGGGTTCCCTCTGAACACACATCATAGGGGTTATGCCGAGGCTGCCTCCATTGTTGAGAAATGATGTGAATTGTGGTGAATTGTACGGCCAAGCCCTGTGCAGTTCCGTGTTAACAGTTGGTTCTCACCGGGGAGCCAAGCTCATGGGGAGAGGTGCTCATACTAGGGTTTGTAAACTGAAAGGTTATGGTTGATGATCCATGTACTGATGATTCAGGGTTCTCCCGACGGATGAAATTAAATGTTGTGGCACAAGTGTGCAACCTCTCGCAGAGTGTAAACCTATTCGAATAGCCGGTCCACAAAGCATGCACGGTTGGGAAAGGCCATACAGCCTATGTCGAGTCTTGGGAAAATGTTGGTGAAATGAATGAATTGGTGACTGGTTTTTGAATCACAACTTGAGTTGTGGGAGTGACACTAATGTTCCCACTTGAGTTGAGAAGTTAGCACATGAATAAGTCTTTTATCAAATACTTAACTAATTTGGCTTTATGCAAATAAACTAGAGCTTAGCACCCTTTTACTAGAATTGCTAGCACTTACACTAGTATTAGTTTGCTAGCACTTGGGGGCAATTTCATTTCTGCTTCTTGTCTCTCCGGCTATCCAAATGGCCGTAGTATGAAGATGAAAAGAACTACCAAGGTGATGACCACCAGACGCCGCCAACTAGAGTCTTCCATCGTCAAGCGTTGGTCTCGGTGGACCAGAGAGTCCATTTATCTTTACGCTTCCTCGCCATGAACTTGTGTTTGTTCGTTGATCAATAGATCAACTATTTGTGTAATATGGATCATGTGATTCAAGTTGTAAGACAATATGGTTTGTAAGGAATGATGACTGTGGATACTTAACTATTATGCCTCGCAACAACAATATTCCTGGGATTGCGATGAATGACATAATAGGCATCTGGACTTAAAAATCCGGGTGTTGACAAGTTGGTATAAGAGCCATTGTTTGACCTTAGGAGACCCTAGTTTAGAATGGACGTTCTGAAAAAGTTAGTTTCACAAAAACAAAGGAAATGAATACTTGCAAAAATTTGTACCCCCTCTTTTCCTTGAGATCTGTTCAAAATGATATGCCATGCTCTTCCTTATAAAAGTACTTAAAATTTTGACACACTTGTTCACTCTCTAACTTGCTCATCCAATTCACTTTCGTGATGGAGCCAACCAACGCCAAGTTTGTCAGGCTCCTGAACGCGGGGACTTGATCTTCAGAGGAACCTTGACCGACTGGTTTAGTACCTTGGGCGCCCCACCCCGAGTTTCACGGAGGTCGAGGTCAACGACTAAAGACGGAGGGGAGCTTCAGTGGGTTATCACCGCTGAGTTGAGGGGCAAGATGGTGTTTCCCACCTCGAGAGGATCCTCTTTCAGGGAAAGCAGCTGGATGGACGGACTCGCTCGTGCTCTTCGTACACTGTCGCTCTGTGCTTTACGCACCCGTGGTAGCGGTACTGCCTCGCTTGCTCATCATGCAAGGCGTGACTTTGAGCACCCATGGAGGTGCATGCACCTCAAACAGGCACCATGTGGACCATCTCGACTACATGCTAGAAGGAGCTGGATAACTCCCGTGGTTACGCCAACCAGACTCACATGGCCTTGGCTCAGCACGCCGATGCCATCAAGATGCTCAACCAGGATCGCAAGTCACTCTGCTTGCAGCGTGCCAAGAAGGACGCTATGATGCGCGTAGATGTACACGTCCGTTGGGAACCCCAAGAGGAAGGTATGATGCGCACAGCGGCGAGTTTTCCCTCAGAAAGAAACCAAGGTTTATCGAACCAGGAGGAGCCAAGAAGCACATTGAAGGTTGATGGTGGCGGGAATGTGATGCGGCGCAACACCAGGATTCCGGCGCCACGTGGAACTCCACAACACAACCAAAGTAATTGCTCCAACGAAATAGTGAGGCGCAATCTCACCGGCTTGTCAGAATAAAGGATTAAATCAGATGAAAGGGAAGATGATTGTTTGCAAGAAAATAGTAAAACAAGTGGATTATAAAGAGATTGTATGCGATGTAAAGAATAGACCGGGCAGGCCACTAGAGGTGTCTCTCCCATAAGATAAAAGCATGTTGTGAACAAATTACAGTTGGGGCAATTGATAAATAGAAAAGGGCATAACAATGTATATACATGATATGATAAATATAGTAGATTTAATCACATATTACTGACAAAGTACATAGACTCAAGCCATCCAACCGCATCTATGCCTAAAAAGTCCACCTTCGTGTTATCATCCGAACCCATTTCAGTATTAAGTTGCAAAGCAATGCACAATTGCATTAAGTATGGTGCGAATGTAATCAACACAACTACATCCCTAGACATAGAATCAATGTTTTATCCCTAGTGGCAAATGCAAGGACAACACAACCTTAGAACTTTCTGCCACCGTCCCAGATTCAATGAAGGTACAACTCACTATCGAGCATAAATACTCTCTTGGAGTTAAGAGTAAAAAAACTTCTGCCGTAGCCTCTACTAATATCTGAGAGCATGCAAGATCATAAACAACACATAGGTAATAATAGATTGATAATCACCATAACATAGTATTCTCTATTCATCGGATCCCGACAAACACAACATATAGAATTACGTATAGATGATCTTGACTGTGCTAGGTGAAGCCACAAGATCGAACGAAGCACACAGGAGAAGACGACCATTCAGCTACCGCTATGGACCCATAGTCCAGGGGTGAACCACCCACTCATCACTGGAGGCGAACATGGCGATGAAGAGTCCTCCCGGGAGATGAATCCCCCCTCTCCGAGCAGGTGCCGGAGGCGATCTCCGAATCCCCCGAGATGGGACCCGCGGCGGCGGCGTCTCGCAAGGTTTTCCGTATCGTGGCCTTTGCATCGGGGCTCGCCACCTGAGGCTTTAAGCAGGCGATGGGTAGGTCAAGGGGCGGCACGAGGGCCCCACACAACAGGCGCGGCCCGCACCCCCCGGCCGCGCGCCCGTCGTGGCGGCGCCGTCGCCCCACTCCCGTTATCCTTTCGGCCTTCTCGGGAAGCTTCGTGCAAAAATAGGACCCCGCGCTGATTGGGGCCCAATTCCGAGAATATTTCGTTAATAGATTTCGAAACCAAAAACAGCAGAAATGAGGAACTGAGCACTTCGAGATCTTGTTAATAGGTTAGTTCCGTAAAATGCGTAAATACTACATATAATGTGCATAAAATATGTAGATATCATCAATAATGTAGCATGGAACATAAGAAATTACTCTATACGTTGAGACGTATCGCATCCCCAAAGCTTAGTTCGCTTCATCCAGCAGTAAAACGATAACAAAGATAATTTCGAAGTGACATGCCATCATAATCTTGATCATACTATTTGTAAACATATGTAATGAATGTAGCGATCAAAACAATGGTAATGACATGAGTAAACAAGTGAATCATAAAGCAAAGACTTTTCAAGAATAGTACTCTTTCAAGACATGTATCTAAAAATCCGGGTGTTGACAAGAGTTAACTCATAAAGCAATAACTAAAGTAAAGGTGTTGAAGCAACACAAAGGAAGATTAAGTTCTAGCAGAAGTTGCTTTCAACTTATAACATGTATATCTCATGGATAGTGTCAACATAGAGTAATATACACAAGTGCAATATGTAAGTATGTAGGAATCAATGCACATCCTCACAAGTGTTTGCTTCTTATGTGGAGGAGATAGGTGAACCGACTCAACATAAAGTAAAAGAAAGGTTCAAAGAGGAAAGCATCGATTGCCGTATTTGTGCTAGAGCTTATTTTGAAAACATGAAACAATTTTGTCAATTGGGAGTAATAAAGCATATGAGTTATGTAAATTATATCTTACAAGTTGCAAGCCTCATGCATAGTATACTAATAGTGCCCGCACCTTGTCCTACTTAGCTTAGACTACCGCGGATCATCACAATGCACATGTTTCAACCAAGTGTCACAAAGGGGTACCTCCATGCCGCCTGTACGTGGAAGGAGAGTGCTCGCATTTTGGATTTCTCGCTTTTGATTATTCTCAACTTAGACATCCATACCTAGACAACATAGACAACGATAATGGACTCCTCTTAATGCATAAGCACAACAATAATTATTATTCTCATATGAGATTGAGGATATATGTCTCAACTGAAACTTCCACCATGATTCATGGCTTTAGTTAGTTCAATGTTCTTCTCTAACAATATGCATGCTCCAATCATTAAGGTGGTAGATCCTTCGGACAAGACGGACATGCATAGCAACTCACATGATATTCAACAAAGAATAGTTGATGGCGTCCCCAGAAGCATGGTTATCGCACAACAAGCAACTTATTAAGAGATAAAGTGCATAAGTACATATTCAATACTACGATAGTTTCTAAGGCTATTTTGTCCCATGAGCTATATATTGCAAAGGTGAATGGAAATTTTAAAGGTAGCACTCACAATTTACTTTGGAATGGCGGAGAAATACCATGTAGTAGGTAGGTATGGTGGACACAAAATGGCATAGTGGTTGGCTCAAGGATTTTGGATGCATGAGAAGTATTCCTCTCGATACAAGGTTTAGGCTAGCAAGGTTATTTGAAGCAAACTCAAGGATGAACCGTGCAGCAAAACTCACATAAAAGACATATTGTAAACATTATAAGACTCTACACCTCGTTCTCCTTGTTGTTCAAAACTCAATACTAGATATTATCTAGACCTTAGAGAGACCAAATATGCAAACCAAATTTTAGCATGCTCTATGTATTTATTCATTAATGGGTGCAAAGTATATGATGCAAGAGCTTAAACATGAGCACAACAATTGCAAAGTATCACATTATCCAAGACATTTTAGAATTACTATGTAGCATTTCCCAATTCCAACCATATAACAATTTAACGAAGAAGAAACTTCGCCATGAACACTATGAGTAAAGCCTAAGGGACATATTTGTCCATATGCAAAAGAGGAGTGTGTCCCTCTCCCACAAAGTGAATGCTAGGATCCATTTTATTCAAACAAAACAAAACAAAAAAAACCGACGCTCCAAGTAAAGAACACAAGATGTGACCGAACATAAAAATATAGTTTCAGGGAGGAACATGATGATGTTGTCGATGAAGGGGATGCTCTTGGGTATCCCCAAGCTTAGACGCTAAAGTCTTCTTGAAATATGCAGGATGAACCACGGGGGCATCCCCAGCTTAGAGCTTTCACTCCTCTTGATCATAGTATATCATACTCCTCTCTTGACCCTTGAAAACTTCCTTCACACCAAACTTCAAGCAAACTCATTAGAGGGTTAGTGCAATAAAAGTTTACATGTTCAGAGGTGGCACAATCATTGTTTACACTTCTGGACATTGCATAAAGCTACTTGGACATTAATGGATCAAAGAAATTCATCCAACATACCAAAAGAGGCAATGCGAAATAAAAGGTTGAATCTGTCAAACAGTTCGTGAAGACGAATTTTAAAATGGCACCAGACTTACTCAAATGGAAAACTCAAACTAATGAAAGTTATGTACATATCTGAGGATCAGGCCTGTAAATTGGCAGATTTTTTGGAATTTTCTACAGAGACTTAGGCCCAGATTCTCGTATTGCATAAAGAATGCTGTTTCTGCGCAATGATCCCAAATATAACATCAACTTTAACATAGAAACTTTACTTGGCACAAAAACATGATAAGGAGAGGTTGATACAGTAGTAAACAACTTCCAAGATTCAACAAAACAAAATTGTTGTAGTAAAAACATGGGTTGTCTCCATAAGCGCTTTTCTTTAACGCCTACGCAGAAAGTGTAAATCAAGCAACATCAAGAGTAGAAGCTACCAACATCATAACTTGTTCTAATAATAGAATCAAAAGGCACCTCCATTTTCTTTATAGGGAAGTGTTCCATACCTTTCTTGAGAGGAATTTGATATTTAATATTACCTTCCCTCATATCAATAACAACACCAACGGTTCGAAGAAAAGGTCTTCCCAATATAATAGGACAAGATGCATTGCATTCGATATCCAAGACAACAAAATCAACGGGGACAAGGTTACTGTTAACCGTAATACGACATTATCAATCCTCCCCAAAGGTTTCTTTTTAACATTATCTACAAGATTAACATCCAAATAACAATTCTTCAATGGTGGCAAGTCAAGCATATCATAAATCTTTTAGGCATAACATAAATACTTGCACTAAGATCACATAAAGCATTACATTCAAAGTCATTAAATTTTCATTTTAATGATGGGCTCCCAACATCTTTTTTCTAACTTTCTAGGAATAGAAGTTTCAAGTTTTAGTTTCTCTTCTCTAGCTTTTAAGAGAGCATTTGTAATATGTTTTGTAAAGGCCAAATTTATAGCACTAGTATTAGGACTTTAGCAAGTTTTTGTAAGAACTTTATAACTTCAGAGATGTGGCAATCATCAAAATCTAACTCATTATGAGCTACAGCAATGGGATCATTGTCCCCAAGGTTGGAAAAAATTTCAGCAGTTTTATCACAAGCAGTCAAATAGCTTTAGCAATTACAGCTTTGTACGCTTTGCACTAGAGTAGAAACATTGCCAACACCAATTATTTTACCAATGATAGTAGGAGGTGCAGCAACATGTGAATCATTACCATTACTAATGGTGGTAATAGTCCAAACTTTAGCTACATTATTCTCTTTAGCTAGTTTTTCATTTTCTTCTCTATCCCACCTAGCACGCAATTCAACCATTAATCTTATATTCTCATTAATTCTAACTTGAATGGCATTTGCTGTAGTAGTAATCTTATTATCAATATCCTCATTAGGCATAACTTTCAATTTTAATAACTTAACATCAGAAGCAAGTCTATCAACTCTAGAAGCAATAATATCAATTTTATCGAGCTTTTCTCAACAGATTTGTTAAAAGCAGTTTGTGTACTAATAAATTCTTTAAGCATGGCTTCAAGACCAGAGGGTACACTCATATTATTGTTGTAAGAATTACCATAAGAATTACCATAACCACTACCATTAGCAGTAATGATATGGCCTATAGTTATTACCAGAATTGTTCCTATACATTGTTGTTGAAATTATTATTTTAATGAAATTCACATCAACATTTTCTTCTTGAGCAACCAATTAAGCTAAAGGAACATTATTTGGATCAACATTAGATCTACCATTCACAAGCATAGACACAATCACATCAATCTTATCTCATTCAAGGAAGAGGATGCTTCAACAGAATTTACCTTCTTACCTTGTGGAGCTCTTTCCGTGTGCCATTCAGGAGTAATTTATCATCATATCATCAAGAAGCTTTGTAGCCGCCCCAAAGTGATGGACATAAAGGTAATTCCAGCAGCTGAATCCAATAATTCAAGAAAAATTTAGTCCCGTATAGAAGGTTTGGATGATCATCCAAGTAGTCACTCCATGGGTGGGCAATTTTTTACCAAAGTTTTCATTCTCTCCCATGCTTGAGCAACATGTTCAATACAGATCTAATTGCTTAAAATTCATTATGCTACTTCTCAAAGATATAATTTTAGCTAGAGGATAATATCTACCAATAAAAGCATCTTTACATTAGTCCATGAATCAATACTATTCTCAGCAAAGATAGTAACCAATCTTTAGCTCTTCCTTAATGAGAAAGGAAACAATTTTAATTTAATAATATCACACTATCTACATCCTTATACTTTTGCATTTACAAAGTTCAACGAAGATACAAGCAAGATCAGAACTAACACCATAAAATTGATCTCTCATAACAAGGTTCAGGAAAGCGTGTTTAATTTCAAAGAATTCTGGTGTAGAGGTGGGAGCAATAGGTGTGCATAGGAAATCATTATTATTTGTGTTTGTGAAGTCACACAACTTAGTATTTTGAGGAGTATTTTTAGCAGTACTAAATAAAGCAAACTAGATAGCAAATGCAAGTAACTAATTTTTTTGGTGTTTTTGATATAGAGAGCAAGACAGTAACAAAGTAAAACTAAAGTAACTAATTTTTTTGTGTTTTGTTTAGGTGGAGCAAACAAGGTAGTAAATAACAAAGCAAGACAAAAACAAAGTAAAGAGATTAAAGGGAGACTTCTGTGCAACATGGTCTTTATTCCCCCAACGGCGCCTAAAAATGTGCTTGATGCGCGTAGATGTACACGTCCGTTGGGAACCCCAAGAGGAAGGTATGATGAACACACGCGCAAGTTTTCCTCATAAAGAAACCAAGGTTTATCGAACCAGAGGAGCCAAGAAGCACGTTGAAGGTTGATGGTGGCGAAATGTGATGCGGCGCAACACCAGTGAAACCGGCGCCAACGTGGAACCTGCACAACACAATCAAAGTACTTTGCCCCAACGAAACAGTGAGGCTATCAATCTACCGGCTTGTCGTAACAAAGGATTAACCGTATTGTGTGGAAGATGATTGTTTGCAAGAAAATAGTAAAACAAGTATTACAAGATTGTATGCGATGTAAAGAATAGGACCGGGGTCCATAGTTCACTAGAGGTGTCTCTCCCATAAGATAAAGCATGTTGGATTACAGTCGTGCAATTGACAAATAGAAAAGGGCATAACAATGCATATACATGATATGATAAATATAGTGAGATTTAATCAGGCATTACGACAAAGCACATAGACCGCCATCCAACCGCATCTATGCCTAAAAAGTCCAATTTCAGCAGGGATGTTACATTAAGTTGCAAAGCAACAGACAATGCATTAAGTATGGTGCATAATGTAATCGACAACTACATCCTTAGACATAGAATCAATGTTTTATCCCTAGTGGCACAACACATCACAACCTTAGAACTTTCTGTCACTGTCCCAGGTGTCAATGAAGGCATGAACCCACTATCGAGCATAAATACTCCTCTTGAGCAGAGAAAACTTGGCGGAGCCTCTACTAATAACGTATAGCATGCAAGATCATAAACAACACATAGGTATTAGATTGATAATCACCATAACATAGTATTCTCTATTCATCGGATCCCACAAACACAACATATAGAATTATGAGTAGATGATCTTGATCATGTTAGCAGCTCACAAGATCCAACAATGAAGCATGAGGAGAACACGACCATCTAGCTACTGTTATGGACCCATAGTCTATGGGTGAACTACTCACTCATCACTCCTGGGGAGGCGCATCATGGCGACGAAGAGTTCTCCAGAGGATATCCCCTCCCACAGGTGTCGGAGGCGATCTCCGAATCCCCGAGATGGGACTGCGGCTACGCGTCTCAAGGTTTTCCGTATCGTGGCCTTGCATCGGGGTCGCGGACGGAGGCTGGCAGGCGATGGCAGGGAACAGGCGAAGACGAGGGCCCCACACAACAGTGGCGGTGCGGCTCTGCTCTCGTCGCGCGTCTCCGTCGCTGTGCGGCGCCTCGCGTCGCCCACCCTCGTTATCCTTTCATTTCCGGAAGCTTCGTGGCAAAAATAGGACCCCGGGCTTTGATTTCGTCCAATTCCGAGAATATTTCTGTTACTAGGATTTCTGAAACCAAAAACAGCAGAAAATGGGAAACTCTGGCTCTTCTACATCTTGTTAATAGGTTAGTTCCAAAATATGAATACGACATAATGTGCATAAAACATGTAGATATCATCAATAATGTAGCATGGAACATAAGAAATTATCGATACTTGGAGACGTATCACGCTACCATAGTGCGCCTTCGCGCCAAGATAGCAGCCTTGGAGATCACTGTCAAGGCCCAAGAGGACCAGCTGAGAGAGATGGAGGATGACGATGGAGGCATCGACCTTAAGGGAGGAGGAGCCTTCCGAGCATTTCATTTAACGACTTTGAGGATGACGAGTTCACCGAGGAGGAGGACTACGAGTTCCTGGCTGCAGAGGATGGGATCAGTCCCATCGATGTGGATGTAGATGTTGAGGAGTAGTTGCACTAGATCACTTATGTAGGTGTGAGTTGTATCCCGTCCTTTGTATCGTAGCATGAGAAGAATGGTTCTTAAAACCATGGGTGTGTTAGTTTGTAATATGTGATGGATGAATGAATGAACGTTTGTGTGTTATGTTCATCATCAAAAAGTTTCCAAGATTTAAATATTTTCAAACTTACCCAAACAAGCCATAGAAATTCCCTCTTATCTCATGATCTGTCTGCATGTTCAGATGGCTCGTCCAAATTCCAACGCGAATCCTGATGCAATGATGGAATCGCGCAAACCCCTATAAGGCATGTGAGACCGGGACAGTAGCTGAACGTCGTTTACCATAGCAGCACCCACAACAGCTGGCCAACAACAATTATGGCCATGGAAACCATGATCACCTCGGATCAAAGCTCAAGAACTTTCCAATTAACCCACTCCGTTTCAAAGAAGACCGAAGAACCCTTGGATGCCGATGATTGGCTGCAGGACCATGGAGAACAACCTAGAAGTAGCTGGAGTGGGAGGCCAATGAGAAAGTGTTGTTGTTTGCCACGCACTTATTTAGCAGACCAAGCACAGCCAGGGATCAATGTGTTATGAACGAGTCAAGTCATGACTCTGGAAGATTTCAAGTCACAAAGTTCGGCAAGTACCATGTGCCCCCGTTGGTCTTATCAAGAAGATGAGGGATGAGCTCAAGGAACTCAAGCAAGGCAAGATGACGGTAGAATACCTCAGAGAGCTCCAGATCGCTGGTGATGGCTCTGACGAGACCGACAATACCGAGAATGGCAGAGATTCCTGAACTGATCGCATGATGAGATGCAGATCGTCCGCTAACATTCCTTTGCCGACCTGAAGTTTTAGGCGGACTCTCGCCACTCCGCATGGAAGGCAAGCTAAATCAAGCCAATGAGAACCGCAAACGCCGCATGATGCACCGGAGTGGGCCCAGCAAGCCCCGCGTATTTCGCCCAGCTCAAGCGGAGGTTTCACTCCGAGAAACAAGAATAGCTCTTGTGATGTGCATTTCCATGCCCCAAGTTATCGAACCGGAGGAAGGGAAACCCTGTGCCAGGAGGCCACCACAACAACATCAACTACCACAACAACAACAATTTTAACCGCGCCCGTCCGCCTGAGCCCTCAACACCAACAACAACAACACCCACACTGGCCCCAAGGACCGGGAGCAATGCCATCCCCGTTGCAACCAAGGACAAGGCCACCATCACTTGTTATGAGGTGCGGTGTAGTGGGACACTACTCCAACGAGTGCCCAAAGAGGCTCGCCAAGCTCGCAGGCAACACCTGCTCAACAGCAACGGCGTGTCTCCACCGGCAAGAAGTTCGTCCTCAACAACCCCAATAACCGCAAAGGGCCGTCTCTTCCACATGAATGCCGAGGAAGCCCAGGAAGACCAGATGTTGTACCGGGTATGTTTTCTATTAATTCAACATCCCCGCCAGAGTGTTGTTTGATTCCGAAGCATCTCTATTCTTTTTCACCAAAGATTTTGCATCCACAAGTAAAATTCAACATCAGTTTGAAACATGTTATGATAGTTCAAATTCCTGGATCAACCACCAAAGGCAGAAAATTTTGCAAAAATGTACCCATCGTAATCCATGAAGTAGATTTTTATGCCAATCTCGATTATTCTGGGAACCAAAGGTTTGGAAGTTGTACTAGGAATGGACTCGGATGTCAAAACACTGCGCCATGGATTGATTGACTGTGCTAAGAAAGCCATCACCATGACTAGCAAAGACCAGATCTTAGTAGAACACATCTCTAAAGATTACCTGTGAATTACTCAACCAAAGGTAGCCAAGCCAATCGATCAGATCAGGTCTGCTCTGCCGATACCCTGATGTGTTTCGAGGGTCTACCCCGGTATGCCCCCGCATCGGGATATCGAGTTATCATCGAATTAATCCTCGAATAGACCCAGGCCCGCAGAGCCTATAACATGAACCTCAGAGTTAGTGGGAACCGGGTTAGCTAACTGGATGAGTTGTTAGACAAAGGTCTCGATCCTGACTGAAAGTGGCCGCTTCTTGGAGATCCTCATTGTTTAGGATAAGAAAGACCGTGCTACTGCTTATGTACGGATTATCGTGTTTAACGATGTCACACCATCAAAAACAAATACCCCTTGCCAAAGATAGAAGACTGTTTGACCAGTTGACCGGTGCAAAGTGCTCTCTAAGATTGATCTTAGGACTGTTATCATCAGCTGAAGATCCGTGCAACGGACATCCCCAAAACTCCTTCACCACTATATATGGGTTGTATGAGTACAACGCCATGTCGTTTGGATTAACCAAGCCCCCGCCTATTTCATGAACCCCATGAATAAGATCTTCATGAACTTTTTGGATAAGTTTGTCGCTGTCTTCATGACATCCTTATCTACTCCAAACCGAAGAGGAACATGAGCAACATTTGAAATCATTCTAGAAACCCTTAGACGACAAGTTGTATGCCAAGTTCAAGATGTGCGAGTTTTGCTGAAGGAAGTAGATTCCCGAGAGCATATCTTGTATGCAGAGGAATAGCCGTAGACCCCGCCAAGATCAAAACTGTTGAAGAATGAAAGCCCCAACCACCTGCATCGAAGTCCTGCCTTTCTCGGCTTATAATTTTTTCGTCTCATTGTTGGAGGGATTTTCCAAGATAGCCCGACCAATGACTCAACCTGAAGAAGGACAAGAAGTTTGAATTGACTGACAAATGTGAAGACAGCTTCCAGACATTCGAAGACAAAGATCACCACAACCCCAATCCTAATCATGCCGGATATCACCAAACCTTTTGACGTTCTATTGTGATGCATCCAAGATTGGTCTTGCTGTGTTGATGCAAGAAGGCAAGGTGACATCGTATCTGTCTAGGCAACTGAAGCAACATGAGCAGAACTACCCAACCCATGACCTCGAGCTTGCAGCCGTAGTTTTAGCACTAAAGGTGTGGCGTCATTACCTCATGGGTAATCGATGCGAGATCTATTCAGATCACAAGAGCCTGAAGTATATTTTCACCCAGAAGGAACTAAACATGAGGCAGAGGAGATGGTTAGAGTTGTGATAAGTCTCAAACGTATCTATAATTTCTTATGTTCCATGCTACTTTTATGACAATACTTGAATGTTTTATACATACTTTACATCATTATTATACATTTTTCGGCACTAACCTATTAACAAGATGCCGAGTGCCAGTTGCTGTTGCTGTTTTTGGTTTCGTAAATCCTAGTAAGGAAATATTCTCGGAATTGACGAAATCAACGCCCAGTGGTCCTATTTTGCCACGAAGCTTCCGTAAGACCTAGAGGAGATACTAAGTGGGGCCGCGCAGATACGCCACACTAGGCGGCGGCTTTGCTTAGCTCCGCGCGCGGCCCTAGCAGGGGTCTCGCGTCGCCTCTCCGACCTACTCCTTCCGCCTACTTAAAGCCTTTCATGTCACAAACCCTATGTACTGAGAGCCACGATATTTTAAAACCTTCCGCATCGCCAAGCGCCGCCAACCCCATCTCACAAGGATCAGAGATCGTCCGCACCCGGCCGGAGAGGGAATCATCACCGGGAGGCTCTACATCATCATGCCCGCTCCGGATTGATGCATGAGTAGTCTATCCTTGGACTATGGGTCCATAGCAGAGCTAGATGGTTGTCTTCTCCGCTTGTGCTATCATTGTTATTAGATCTTGTGAGCTGCCTAACATGATCAAGATCATCCATTTGTAATGCTACATGTTGTGTTTGGTGGGATCCCGATGAATCTAGAATACTATGTCAAGTTGATTATCAATCTATCATATAAGTGTTGTTTATGTTCTTGCATGCTCTCCGCTAGTAGTAGAGTAGTGTTGATACTTGTAACTCCAAGAGGAGTATTTATGTTTCTATAGTGGTCTATGCTCCATTTAACTGGGATGCTGAGCGAAAGTTCTAAGGTTGTGGATGTGTTGTTACTAGGGATAAAACATCGATGCTTTGTCTAAGGATATTTATGATTGCTGATTACATTACGCACCATACATAATGCAATTATCCTGCTGTTTAGAACTTAACTGGAGGGGGTGCAGATGCTAACCCTAAGGTGGATTATTTAGGCATATGATGCATGTTTGATAGCGGTCTATGTACTTTGTCGTAATGCCCTCATTAAATCTCATAGTAATCATCATTGATATGTATTGAATCTTTATTTGTCAATTGCCCAATTGGTAATTGTTCACCCAGCATGCTAGTTATCTGAATACACCAGTGAACCGTGGACCCCGGTCCATTCTTTTGTTGGCTGAATACGTTCTACTTCAATCATTGTTTTCACTGTTCTTGCAAACAAACACCATCTTCCACTTATGCTTAATCCTTTGTTTTCAAGAAGTCAGGTGAGATTGACAACCTCACTGTTACGTTGGGGAAAAGTATCTTGATTGTGTTGTGAAGGTTCCACGTTGGCGCCCGATTCACTGGTGTTGTGCACTACGCTCCTCCACCAACAACCTTCACGTGTTTTTGGCTCCTACTGGTCCGATAACCTTGGTTTCTTTCTCAGGGAAACTTGTTGTTGTGCGCATCACACCTTCCTCTTGGGGTTCCCAACGACGTGTACATTTACGCGCATCAAGCTCTTTTTTTTTCGCGCCTGTTGTCGGGAGAACAAAGCGGCCCAGGGGAAGTCTCACATCCAATCTCTTTACTTGTTTTTTGTCTTGCTTTACTTTATTTTATTTTATGTTCTGTCTTGTTAGCTTCATATTAAAAAAACACAAAAATTAGTTACTTTACTTTTTTGTCTTATTTACTTCCTCTATATCAAAAACACAAAAAAATTAGTTACTTGTCTTTATTCTATTTGCTTAGTTACTTTATTACTGCTACAATGGGTACTCCTGAAAATACTAAGTTGTGTGATAACCAACAAGGTGGAGAAAGTTTTAAAGATGCTTGGCATATAATTAGTAATGCTCATCATAGGTGCATTAAGAAACACTCCACTATTATCCTTCTGAGGAACTTTTATGTTGGCCTATCTAGCTAGAATAGGTATGTTCTTGATACTCTTTCGGGAGGTAATTTCCTAGATACTCCCGCTTTAGAAGCTAGTTGCATCATTGAGAGTCTAGTTGGAATACCACCCGTTAATGAAGTTAAAATTGAAATTTCTCTGAAGATGTTATGAAAATTGGAAACCAATAGAGAAAAAAATTCCTAGTGTTGAAACTACTAAATTGGGAATGCTACTTGATAATACCGATAAACTTGATAAATCCCTGTGGAGGAATTGATGAAAGAATTGGTGTCCTAGAAACTTGTGTTGTCCATGATAATCAAATCAATAGGATTGGTGAACTTGAAAAAGCTATGGGAACCTTGGGTTCAACTTTTTCTTTTAAGTATAAGGAAAAAGCTTATGTGGGTAAAGAGCAAAAATTCATGTATGTCTCTAAGGTGCCTAAGCCAAAGACTTATTATAGGCCTAAAATTGATAAAACCCCTAGCACCACCATAGAAAAGTAGATAATGGAGCATCTAAGGTACCCCCTGCAACAAGTTGTGCTTGTAAGAAAATTATGATGTTGATGCTTCATATCTCTTTGATAAATACTTGATTTGCACTTTCAGCCATAAAGGCGTTAAAGAAAAGCACTTCTTGGATAACCCATGTTTCATTTTATTTATTGTATTGTTGAGTCTTGAAGTTGTTTACTACTGTAGCAACCTCTCCTTATCATGTTTTTATGCAAGTAACTTCTATGGTAAAGTTGATGCTAGATTGATTGTTGCGTTATAGGTGAAGCAGTTGTCAGTTCTGTCACGAATCTTTGCTAACCTCTCAGAGAAGAGTCAAAAAAATCTGAAAATTTATGGCGTGATCCTCAGATATGTACTCAACTTTGATTCTTTGAGTTTTTCTGTTTGAGCAAGCTAAGTTCCCCTGCAAAAATTGCCTTTTACGGGCTGTTCGTTTTTGATTTATCTGCCTTTATTTCGTACACGCTTTTTCTATGTTGAATGAGTTTCTTTGTTCCATTAACTTTCAGAAGCTTTGTGCAATGTCCAGAATTGTTAAGAATGATTGTGTCACCTCTGAATATGTGAATTTTTGATTATGCACTAACCCTCTGATGAGTTTGCTTGAAGTTTGGTGTGGAGGAAGTTTTCAAGGGTCAAGAGAAGAGGATGATATACTATGATCAAGAAGAGTGAAAGGTCTAAGCTTGGGGATGCCCTGTGGTTCATCCCTGCATATTTTAAGAAGACTCAAGCATCTAAGCTTGGGATGCCCAAGGCATCCCCTTCTTCATCGACAACGGACAAAGTCATTTCCAGTGAAACTATATTTATTCCATCACATCTTATGTTCTTACTTGGAGCGTCTGGGCTTGCTTTTATTTTTGTTTTGGTTTGAATAAAGGAATCCCACCATCCTTATATTGAACTTCACTTTTTCATATGGAACACTTGTGTTCTTAGTTGTGCTTTAATGTTCATGGTGAAGGACTGAAATTGCTTCATGATTGCTATTTGGTTGGAATCGTAAAATGCTCTGCATATGGTTTGAATAACTTGGCAATTTTTGAGCTCATAGATCATGTTTAAGCTTTTGCATCATAGAAGTTTAATCTATTAATGGAGAACTACCGTAGAGCTTGTTTAATTTGGTTTGCATGATTGGTCTCTCTAAGTCTAGATATTTTCCGTAAAGTGTTTGAACAACAAGGAAGACAGTGGTAGATTCTTATAATGCTTGCAATATGTTCTTGTGTAAGTTTTGCTGCACTGCTCACTTGTGTTTGCTTCAAACAACCCTTATTAGCCCAAACCTTGTACTGAGAGGAATTCTTCTCGGGCATCCAAACACCTTGAGCCAAAACCCATGCCATTTGTGTCCACCATATCTACCTATTATGTGGCATTTTTCTGCCGCCATTCCAAAGTAAATTACTTGAGTGCTACCTTTAAAATTTCATTCCTTTATCTTTGCAATATATAGCTCATGGGACAAATAGCTTAAAAACTATTGTGGTGATGAATATGTAGTTATGTGCTTAGTTCTTATAAGTTGCTTGTTGAGC